>CM028382.1:96792743-96823702 GCA_013146195.2 Codonopsis lanceolata | reverse complement strand
AAAAATCTAGTAATTATAAAACTAGCATAGGATATTCGGATGTGCCTCTTCCAGGCAATCTCTTAGTCATGGAGAAAGGTGAATCTCTCGAATGCAAATGATATATCTTTCTCTAAACAGACATTTGGAAATATAGGAAACAAGGACTTGGTTATTCAAGTGTCACTTACGTTTACCCCAAAGTTCGAAAGGAAAAGCCAAAATAGTGACTCAAATGAGAAACTGATAAGGTAGCGGTAGAGAAGTGGCGTCTAGCAACTAACTATGCTTAAGGCAAGTATCTTTGGCGGTAGACCTCTTAAGCCTCTCAGGTAACTATCAGTTTTGTCATGAAACATGACGAGGCTCCTTTACATTGTGAAGGTAAACTTAAAGGTATTCTACCTAATCCTCTAAAAAGGTAATCATGAGAAAAGCTAAAAGCTAAGTACATTGGTAACCTACCTAGGAAGATTCGAAAGAAACCAATTAAGTCTACCATCAACAAACAAAATTTGAACCAAGAATGGATGTCAAGAAAAGAATGATCATAATCACTCTTGAGTTGAAGTCACTAACAGTTCTCTATGGACTTTCCATTTATGTCATTCTTGCAGTGTCTAGGCCATCGGCACCCGAGAATGCTTGCTAAGGTTCACTCAGATGCAGAGACCTGGTTCTCTCAAGGTCAGCGGTATGGGTTCCAAGGTTGCTAATCCTTAGGACCGAAAGAAAATAAAAGGTACCTTGTTTGCTTTAATTCTTTTCGGGAATGCTTCATGGCTATAGAATCGAGAAAACAAAGACATCGGTACCTAGGCGGTGGGCTGCTCAAGACACATGGTAGGGAGCAGTCTTCTTACAAGATATAGGCAAAAGGACCCATTTGTTATTTTCGGAATAATGCAAGAGGAAAAACAATTGGATATGGCTCGATTACTAGAGAAGTCTCTCCATCAACAAAGTTTCTCTAGTAAGTGGTTTAAAAGCACAATCTTCGAGCATATCTCAGTGCAACGACAAGGACTTCTATGCCAATTCAACTCCAACCCGATGCCTCATCAAACGGTGAATCTGCTCACAATCTTGGCGGCAATAGACGAAAGGTCTATGTCGTTGACTTAAATCTTCTAGGGAGATTCTCGAGCACTTTGTCTAGTAGCTAACAATGTTCGTGACAACGGTGGCTATGGTACAAGCGTCTCGATCACCTGACTTCAAGCACCTCTCCCGAGCTCAAAGGGCTTGTCGAGGTCTACTACGGTGTCTGCCGAGCCATGACGAAGTTGTAAAGCTTGTCACTAGGAAAACTTTCAAGTCTTCCTTGAAAAGAAATGCATTTTGTCAACAAGCAGACCTCTTCAACTTTCGCATATGGATCTCTTTGGACCTATCACAACGGCCGGTATTTAGGAGACAAGTACACTTGTAGTAGTTGATGACTACTCTAGATTCACTTGGATTGAAACTATGACATCTAAAGATGAAGCGTATGATCTAGTCCTTGCTCTTTTGAAGACTTCAAACTCAAAGCTTGAAGACATAAACATAAGATCGGAACAATGTACTTGAATTCAAAAACAATGGTGTAGAAAATGCTGCGATGACCGGGATCGACACGACTTCTCTGCCGCCGGTACTCCTCAACAAAATGGTGTAGGTGAGCGGAAGAACAGAACGATTGGCGGCAAGAACAATCTTTGGCGAAGCTAAACTTCAAAGTATTTACGGGCGAGCGTCAACTCTTGCATGTTTACCCAAAATAGATCCACGGTAAACAAGTTTCATAATAAAAACTCCATATGAAATATGGAGAGGAAGATCCCCAAACATAGGATTTCTTAAAATCTTCTGGTCAGTAAATGTTTTATTCTTTATAATGGAAAAGAATATAGAGGAAAATTTGATGCAAAATCGAGGCGAAGAAGAATTTTTACGGGGTATTCCAAACATTCAAAAGCATTCGCATTTTCGGTAAAACTAATTTAAAAATTTTAGAATACGTGCATGTTTCTTTTGATGAATATGACTTGTTAGAGCCTAGAAGGCTCGAGCGTTGCTAATGATTACGATAATGATGAGACAGTACTAATACAACATCCACTTCCACTCCTCATCGAGCGGCAGCTGAGACCCCTCAAGTACCGCTAACCCTTCACTTAGGTGAGCGAGAACTTCTGTAGGTACCAGATAACAACTCTTACATTGACCTGAACCCATCTCTTATTTTACCCCAAGCACCTTTATAGATCACTCATCCTTCTTGTTCACGAGAAAATGAAGGTTTTGAAGATCTATTTCTTACGAACAGCATTTTGGTGAATCTCCTTCTCAACCTACTCAGGAATTCTTAAGGAAGAACCCACGGAAGTGATCTTCCTCAAGCTATTATTGAAGCAAGAGATCATCCCATTTCTCAAATCATTGGTGATCTCAACAGGAGTTAAAGAGAAATAAAGTTCGAGAAGAAACTATGTTTGCTTATGCATTTGTATCGAACTCGAACCAAAGAAGATTGATGAAGCTATCGAAGATCATAAGCTGGATTGAAGCTATGCAAGAAGAGTTGAACCGGTTTGAAAGATGTAAGGTGTGGAGCTTAGTTCGAAGGACCGATCATCCGATCATCGGCACCAAGTGGGTTTTCGAAACAAAAGAGATGAAGATAAAATGTCACGAAATAAAGCTAGGCGGTTGCAAGGCTACCGACGGAAGAAGGAATTGACTTTGATGAAACTTTTGCTCTGTTGCTAGACTAGAGGCAATCGGACTCTTTCTAGCCTATGCATCGTTCATGGACTTCAAAGTGTATCGGATGGATGTAAAGAGTGCCTTTACGAATGGTGATCTTCAAGCGTATCGTGGAGCGACCTCGAGGGATTTGTCATTTCGGACAAAGCGGATCACGTCTACCGACTCAAGAAAGCTCTCTCGGACTGAAGCAAGCTCCAGAGCTTGGTATGAAACTCTATCCAAGTTCTTAATAGAACAAGGATTCGTGAGAGGAAGAATAGACACTACTTTATTCATCCTCAAGCACAAAGGCCATTCTCTTACAGTACAAATCTATGTGGGCGACATCATCTTTGGATCAACTAACCAAAGCCTATGTAAAAGATTCGAGAAGGCGATGCAAAGCAAGTTCGAGATGAGCATGATGGGTGAACTTACCTACTTTCTAGACTGCGGATACAAACTTGATGGAATCTTCATCACCAAACCAAATATGTAAAGGAACTAATCAAGAAGTTCGGTCTTGATTCAAACTAAAGGATTCGAAACTCCAATGTCTACCGACCGCCATCTTGACAAAGATGAGAAGGGAAAGCAAGAGAACATGACCAAGTACCGAGGAATCATAGGTTCACTTCTTTACCTTCTGCTAGTAGACATGACATTATGTTTCTTTGTGCTTGTGTTTGTGCTAGATTTCGAGGCAGATCCAAAGGAGTCACATTTGCTTCTTGCCGCCAAACGTATCATCGATATGTTTCAAAACAACAAATCTAGGCATCCGGTACTCCAAAAACAACAATTTCAATCTAGTTGGATACTCGGATGCAGATTATGCGACCGCAAAGTGAGCGTAAGAAGCACCTGGGACTTGTCAATTCCTTTGAAATAGACTTGTCTCATGGTCTTGCAAGAAACAAGGATCGCTTGCAAACTCAACTACGTAAGCGAATACATTGTTGCAAGCATGTTGCTCTCAACTTCTATGGATGAAGCAACAACTAGTGGACTACAACATCAAGACCGGCGCCCAATCATGTGTGACAACACATCAGCAATTTCAGTCTCTAAAAATCCAGTGATGCACTCCAAGACCAAGCACATTGATATCCGTTATCACTTCCTCAAAGATCATGTGGAAAAAGGTAACATCAGTTTGGAATATGTTCCAACTGAGCATCAATTGGCAGACATTCTCACAAAACCACTGGATGCCACCAGGTTTGCTTATTTAAGGAGAAATCTTGGTATGATTGATCCTACTGCTTAATTTTCAAAGTTATTTGTTATAGTTTCTTTCATACCGGTAGACTTAGTTTTAAACTAATCGGAAGACGTAAGTACTCCTTTACCGGAAGACTTAAAGGTTAGTACTCTTACTTAGTCTATTTTTTTAAAAGAGGTTTCTAAAGCAATAAAGGGGGTCAAGGATAAAATTTTGTACTTAAGAAAATATCTTAAGTTCCCGTTTTTTTTCAACTAAAATTTTCTCGCCTTTAAATAGTCCTTGAACCGTCATTTGCCAAACTTTACGAAACCCCTTTGACAAAATATTTCTCTCTCTATTCATACTCTCTCTCTCTCTGTAACTACTTTCTGCAAATCCAAATCCTTCTTGTTTCTTCTTCTCATCAACGACAATGGTACGCTCCTCTCTTCTCTACTTGAAACTTACTATGTACTGTTCTGCATTTCATTTCATAACCTAAAATTGTTTTGGAATTCAAACGGTCATTTTCAAGTTTATACAGTATTCGCCATTGTTGTTCTTACAAACCTAGAATACTAACAGTCGTTTATGTATTTTCATTGTTTATTCTTTTGAAAACTTCTGTCTTACATTTCTCGGGTGTGGATACTCTAAACATCCTAGGGTTTCAAGTTTTCGGTTCAGAAATTCTAATTATTTAAGAAAACCTTGAAATTCCTACTTGTTTAGTTGTTGAGATGAAAAGCCCTAATTTTTATCTTGCATTTCTTTCAGGCAAGAACTTCAAAATCGAAGCGAGACAGCGGAAAGAAATTGAACCAAGAAACCGACATTCCTCCTAGTACGGATGTCAACCTTCCGGGCTATCCAACCTTTCCCGCCTCTCATGACATCATTGTCGCTCTGGACCCGAAGCTGTACATTCCAGGAATGTGCATTGACCTTCAGTCAATCAGCACAATAGCTGCAGGCGTCAAAGCTTGCGAGGACATGAACGCCTCTGGGATTCTACCCCTCTTCTGCCTCAACGACAAAAATTATAGCATCTTTCTGGCAGAAGAATTCTATCAGAGAATGGAGCTCATGAACAAGACCGCTCTACGAGGGTGGATTCGAGGCCGTCCCATCTCCATTACCGCTAAATCTATCTCCACTATCATCTGCACTACTGGTGGAGCTCTTGCAAAGAACTATGGCCGAGGTCAGTACATGCTTGGGAAGCCATGAGGGGAGTAGACACCCACAGGAACCTCAAGGAAAATGTTCAAATCTCCTCTCGACGTTCATCGCACACCCACCTTATAGACAAGGGGCTTCTATTCAAGAGTGGAGCTCATGATATGTTTACGGCCCAGCAAATCAACTTGACAAGTGCCGTATTCCTTCAGCTACGTCTCAACTGGGGGGCAGTCATTTTCAACGAATTAAAACAGTGGGTGGAGAAAGCCAAGAACAACCCCACTTGCAAACGCCCCTTTGTGAGGCTGATTAATGCCCTTCTAAGGGATGATGCTAATGTCAACTCTTCCTCGAAAAAAGATGAGTTGTTTATAGTGGCCAAGGAGAAGCAACTCACAGCCTCGTTCTTCAATAAGTATACTGAATACGAGAACAAGCGACGGCTGCAGAAGGGTCTACCGCCAGTTACCCTTGATAAGGCTGTTAAGCCTGTACCGCTCTTGGTAACCCGCTTCGACATGGAAGCACATGATGCGGCTAGCAGAACCTTCAAGAAGGCCTCTTCAAAATTTGATGATCAAGTCGCCGCGTCCCTTCATCAAAAGGCAAAAGACTTGGCTGATGAGGCAGAGCAGCTGCTAAGGACCAAGATGGCAGCCAAGGGCAAAACAAAGAAGACAAGGCCTGAAGAGGTCACTCCAACCGAAGGAGGAGCAGCCAAATGGGTTAGGAGAGAGATGAAGGAAGGCCAAAAGAACCAACCCTGCACCAACTCCTTCCTCTACCCAAGCCCAAACTTCACAAGCTCACCAACCTCTCAAACTCAACAAACCACTTCCACACGCCCACCTACCCAAACCACCAATCAACCTCACCATCTCCCCGCACTCCACTCCCAAACCAAAACGAAGAAGACTTCAGAAAACCTTTGAAGACCAGCCCACCCAAATACTCCAACCTCTACCAATGAAGCGCCTAAGTCTCCTATTCAGCCGCTAAGGAAGAAAAGGAGAGCTACCGGTCCCAAACCCTCTACTGCAGCCAAACCAACTACCACTACCGACGCCCAACCAACTACCACTACCGACGCCCAACCATCTACCGACGCACAAACCTCTACTTCCAACCCTTCATCTACCGTCACCCAACCCTCAACTGTCAACCCTTCATCTATTCCTCCTGAGTCATCTACTCAAAGAAATTCACCACCTCCGGAGGAGTCTATCCCTCAGGAGGAGCCTCAAATTCAGGAGGAGCCAGCCAGAACCCCCACTCCTCCTCCTCCTTCACCCTTCAACTACTCACCTGACCCATCTACATCTTCCTCACCTCCCCAATCCCAACCAACTTCATCAACCACACCACAGCCAACTCAAATCCCTCCCACCCAGCCTTTAGACTCTGCTGCCGCCAAGTTCCTTTTCGAACTTTCGTCAGTAGCAGACCTATTTACCCCTACCCATCAACCTCCTCAACCTTCTCAACCTTCCCTTAGAAAACCAAAATCCCTCTTCTACCCTGCCCCTTCTTTCTGGTTTTCTACCGACCCCTTACCCAAATCATCTCATATCAGTGACAATTCTGACACTGACATTGAGATTGATTCCCCTCCAACCCCACCTCCCCCTCCACCCATTACCATATCTTCCTCCACCAACACCATACCAACCCAAGACTCGTCCTCTTCCGACTCCATCACTCCTCCACTCCAACAGCCCATACGGCGTACAGACACTACCTCTGCCGGCACCATTCATATTGGCCAGGCAACCTCTTCTCATCAGCCAGCCAATAGTGAAATTTTGTCACAGTTGGACGCCATATATGAACAGCTAAGCGCGCTTACAAGCATCTCTACCGCTACCGCCGAAATAGCCACAGCTGCGTCCAAAGCCAATGACCGAACTGCCGCCCTTCTACGACAATTCCAAGAGGATGTCTGGACTCGCTTTGGACAGATACGACACGACTTTACAGATGTTAAGATCAACCTTGAATCTCAACGAGATGAGTGTGTCCGTATCTGCTCCTCACTTTTCTACGAGCTATTCCATGCCATCACTCTCCATCTCGGCAACGGTCGCCCTCCTGTTCTAGAGCTCAACCGCATTGCTCGCGACTCTGCTCACAACATCATGAATGCTAACCGTGATCGTGATCTGGCCATCACGGAGGAAAAGCAAATGAAGTCAATCAACAGAATTCTGATGGAAGAGAACAGCCGTCTTCGTGAAGAACTGGACTACCGTTCTCGTTCCACCAGACCTCCGACTGATGCAGATGACGAATACAAACGAAGAATGGAAGAGCTTGAGCTAGAACGAAGAGAAAAGGAAGCTGCAGACAAAGGCAAAGGGAAAAGACCTTGGTAGTTTATGTATCATTTCTTCCCTTACCTTTGTATTTATCTTCATTTTTGAAAACTCTGTGATATGTAAACTTCTTGTTTATAAATACAGAAGATTACTTGTTTTTTTAAAAAAGGTTATCTTGTTTAAATTCATGTTATATCATTTTCTTTCTCTGTTTAGAATTTAAACAACCAGTTTAAATTTATTTGAACTGCTGCTAATCTGTGTGTTATTCTATTATTTTCTTATTCTTGTATGCACTTAGATTAGTCCCTTACATTTGAGGTGTTATTCTGTTTGATAGAGGCATGTCTTCTGTTACTCTATATATAAATTTCTCAGACATGTTATTATCTATCAAATAGTTTGTTTTAAAGCCCTCATTTGTAGTAATGATGACCAGATATAAATAGGAGGACATTGTTGATTCTTATGTTAGATTTATATCTGCTCAATTCATTACATTAGTTTTGTACTTCAGTGGCTAATCGGGCTGTGTATCGATTAGCGTGACAACTGTGTATAGAACTTTGCCTAGTATAGTTTTATAGGACTTCACAGGTTCAGCGGAAGACCTCTCCACAAGCTTTATCGGAAGACCTGCCTATCGCCCACAAACGGTAGACCTCGTGTCCACCTAATCTTCTATAACGTGTCCTATCCAACAAAGATTAATTGGATTAATTCAAACTTATCATAATCATTGTTTGAATTAATCCAAGACATTCCCTGACATATCAAGCCGCCGAAAGCAACCTTTCCGAAAAGCAGGAAGACTTTTCGTCAATGGCAGGGAAAATCGGTATCCCCTACTTTCTGCAACAACTCTCAGATCTGACACCTAAATCGCCCACCTTTTTGAAGATCCCAGAAATCATTCCCTGCTCTAGATATCTGTGAAGACGAAAATCCTTGACTGACAGCCCCATGCATTTAATGCATTGTTGAAAAGAGCTGTTGAAGTATTCGTCTTCTCCAACGGATCTTTTGAAGTGCACCTGCTATAAATGCTGCCATTGAAGACTGGAACAACAAGCACTGTACAGAATCAATCGAACACTAATAGGATTGCTCTGAAACTCCACAACTCCAAGTCTTACAGCTCAGTGCTATCAAGAGATCCTAAACAGATCTAGAAGTCCTCGTCAACAACAAAAAGTTGCTCTTCAACACTTATTGTTTTATCTTCTTGTTGTTTACCTTCATTAACTATACTTCTGCACGAATTAAATATCCTGTATTTACAGATATTTAATTCCCTAGACCCCAAACACAAGTCAATATTTTGTACACGATCCATTAGAGATATTCTTTGTAATTAATCTAGTGGAAAACATAGTGCACTATTTAAATCCAAGGTTGACTGCCCTGGTGGTGGACGTAGCACTCTTTATAGTGTGAACCATCCCAAAATACTTGTGTTGTTTCATATTTGTTTGTCTGTCATTTGATCTATTCTTTACTGTGATTATCTTTATCCATTTACAGCAGAACTTAAGTAACTTGTAAAGGTCTACCAGTAGTCCTTATCGGCAGACCTAGAACAACTACCTTGAATGTCTTCCGCTACTTGAATCTTTTCGATAGATTGCAAGTATCTTTCAAAGTATTTACCAAAAGTTTTTAGTGTTTAATAAGCTATTCAACTCCCCCCCCCCTTTCTAACTTATTATTGTGCCCATTGGGACCCACAGATTACCTAAAACAACAGGTTTGCACATTACAACTTGCATACACATTCATAAACTCAAAATAAAATATAACGTTGGCTTCGAAGTAGTCGTTTAAAAACAACAATTTCTATTAGGGTAAATGATGAAACTGTATGCTGAGTTTTCTTATCGGAACTCTCTTTGTTGGATAACCACAAAACAAATTGAGTGGAAGTCTATAGGTTGAATGGATGAGAGTAAGAAAAGTTATTTATAAGAGATAAAATTCAGTAATACATACCTTGGAGGGAAGAAATAAGAATCATGCAAGTATTTCTGCAAAATGAAACAAAGAGGAAATTATCAAGGAGGTTGTAGTTCACTACCAATCACAAATATGTTAGTGAGTCAAAGTAATAGCCAATAGCACATGACAAGTTATATAATTACATTTAACATTGCTGGGTCTAGGAGATTTAGCAGGGATAGAACAATTGAAAAGTGTGTGAAAATGACTTGGAGAACTGAACATTAAAAATAGTATTTTATAATACATTTTTCAAAGATTTTAGTGGAGGACTGAAATTGAAGTTCAAACAGATTATCAACAAGAATATGAGTGACCTGGATAAGGTTCTGATTCAAACAATAAGGTTCTATTGTTTTATTAACAATAACTTATTTCATTCCTAGCAATAAAATTCTAGTTCTTATTTGGATTGAAAAAGTATAGCCTCTCAATGCGTGGCTTATACAGAACTCACATCAGGACTCAAGTAAAAGGGAAAGGGGACATAGGTCATTGTATTTCATTCAAAGAAAATTTGGTTAAGTTTACCTTGGAACTCCAATGCTTTGCCCTGCCTCTACCCTGTTGCCTCGACTCCGCCGTGTAGCAAAATATAAAAACAATCAAGGAACAGTCCCATCAATTTGCCTGCCTCTTTTATAGTTCTACAATTTTCCATTATTTTTGCCAACCGTTTCTCCCACCAGTCGCTGTCCATGGTTAATAGTATGAAACGACTGCCACCACTACTCCCCTTTTGATTGTGTTCATTAATTATGATAAGAGAAGGTAGTAATCATAACAATGGGCCATAATAAACAAAAATAAAAACCTAAGTTATGAAGGCCATTTTTTATTTATATAGTTATAGATAAAGAAGAGAGGGAGAGAACCATTAATTTTTCCATTATTAACATTGCAATAAGGCTTTTGTCAAAGAAGAGAAAGATTCCAATAAATGTGAATCACACATCAACGCAGTCAATCCTAGCCTGGACTCAGTTCATATGTTTCGAAAATGAAATACAGAAAGATTTGGTAAAAGAATGAGCTAGTAATAACAAACAAAGGAATAACAAAGTTTAGTTTAATAACCGAAAATTTTAAGCTCTTTATTCTACATAATGTAAGTAAATATCTTAGATGAGGGTCTTTATTGCCATGAGTTGACTCTTGAAGCAACATGAGTTGACCACGTGATGGGGAGAGCTGGTTTGTGAGCAGAATTCAGGAATATACAGTTGAATGAAACCCTTACAAAAGGGCCAATCGGGTTCTCTCAATGAGTTGTGTTTCAATTTCAAAGCTAACCAATCTAAATTACTAACATCATAACATAACTTATAAAAAGTGCATCTTTCAAAGAATTCAAGGATCATCGGGACTCGACAATTCTTTGAAACCAATGTCTTGAAATGAATTGGTGTGGGTGGTACTGTGGAAAATCTACTCATTTAGCCACTCTTTCCATCAGTGTTTGGTAACGTGGAAAGTGCCCAGTGGATGATGAATATAGAAGTTGGAAGCAAAACATATTCATCTCAATTGTATGGAAGTGAGCCCCGAACTCTCTATTTACCTTTTGCATTTTTAACTCATGTAACTTGACATTTGTTAAGTTTAAACAGGCCTTGATATTTCATGTCAGAGTTACATATCAAGGGTACGAAATTGGGGTGTCTACAGAAATATTAAATTAACATGACTTTTCTAACGACTGTGGTTAGGGTGAAAAATAGGAAGAAAAAACGTTAGATACTATTATGAGGCAAACCTTAGGGTTGGGGTGCACAATGTGATTTGGTGGATACTTTTGGGGGGAATTGTAATTTGAGATAATTATAAGGAAAATGATATCCTTACAATTAATTATATTACTTTCCTTACAACTAAGTTTTAAAGAACTGCAAAGTTATTTTAGACAAAGACATTTTTGTTCTTTTTCAAGACTTAGTTATAAGGAAAGTTATAAAATTAGTTGTAAGGCTAGCAACCTTACCATTCATAGACTCACCACCATTACCACCTCAAATAACCCCATTAACCCAAAAATCAATTTTTGATTTTATTTTATTTTTTGTCTAATTTTTTACTCCTTCGTTCAAATTAACATATATGCAAAACTCGTCATTTATAGACCCACCACCACTACAACCTTAAATTTCACTATTTACAAATCCAAATTAATTTTTTTTGAATTTTCAAATTTGAAGATTGAAACTCAAAACCCATATGAAGATTTGAAAAATTGATGATTTGGAAATCTAACAATGTCATATTCCACCTAAACCACCACTATCATGCATATAATCACCCTCAATCACCTCTCCTAACCACCACCACCAGCATCCCTGCAATTGCCGCCACTGCCATCACCAGTCACCACCACCAAAAAAATGCATTCACCTTCCTTTGCTAAAATGGAAAAATAAAATATCTTTAGCTTCCGTTAATTCAGCATTAAAATTGGATGATAGTTAGTGATAGTGACGAAATTGCATATATCTTTAAAAGTATAATGACAATTTCGCTCAAAGTATAGTACAGTGGCAAAATGTAACAATTAATCAAAGTACAGTGGCAAAATTAACTATTTTCCTCCAAAAAGTTAATTTTTGATTTGATTTGATTATTTTTTAATTATTTACTCATTCCTTCAAAATAACCGATTTGCATAACTCATCATTTATAGACACATCACCACACAACTTTGAATTTCACTTTTTACAAACTAAAATTCAATTTTTTGAATTTTCAAATATTCAAATTGAAACCAAAACCCATGTGGATATTTGAAAATTTAATGATTTGGAAATCTCACAATATTGTATTTCACCTTGCCTTTCTCAAATAGAGACATATAATCTTTTTAGCATCCGATTAGTCGGATTTTTTTGTTAAAACGTCTCTCATTTCTTAATTCCTATCCATTTTCGGTGTCAAATTACTGAGCAAGGAGATAATCTAATTAATTTTAGGATAGACTACTTGAAAGGATATCTACTTGTGGCAGTATCTTTCAATAAAAGGAGAGTTGCGGTAGAAGAAAAAAAAGTCGATAGCTTGGGGAGGGGAATAGAGAGATTCTCATACGTAACTACATCGGGTCCTATGAAGAGGAACAAGCAAGTTAAGAGCAAAAAAGGTTTGAGGTTTGGAACACAGTTATGGAGAGGAGTAAAATATTTGACCCCAATTATTTGTGATTACTACAATTGGTTTTTTTTTTTTTTTGTGATATCTATAACTTTGAGACCAATATGATAGTTTTTAAAGCTGTTTGTAGTCTGAAAATTCAAAAAAGTAAACTGTAGATTTTAGTTTTTTTTTCCTAACAAAACGCACAGATTCATCAAATGGTTCTTCATTTTTTTCATCTTCTTGACATTATGACACATTTTCTTAACCTATTTCTCTTATTTTATTCATGGGTAATAACTAAACATGCTATAAATTTGCTTAATATCTCGATACTCACCGACAATTCTATTATTATAGATACAATTTTTCATATAAATCTAATAATGTCTTTCCTAAACATATTTAAGAAAGTGAAACCGTAATATTTTTTAGTTTCGAATAAAATTTTAGTGTCTCAACTAAGAAAGGTTATTTTTATCATTTTAGAAAATATTGGGGGGCATTTGTAACGATAATGGTAGGAGGGGGAAACTGGTAAGAAAACCAAAATATAAGACGAAATGAATAGAATTAAAAAAATATAGAACCTAACTTTAAAATTAGGTACAAGTCAAGGGATCAAACTATTATTTAATTATTCATGGAATTAATTAGTATATGTTAATTTACTCTTTTGGTCTTAATTAATGCTGAGTGATTTATTATATTTATGGCTATTTTGTTCCAATCATTATTGTTTTGCATGGTAAATTTACGTGTATTGTCTTTAACAAAATACAAAGATTCTTCAAATGGTTCTTCATTTTTTTTTCACCTTCTTGACTTTATGACACATTTTCTTAACTCATTTCTCTTATTGTATTCATGGGTAATAACTAAACATGATATAAATTTACTTAATATCTCGATACTCACAGACAATTCTATTATTATAGATACATTTTTTTATATAAATCTAATAATTAATGTTTTTCCCAAACATATTTAAGAAAGTAAAACCATATTATTTTTTAGTTTCGAATAAAGTTTACTGTCTCGACTAAGTAAATGTATTTTTGTCATTTTAGAAAATATTGGGCGACATTTGTAAAGATAATGGTAGGAGGGGGAAAATGATAAAAAAATCAAAATATAAGACAAAATGAGTAGAATATTAAAATGTAGGACCTAACTTTAAAATATGTACAAGTCAAGGGATCAAATTATTAATTAATTATTCATATAATTAATTAGCCTATGACAAATTTACTCTTTTGAGCTTAATTAATGGCAAGTGATTTATTATATTTATGGCTATTTTATTCAAATCATTATTGTTTGGCATGGTAAATTTATGTGTATTGTCCTTAACAAAACGCGCATATTCATCAAATGGTTTCGAATAAAGTTTTAGTGTCTCGACTGAGTAAGGGTTTTTTTGTCATTTTAGAAAATATTTGGCGACATTTGTAATAATAATGGTAGGTGGGGAAAAACTGATAAGAAAATCAAAATACAAGACGAAATGAATATAATTAAAAAATGTAGGACCTAACTTTAAAATAACTACAATTCAAGGGATCAAATTATTATTTAATTATTCATGAAATTAATTAGCTTATGAAGAATTTACTCTATTGGTCTTAATTAATGATGAGTGATTTATTATATTTATAACTATTTCTTTCCAATCATTATTGATTGGCATGGTAAATTTACGTTGTCCTTAACAAAACGCACAGATTCGTCAAATGGTTTTTCATTTTTTTTCTTCATCTTTTTGACATTATGACACATTTTCTTAACTTATTTCTCTTATTTTATTCATGAGTAATAACTAAACATGCTACAAATTTTCTTAATATCTCGATACTTACCAACAATTCTATTATTATATATACAATTTTTCATATAAATCTAATAATGTCATTCCCGAACATATTTAAGAATGTAACCATATTATTTTTTAGTTTCAAATAAATTTTTAGTGTCTTGACTGAGTAAGGGTACTTTTGTAGTTTTAGAAAATATTGGACGACATTTATAACAATAATGGTAGGTGGGGTAAATTGATAAGAAAATCAAAATACAAGACGAAATGAATAGAATTTAAAATTGTAGAACCTAACTTTAAAATAGGTACAAATCAATGGATCAAATTATTATTTAATTATTAATGGAATTAATTAGTCTATGACAAATTTACTTTTTTGGCATTAATTAATGGTAAGTGATGTATTAAGATAAGGGGTAGGTTTGTCCATACATTAAGTTGTAAGAGACAACCTAGACTTTTATAGGTAGTTAGATTAGATTAGATTAGATTAGATTAGATTAGATAGATCTAGCTATACTATGAGATTGTTTGTAATTTGCTTCAGATATGCACAACAAAAGTGAAACCAACTTAATAACACATTATTTTGTAAACAAAATTTGGTACTCATGGGTGGCTCAGGCATTGCTCGAAATATATTCTACAACCACATATCAAGTGTTCGTCAATATATTCCTTCGACCCAAAAAAATAATTTTATTTAACAAGTCAAATTGATGTAGTGATTTGTTTTGTGGTTCGTGATTTTCACGGCCGGTAACGAAGAGGAGGATAGCCTTGCTCGCTAAGTATGGGAGATGAGATCGAGAAGAATTGACACTATTATATTAGGAGCAAGATAGATGAACTTAATGCCTTTAAGTCTTTAACTTTGAAGTGCAACCCTTCGCAAGGGAAATCATAAGGAAAAGGAAAACATATATATATTATTCAGAAATATAAATTTTATAAGAGTTGTTCATTACACTTGCGCAATTAATTAAAGCAAAATAAAAAAATAAAAGCAGAAATATCAAAATTAAAGAAAAGTTGTGATCTTCAATAATAACAACCCTATATAGGAAAAATATCAATTAATCACCCTGCAGTTCCTTCTGATCTCTCCGTTTGTGCCAGTAAGCGGGGTTATACTCCCCATTCTAACCATGGCAGCAGCAAAATCAGTAAAGAAAGCTGCATTATTTATGCTATATAACCTAACCAATGCATCTTGAGATCCATTATTGAAGAGCTCTTGGTCCGAATGGAGAAGACCACTTTGAACTAAGAGGTTTTGGTAGTAGCTATTACCAAAGAGGTTAGGTGTCTGAATATCAAGGGGGGCCAGGTTGGAATTACCACCAGAAGCCGGGCAATTAGCCTGTCGAGTGGTTGCAAAGTTTGCGTTGATGTTGGTGTCGTTGTAAATGCGTGAGCGAAATGTAAAACACTGAGCCTGGCCAATGGTGTGAGCACCTGAGAGTGCGGTCATGTCACGGGCACTGAGGCCTTTGGCGGAGAACTGGGAAATTAGGGTTGATAGAGAAGCCAATGGGCTTGGGAGATCATTGGTTGCTGCACTCTGGCTTGCTGTTCTTGCATCTCTCCTACCTAGTGTCACTGGCCATGATGGTCCTCCCAACTTTTTGAAAAAAAAAAAAAAGCAAATAAATATTGGAATTGAGAGATTCTAGTTCACAAAAAATGGAGTAGAGGAATTATTCATAGCACAATGACGACATAAAACTTTGCATATGGGGTTTATTAACTCAAAGCTATGTTTAATTAATTTACTTTGGTTGATTGTTTCTTCTAATTACTATTCAAATTATTAGGTCAATTGCATGATATGCATGGATTATAAATTATAATACTCACTAGGTTAACTCCATCTCGTGCGGCAAGCGCTAAGATATCTGCACAAGAGACTGTGGCATTACAAACAGCTTCAACGCTCGTTTTAATAGTGTCGATCACTTCAAATCCTCTCACGGAGTTTCGGTTTGGTAATGCATTTTTCTCCCCGGTGAATGTTGCAGTGTCATCCAATAGAATAGATCCATCACATCCCTGAAATATAACAAGTTTGATCAATATATATTAATCCAATAATCCCAATTACTTGTATATATTTGTAGGTAAAAACGGAAGGAAATGAATTCAATTCGTAGTACTACGTATAGCTAGGTATGGTTCTCACATTAACGAAGCAGTCGTGAAAGAAAAGACGAAGAATAGAGGCACCAAGACGTAACTCCCTAGCGAGTGCTTGGCTCATTGTGCTACGTACGATTCCTTGAAGTCCAGGGCAACTACGGTCGTAGAAGGTAGTGGAGAGTTGCCCATTAGAAGAGGAAGCAAGGAGGGAGATGATGGAGAGAAAGGTTAACAAGAGAATCTTGTTGGAAGCCATTATTTTTTGAACAATCCTTAGCTAGCATGCAAGACAAATGCAAAGAGGAGCAAAAGATGACCAATTACTTGCAGGAGAGGTTTCTATTTATAGAAGACATGAAATAATTGAGAGGCTTAGAGCATCACCATCTTGTCTTCTTAATCATCTTCTAATTAAGATAATGTCATTTTATCACCATTGTTAATCTTCTTCCTATGCCAACTAAGAGATTTATCACCATTGTTAATCTTCTTCCTATGCCAACTAGGAGAGAGAAATTTATTTCTTCCTAAATAAGAAGTTATCTTTTGGGGAGAGAGGAAGAGAGGGGGGTCGACTGTCACATCATTTTGTTGGAAAATGTGTGTGTGGGGAAGGGTTTTGTATTTATGTGAGATGGTGTTAAATTTAATATTTTTTGTGTAAGAAGATATGTAAGAAGATTATACAATAAAATGATATATTCTTAAGGGGTAATGTTAGGGTCACTCTAATAGCACTCAATTTTGAGTACCAAATGATATGGACATCTTATGTGTCATATTGTTAACATAACTTTTTAACTTATAATGGAGCTCATAAAATGCCAAATAAAATAACACATTAGAAACCACATCATTTGGTACCCAAAATTAAGTGTTAATTGAGTGACTCTAGCATTACTTATTTTTAAGTGGATAAAAAATAAAAAGATATAAATGATAGCGAAACCCGGCTAACAAGATATATATGAAGATTTATACAATGGGGATGCTTTGTAATTTCAAACTTTGCTAAATTTACCAAACCCAAAAGAAAAATCTAGGAAAAGGACCAAAAGGATAGCCGATTGGGTTGAGTTGACTTCTTCCCATGTCAACCATGCTAAAAGTAGCATTCGATGGAATATTTTAGAATCAATATACATGCTTCATTTGAAGGAGCTGGGAGGTGAAATTTTGTAATATTAACTCAAAGGGTTGGTCTCTACTGAGAAATTTTTATTTTTAACAAAGGTTACAGAGTCTACTCTTTTATGTTTTAACCCATCAATACAAAATGGATCAAGTCAAGACATTCATCTTTGATAAAATACTTATAAAACTGTCTAGTCCAAGTTAAATTTTGCCCAACCCAAAATATGAAGATAAGCGTTCCCTCTTGATTTTATAAGAATTTTAAGAAATGAGTTGACTCTATATAATTTTACTTGAAATCGCTCAATATATTACTTCCTTCGTTTCGAATAAAGAGTCTATATTTAAAAATTAATTTTTTTAAGAAAATAATACTTTTATTAGTTATTAGTAATAAAATTACATTTTTATGCCTTCATTTTGAAAATGAACTCTTTAAGTGAAACATCTAAAAATAAAATAATGAACTCTTTACCCGAAGCGAAATGAGTTATGGTTACTACTAGTGTTAAATTAACGGCTTACTCTACTTTTTTTTTCATACCATAATTAATAACGTATCATAGACAATTTGAATAAAGAATTTTTTTAGAATGGAAAGAAGATACCTATTTGAACATTGCTTAATTAAACAAATGACATTCGTTTGAAACGAAGAGAAAATGTCTTAGTATTATAACTCTTTTGTTCCGAAAGAAGAGTCTTCTTTCTTTCTAAGCCTTCCAAGAAAATTATCCACTTTTTAATTTTAGTTTAATACTGATGTTACATAATTTGGTATTGGATTGTTTTTCGCAGTAAGATATATAAGCTTATGAAAAAGTATGGATTTTGTGAAACTTGTCAAGACAAAGACACATTAGAAGGAATACAAGGTTGGGCCTCGTGAGATTCCTCTAACGTGAGAATAAGTCTTAAGCTTATAGAAAACAAAATGACAGAGTTTCGGTATGTAAAAATAAGCGTACCTTTCAAATGTGATATTATGCAAGGTTTTAAAAATCGTTAGGCGGCCGCTAGGCGGCACATTAGCGCCTAGCGCCTAGGGGACTAGTCGGGCATAATCGGGGCCTAGTCGGAGCCTAGAATTAAGGCATAATTACTATTTTTTTTTTTGATAATTTGCATCAAAGATCAAACACATTTACTACAAATTTAAAATTTTTTTTATGTTTGTCATTTTATCAAACACTTGTCTATATTTGTAAAATGAACAAAAATATACAAATCTACCATTAATCCCAATTCTCAACAACTCCAAAACAATAAACCAGCCAAACTATAAACAAAAAAAAATATTACTCCACCTACCTACTGCCCCTACAACCCATAGTCTAACATATCATATCTAATCCTTTCTCATTCTAGATTCTGAATCTCGAGATAGCCCCTTTCTTCTTCATCTTTTTTTTTCTTCTTTCTTTTATCTATCTGGCAGACCGACAACCCCTTTTTCTTCCTTTTTTTTTTCCTTCTCTCTCTTTCTCTCTCCGGCAGACTGACTCTCCTCGTTTTTTTATCCTCCAATCTCTTTCCTCCTAAATCTAACACTTTAATCTATCTCATCTCTCATCCAACCGAATATCCGCAAAATCAAACCTCATTTCTATCTACCTCCATCTATGCCTCACCATTACCACTCCCCCTTCCTTCTCCAGTTCGCCCCCCTTCCTTCTCTGGTCACTGCATGCCACAAAATCAAAGCTACAAAAATAAATTAAGGTCGGCGAGGTTTGACGTAGACGTCGACTTGGTCGATTAGGCAGCTACTAAGAAAGTCGTCGTGGTAGAAAGGGGCCTAGCGCCTAGACGGGGTAGGCGGTGAGTTTTAGAACACTGGTATTATGAAGTATATATAGCCCCTTGGGAGTAAAATGCGGGCTGAGTGATCATTGTGGAGAGATTTTAGGCCTTTATGATCATAAATGTGGGTTGACCGCGTAACTAACGGAGTCATGGCTAAAATCTCGGGTATGAGAGTTATCCGTTAGTTGTGTTCTGGATGACTATCTGTCTGTTCGGACAAAACTTGTTTAAGGATTCGTGGTTGGAGAGGATCAGATATCTCCAACCCGGGCGATCTTGTCTGGATGACACTTTTCTTGGTCCCTGCATTCCATGTGACTAGCATGTGAAGGTTTGTGTCTAGCTCGTGACCAGGATTTGGGCCAAGGTCATCAAATACAACTAGCTAGGCCTGACAATTAAACATGAAATTCGTTAATTCACCTGATCTGACCTGAAAATTATCAGACATGATCCAACTAGTTAATATATTTTGGTCGAAACGGGTAACCCGTTGCAACTCAAAAAAATTAACGAGGTTGGGTGGGGTTAAAGCGGATCGAATCTGTTACACATTTTAACCCAATAAGTGTTACTCTATAAACATATGAATTTTTTAAAGAAAAACCCGAGTCAAGGTGCACCTACCCATTTTTGTTACCCGAACCAACTCAACATGACTCATTTCGATCCATTTAGTATTCACGGTTTAATGGTTTCGACCTATTACCTATCTTAACCCGTCCCAATTGTCATCCCTACAATTGTCATAACATTTTGAAAGCTACTCTCCACGGGCCCACCCCCGCAAAAACCTTTTTTTTTTTTCATACTCTAAATGAAGTAAAAGGTATCAAAATTAGGCTCATCTCCGAAAAAACCATTTTGATTTTTCTTTATTGTTATCCACAATGAGTAGTGACCATTGATGTTGATTTACTTGACAATTACGCTCTAATTATAAAATAGGAATGGTTTGACAAAGCTTTGATCATATAATGGGAGTAGTTATTAATTAAAGTAATCTTGTGATCTTCGACTTGGTTGGATATTGGAGTTGCTATTCATTGCCATTTACGAATGAAAAGATACATCTTTTGTTAAAGATCGATCGACCCAATTAATCTATCTCGCTTATGACCGCGTTTTTCTACACTTTGTTCAGAAATAAAACCTGCTAATCACCCGAGTCAACTAGGCATATCATACACGTTTCTCGGCCACATCTAGGGGTGATAATTGGGTGTTATCGGTTAATTTAGATAAAGAAAAATGATATTACGAGCTAGCGCTTGTGATATAATTATTAGCTTTAGTGTTTAAGCCGTTAGATGATTAAGTTGATGATGATTTGGAATGTTCATATCATTACTTAAAAAAGAACATATTTAATCTAACGATGTAAATATCTTAGAAGATTTGATATAACGTCCCTAACACTAAGTAATAATACTACAAGGTCTAGCTCGTAATATCATAGCTCTTAGATAAAACAATTATCTATCTATAGTTAATCGGTAGTTTTGGATATTATCCAATAACACCCATGGTGTTATTGGATAATTTCCAATTCTATCCATTAATAAATGAGTATTTTCGAGTTTTGGATATTATCCAATGAGATAACTGGCCCAATAGGCCCAAGTTACGAAATCACATGCAAGGTAAATCAATGATACCCGAGCAGGCGAGCAAGTTGTTGAGTTGTGTTAAGACACCCTCACAGTGGGGGCTTAATCAGCGAGCAAGGCCGAGGAGCGAGTATGATTTATCATGCTCGTCTGTGAAAGAATCGACATTAGCCGAGGACGTTTACCTTCGAGTAAAATTGGTTATTAAAGCTGGGGACGATACGTCCGGGAAATCCTCCGGTTGATACATTTCCATTAATGGGTTAGTTATTATACCCGCCATTAAGGGCCATGAAGATCATCGGCAATTAATGGCATTCATGGGCAGTTAATAGCAGTTATTGACAGTTACGTCTTCCGGTAGATATAAAAGCAGGGCAAAATGTAACGAAAGGTATGCGCAATCTTATTCCCTAGCCTAAGCTCTGCTGGATTATTGACTCTCTTGTACTAATTCACACGCCGGAGGGCCTTTGCAGGGAGTGCCCCTGCCCAGTTTATGTTTGATCATTTGCATTGCAGATTTGGGCTTTGAGGATTCAAGAACACGTTGAAAGCCAGGTGTTCAGATTGGGCTAGTCTAGTGGGTCCAGATTTCTTGGACGCATCAGTTGGTTCCGTTGCCGGGAACGAGTTTTTACGACATTAAAGTTCATTTAGATACTCTGTTTTTCGAGTTTTTATCCATGGCAGAGAATGGAGTTAATGGTGGTAGTGCCAGTCGTAGAGAGGAGGTACATCAAAATCGCAGTCTCAATCAAGCTGTGGGGAATAATGTCCCACCGCCCCATGATGCGCGCCACCAACTCAATCAAAGGCGTGGGGTTGATTCATTGGCCAGAAGTGCTGAAGCCGCCGTGGGGTTAGCCCATGAGTTCCGTGAAGAGGCTTTGCGTCAGAGGGCCATCTACTTGGGTCAGATGCATCAACTTAACCTGCAATTGATTGCCATGGGCAAGCCGCCATTGCCTATCGAGGTCGATCCGTTACCAGCCTTGACGGTTCCTAGTCAGGGGGCAGGTGTTTCTCACACAGGAGGTAATCCGGTGAATCCTTTGATTGTTTATTCTCAACCGCAAGCACAAGGCTCTAAACAGCGCGAGAAGCCAGAAGGAAGCAA
Source organism: Codonopsis lanceolata (assembly GCA_013146195.2). Taxonomy (NCBI): domain Eukaryota; kingdom Viridiplantae; phylum Streptophyta; class Magnoliopsida; order Asterales; family Campanulaceae; genus Codonopsis; species Codonopsis lanceolata. The sequence continues at coordinate 96,801,546 of CM028382.1, read as the reverse complement.
GGCTAGCCATCGGGTTGTACCAAGTGTTCACTCAAGGCTGGGACCGCGAGTTGGTGAGGATTCGGCTCAGTCGCGCCGTCGCCGACGTTCGCCTTCCCCACCAAGGTCACATGCTCGCCGAATCCGTTCACCATCACCACGGCGGTCTCATGCATATAGTCGCCGTTCGCGATCTCCAAGGGGTTCTTATGTTCGAAGGCGTAGAACTCCCTCTCCTAGACGGTCTCATCAATCACCGCACCTACCTCAGGCACAACTGGCGCGGGATACCTGGCGCAGCAGCCGTCATGGCTATGGGACCCCCACAGGCCCCTCCTATGCCTGTGGTACAGCCTCAGCTTGGGGGAGGTTTGCCTGCAACCATTAATATGCAAGATTTCGAAGAATTGAAGCGCCGGATGGAGGCTTGGGAACAAGGTAAGGCTCTAGATGGAAATTTTTTGGTACATCTGCTAGCCCATTGGCACCCTGGATCGAGAATGCTCCGCCAGCACAGGGGTTGATTTTTCCAAACATTAAAGAGTACACGGGTAAAACCAAGGCTAGGGACTGGTTGATGTCTTTTGAGTCCCAGATTGGCTTGGTGACTTCGCAAAGCGTTGAAGATTAGAGCTGGCGCCTTGCAAGGAAAGGCTCTGGCTTGGATGGGAGCATTACCACGACGCTCGATCAACAATTGGGCAGATTTGAGAGCAAAGTTCTTGGCCGATTTTGGGACTACTGGTTCATTAGCAAAAACAAGGGCTGATTTGTCCAAGGTCAAGCAAGGTGCACATGAGTCAACAACGAGTTACCTTGAGAGGTTTACCAAGGTTCTCGAGCAAGTTCCAGGCCTGACCGAGCAAGAGGTCACGTTGTGTTTTGAAACGGGATTGTTAGAAGGAGAAGGTGGTTTGCGATCAGAATTGAGTATGCGTGAACCGAAGACACAGGCAGAGATGCTCATGCGAGCACAGAAATGGTGCGCCGGTGGGTGAGACAAAAAGAAAAGGAAAAAAAGAGAGCAGTGAAGTTGCGGGGAATGCTAAGGGAAACGGCCAGGCAGGAAGTGGCGGTTACAATAAGAGTAAATCTCGGTATGATCGGCCGAAGGAGTTTCTTCGCGAATCAGACTTGACCCCGCTCAATACATTGCGCGAGGACATTATGTACGAGATAAGGAACGAGCTTCCTAATCCCCCTCGTATGAACCCAAATACAGCTGGAGAGAGGGATCAGACGAAGAGGTGTGCCTATCATGATGATTATGGGCATACCACAGAAGAATGCTGGCCATTGAAGAAGGCCATTCAAAAGTTGATCAACGAGGGGCGGTTAGACCGTTTCAAGCGAGATGCAGGCAATAGAGGGAATGGTCCTAGGCGGGAAGCGCCACCAATCAGGGGGGTTATCAATGTTATAATGGATGAGGAGCTCACTCCGACACAGCTTGGCAAGCAAATCTACTCCTTGTCAAAAGTGGTGGACCGACCGACCACTTTGCAGGATGGAGAACAGGCCATGCAGTTTACTCGCAGCGAGTTGGCAAGTAATGTTGCAGGCGGACAATCGTTGATTGTCTCAGCGTTGGTAGATGGTTGGGTTGTGCACAGAATCCTGGTGGATACCGGAGCATGCAGAGATGTGATGTATTACTCTTGTTTCCAGGGTTTAGAGTTGAGTGATGATCACTTGAAGCCATATGCTGGGGCTTTAGAGGGTTTCACAAATCACAAGGTCCCGGTTAAGGGCACTGTCGAGCTAGAGGTATTTATCGGTGAAGGACTCAGGACTCGGGCTGAAAAGATTACCTTCATGGTAATCGATTTGAAATCTCCTTACAACATTATCCTGGGTGTACCGAGCATGGCCAAGTTTCAGATGGTAGCGTCAATCCCACATCAGAGAGCCAAATTTTACACAGATCAAGGAGTGGGTGTATTGCGGAGTCAGCCGCGAGCAGTGCTTGAATATGTTAGAGAAACGACGCAGAGAAAGAAGCAGAAGTTGACCCTGGAGGATGGCGAGCAAAAGGTTACTGTCAGCACCAAGGAAACTTCTCATGTGACTGTAGGACCATCAGTGGTGGCGATGGTACGCCAGATTTGGAATGGAAGCAGCCCGCGCCGACATTGAAGTCGGGGGAGCAAAGTCAAAATGAAGAGGACACGGCAGTGGTCGCTACTCGAACAGATATTGAGGTTCCATCTTTGCCGTCAGCGCAGTTACCGGCACAAGCCAAGCGAGAAGAGGTGGCCGAGGAAAGTGTTAGTAATCCTTTGCCGACACTGACGTCGGGGGGATTTAAGGAGCCAGATGAGGTCGTGGGCCTTGTGGATGAATCTTTGCTAGCAGCCATATCTAAAGAGCCAGTTGAGGCCATGGAGGTCGACCAGCTTGATAAAGTGGAGGATCGAGCCGAGAAGGATGAAAAAGTGGAGTGTGATACGCTCCAAATGCGAGACGAGCCAGAGTTTACGGCTCAAGACGAGCTGGAAGAGGTAGTCATTAATCCAACTTATCCCGAGCAGAAGATCAAAATTGGTCGAGCTTTGACGGCAAAGGCAAGAGAAAGCTTAGTTAAGCAACTACAAGACAGTCTGGATGTTTTTGCTTGGTGCCCAGAGGACATGCAGGGGGTGAGCGAGACTGTCGCTTTGCATCAGTTGAATGTTGATCCAGCTTACCGACCAATTCAGCAGCGACCACGGGTTTACTCGGTAGAAAAGGATCAAGCGATCAAGGAGGAAGTCGAGAAGTTACTCAAGGCAGATATCATTGAGGAGATACATTATCCAACTTGGTTGGCTAATGTGGTTATGGTGAAGAAGTCAAACGGCAAGTGGCGGATGTGTGTAGATTTCACGGATTTGAATAAGGCTTGTCCGAAAGATGGTTATCCTCTGCCGAGAATTGACAAGTTGGTCGACACCATTGCAGGGTTCGAGCTCCTCAGCTTTTAGATGCTTACTCCGGGTATCATCAAGTGAAAATGGCTGAGCAAGATAAGGCTCTAACAGCTTTCCGAGCAGCAGGAGGGCTGTACTGTTACAAGATGATGCCCTTTGGTTTGAAGAATGCCGGGGCCACTTATCAAAGGATGGTCAACAAGATATTCAGCTCATAGCTCGGGAGAAACGTGGAAGCTTACATCGATGACATGGTGGTCAAGACCAAAGGGTGCGAGCATGCAGAGGATTTGGGTGAGACTTTTGCTAACCTCAGGGAGAACAACATGAAGTTGAATCCGAGCAAGTGTGTGTTCGGAGTAAAGGCTGGCAAGTTCCTCGGTTTCATGGTTACTGAGAGAGGAATTGAGGCCAATCCTGAGAAGATAAAGGCATTAGTCACTATGAAGCTTCCTCGTTGTATAAAGGATGTGCAGAGACTCAATGGCAGGGTCATTGCTCTTGGGAGATTCATCTCGAGGTCGGCAGAGCGATGCCTGCCTTTTTTCAAGGTTCTACGAGGTAATAAAGGGTTTGAATGGACTCCTGAGTGCCAGAAAGCTTTCGAGGGTTTGGTGAAATATTTAGGAAGTCCACCTTTGTTGAGTAGCCCGGTTTATGGTGAAAAATTGTTTGTTTATTTAGCAGCTACCGAGCAGGCGGTAGCTGCTGTTTTGGTTAGGGAAGAATATAATGTACAAAAGCCTGTTTATTATGTGTCAAAGGCCCTCACTGATGTAGAGGGAAGATATTTTAATGCAGAGAAATTGGCTTACTCGCTTGTTGTTGCTGCTCGGAAACTTCGGGCTTATTTTTCTGCTCACTCAATTGTCGTATACACGGATTTGCCTTTGCGAAAGATTTTGCATAAGCCGGATACCTCTGGTCGATTGCTCACGTGGTCGATCGAGTTAACTGAGTTTGACATTGATTATCAGCCTCGGCGGGCAATCAAGGCACAAGCCTTAGCGGATTTCGTGGCTGAGACAAGCTTCAAGGATCCTGTTGAGGAAGTAAAAAGTAAAGCAACAGCAACGTGTAAAGCAAGTCCAAAGCCGAGGCCGGAATATTGCTGGGAGCTTCATGTTGATGGTTCGGCTAGTCGATTTGGGAGTTGTGCTGGTCTAGTGTTAGTTCCACCGGAGCAAGATGTAGAATTTGAGAAGGCATTATGTTTCAAATTCCCAGCTTCAAATAACCAGGCCGAATATGAAGCTTTAATCGCTGGTCTCGAGCTCGCACAGGATATTGGAGTGCGGGCAGTGGTGATATATTGTGATTCTCAGTTGGTGGTGAATCAAGTCAAGGGCGATTATGGAGTACATCACCCAATCTTGGTTCGTTATTGTGCGATGGTAAGAGAAATTTTGAAGGATTTCGATTACTGGGAATTAGTCAGAATTGCTCGGGAAGATAACATGCGAGCAGATTACCTGTCGAAGATGGCTGAGGATGAAATCCATTCTTTACATCCTGGAGTCATGATTGAGCATTTGGAAGTTCCTGTCATTGAGAAGGAAGTGGTCATGGACATAGAGCCTGCTGCAAAATGTTGGATAGATGATCTTCGAGCTTACATCGAGCACGGGGCGTTGCCTGAAGATAAAAAGGAAGCTAGAACCATCCAGAAACGGTCATGCCGCTACGTTATCTTAGACAACATCTTGTATCGCAGATCTTATACCCGACCTTTGTTGAGGTGTGTTCGTCCAGAGATGACGGAAGGAATCTTGGGCGAAGTGCATGAAGGCAAGTGTGGAGGTCACCCTGGTCAACGATCACTAGCCGAGAAAGTGTTAGCGGCAGGATTTTATTGGATAACCTTGCGACGGACGGTTACCGTGAGATCATAAATACAACAATAAATATTAATGTATGTTCGGCTCGGGCTTATCGTGTCATTTGTGTAACAATCGTGTGTCGGCATTGCCACCCCTAAGCGTTACGCGGACATTCCACGATTGCCATCAACCGAGCAGACTCCTGTTATTGCATCATGGCCGTTTGACATGTGGGGAATAGACTTGATTGGTCCTTTTCCCGTTGCTCGATCGAAATTCAAGTATGCAGTGGTAGCGGTGGATTACTTCACGAAGTGGGTGGAAGCGAAGCCATTGGCGACCATAAGTGAGGTAAACATTATTGATTTTGTACACGAGCACATATGGTGCCGGTTTGGAGTCCCGCGAGCAATTGTGTCTGATCATGGGACTCAGTTTTCGGAAAAGTTTACCAAGGCATGCGAGCAGATGAGGGTAAAACATTGGCAATCATCTGTGGCATATCCCCAGGGTAATGGGCAGGCTGAAGCTGCAAATAAGCAAATTTTGCATGTGTTGAAAAGGAATCTGGAAGAAAAGGCTGGAAGATGGGTAGACGAGTTGCCTTATGCTTTGTGGGCAGTTAGAACGACAGTAAGGGGTCCAACAGGAGAAACTGCTTTTTCCTTAGCTTACGGGTCTGATGCTATGGCTCCAGTGGAGATGTACTTGCCCACTCATAGGGTCTTAAACTACAGTGTTGAGTCTAATAATACAGCTCGAGCAACAGATTTGGATTTATTAGAGGAAAAACGGCTGGAAGCCAAATTGAGAATGGCTAACTATAAGCAACGAGCAAAGGCTCACCACGACAAGAGAGTTCGTGCTCGATCGTTTGTTTTGGGGGATTGGGTCCTCCGTAAGATTGAGGCAACGGGCCATCGAGTTGAATGGGGGAAGTTGTCACCAAACTGGGAAGGCCCTTTTCAGGTTTCAAGAATCGTCAAAGAAGGCACTTACATGTTGCGAACAGAGGATGGTGGTGAGTTAAAGCATCCTTGGCACGCAGATCATTTAAAGAAATATTATTGGTGATCGGTACTGGTAGTATGTGCTTGTATGTTTTTCCATTTGGTGAAGAATGATTATAATAAAGCTTAATGGAGCTTTCTAAATTTGGATTGCTTGATTTGAGTTTTTTCCTTAGGAACTTCCCTCTTCGAGCATAAAGGGCTTTATGCTCGAGAGGAAAGTTGGTCTAAGGGGTGGTGTTTTCCTCGTTAGCTTTCTTTTTTCGAGCATAAAGGGCTTTGTGCTCGAAGAGAAAGTTGGTTTGAGGAGGTGATATTTTTACTCTTTTCTTCGAGCATAAAGGGCTTTATGCTCGAAGAAAAGTGGGTTTGAGAAGGTGATGTTTTTTCTCAAGAATTTCTCTTCTTCGAGCATAAAGGGTTTTATGCTTGATGTGTGAGTTAGTTCGGGGGGTGGTATTTCTATAGGCATGAACATTTTCCATTGCGAGCATGAAGAGTTTTTATGCTCGGGAATGGAGTTGGTTCTTTTATACCCGAATGGGAAATATTTTTATTTGGGAAAAAGTCAGATGCAAACGCAATGCTCATCCAATTTAAAAGCATGCATCAAAGAAGACTATTCAGTTAACAAAAGTAAATGATGTGCAAAGTATTACAGACGGCAAAATGAAATGTCAGTTGTTTTGGGGCTTAAAGCACGTAGGATCCGAAAGTTTAAGATTCATCAAGTAAAATGGGGGTAGCAAGAGTCGGAGATGGATTGATGCTAGCTTGGTTGGTCGGGTCTTCATTCTCGGCATTGGGATTGGCAGCTTCATTGTTGTTTTCTGGGGATGGGAGAGGCGAGTTCTGGATTCCAGGATTTTTGCTTGACCATATTTGAGCCATCAACTCACTGACAGTAATTTCAGCAGTGGGGGAGGGGTCCAAGTATCCAACCCTTTGGTGGTGTCTAGCTCGGCCAAGGAGGTGAGTTCGTCTACAGAATACGGGACCAACGCATGTCCCAAGCGGCTTCAAAGATAGAAGGAGTATTAGTGCCCCAGTTGCAAGTTGTTCGGCCTTATTTCGAGACCCGCTACAAGCTAGTCGCAGAATGTGGTTAACCCCCCGCAAGAAAAAAAGGATACGCTTCTTCCTCGATCAAGCAAAGAAAGTCTTCGTAATTTTATACTGGTGATAAGATTCTCTTTTGAACGCGGGCTTGCACCCGCCCGCCTTCAATTTGTTCTCCCGGCCGTAGCATCTTTCTTCACCTTTTCCAGTTCGTTGGTCGCCTCTCGTAAATCTTTCCTCACTTGGGTGATGTTGTTGAGAGCACTCTCTTCGGATTTCTTTGAAAAGGTGAGGTGAGCGTCAAGGATCCTCTTCTCCTCTTCCAGCTTCGAGATCTCGGTGACTTTGAGGTCGCTCTTCGCTTCCTTCAACTCGGCCCTTCGTGAGTGAATTGACTTGCTCTTCCAAGGCATTCTCCGTGCTGCTTAGCCGAAGTTTTGACATTATCGATAAGTCGGTCAAAAAGAAGCTCGCCTTGTGGCCATCCGAAAGTGAAAAATAAACCAAGTTAGAAGTGAAAGAGAGGTTTGGTCTGGTGATAAGGGGCGAAGTGAGTTACCTCGGTCATGCACATCCCGATCTCCCCAACCAAGATGGCACTTGCGAGTTCGGTGCTTCTTCGCCGATACACCGTATGCTTAAGTCTTTTTAGCATGCCTAGCCCGAGGCTAGCAAATAAGGCCCACCTCTTTGTTGGTGTTTATGTTGGCAAGATCGAACGCCCCCAATTTCAAAGAATAAGTTTGGTCGCTAGCTCGCGACTTTCCGCATGTCGGTTATCTCTCGCGATGGGTGCTCGGAACTAGAGGCTTCGCAGATCGCTCCGATCGCTGATCGAGTTCTTCTTCTGGGTGGAAGAGGCCTTTTGATTGTCGCTGAGGTTGTTGTTGTTGATGTGATTGTTGTTGTTGTCGTGGTTGTTGCAGGTTGCTGCCGAGCTTGATGTGTTGCAGTGAGTTTGGTCGATAGGGGCCGTTGGTGTGTGAGAAGCAATGGCCGCTTTGGTCGCCTTGTTAGCTCGGTTATTTCGACCGCGTTGGTGGTCGGGATTGTCGGGAGTCGAGGCCGGGTGGTTGTCCACCATTTGGGTATTCCTCGCCATCGAGCCTCTTCGCATCGCCGTAAAGCGGTTCGAATCCTCCATTTGCCTCATGTCTGTGAAATAAGTAACTTTGTTAAGAAGAAAGCAGAATCAATGATGGCAAGACAAAAAGAAAAGTTATGCAAACCGATAGGGAGAAAGTTGTGGTGCAGCTTTCTTCCGAGTTGAAGGCATCTCTGACATTCACTTGAAAGTTTCCACCGGACAGCTTCCCCAAAACGGATGGGGTACCTGATCCGTGGTGGTTTGTGGTTCGCACTGCATCGCCAGATAGAATTGCGCCGCAGAATGTAGGAAATCAAGGCAGCCCAATCTAGGACCCGCCTTGCCCTTGCTTTCCATCTTTTACTCCGAGAAGCTCAAAGCTCGCGAAGTCAGTTCTCCGCCTCCTAAGGCTTGTTTATCATATTTGTCAATGGCTAAGTTATTGAGATAAGGGCAAAAGGCCGCCACACACGAGATTCTATCAGAAGGGTTTCGTGCATCCCGTGCATCCACTTTGTTTGGGTTTTCCGAGAGAAGTTTAAAGTAATTGGGGCTCGAGCGACCGTAGATACGCCTCGGCTTTTCTTATCAATGGAAAAAGAAAGAATTTTCTGAAGAGTTCCATGCTTGGCTCAAAACCGAGAAGTCTGGTCTATGTGCTACGATATATGAAATTAAAAACCTAACTGTGGTTAAGGTCGTTACAGTGGAAGGGCTTGTTCATAATAAGGAACTCAAGAAGAAGGGTCTAAAGGTACGGAGCGGAGACCGACTAGGAAGAAATCAAAATAGAAGACCATCCTGCCTCTTGAAAGTTGCGACTGCTTCATCAAGGTCCAAGTCGAAGGCCCGACTGATAATTTTTGGGTCCATACCTGTGGAATAAAACCAGTTGATACCTCATCCTCGCCGTGTAAGTCATCCCAAGAAATGGAAAGG
>CM028382.1:96756491-96792643 GCA_013146195.2 Codonopsis lanceolata | reverse complement strand
ACAATGATACGTGCTAATTTTCTTTAGCAAAATTTATGTTATATTTTTAATCCATTCCCCTCAGGAGATAAGATTAGGCTACGTGCAAAGTAGGTTAAGATTTACTACTTATTTACTAAGTTAAACTTTATTTCCCTAGACTAACGATGAGTCTTTGATTCTTTTACCTCACATTTTCTTCTCTAAAAGGCTACTTTCGGTGGTAGTATAATGATAAAAATTCAAATTTGATTAAGTATTGCTATTTGCTAGTTAAAGATCAATTAGTTTAATCTATAGAAAGACTACATTCCGTTGTTCTAATTTACAAAGTCAGAGTGGTACTCAACATAAAACAAATTAAAATATTATTGAATAATAATTTACACATGCATAAATATATGATCTAAATCGAGGGTATTCAAATTAGGTGATATTGGACATACTTCCCTAGTATTACATCTTGTTTTGATATCTTTCACTTTAACCATTGGAGAACCCGATTGCTCTTACATAAATATCAAAATTTGTTTTTGACATTTATCATTGGACTTAATCCTTAATGAAGGGATATGGAGTTGAAATGGTCGAGACTCATTAGAACTCGAATATCAAACTATATAAATGGTTTGGGTTGGGTTAGCGGTCACCTCGTCTTAACCGCATTCCTCCCCAGGCCATGTGTTTATTAAGCAGAAGTGAACCTGGGCTTGGCTGGCCATTGGCTAATATTTTTGGTCGAGCGGATGGCCGTCACCTTGGCCGTTTAACAATTTATTAAGAGACATATAATAGATATTTATACCTTGGTAAACACAAAAAAATACCTTTTTTCAGAATCTAGAATCGTGTTTGTGAATTGATTAGACAATAAGAAATGAGTAAATGCAAGGAATTTCAAAATTTTGATCGAGATGTTTTAATGGATAATAGTCCATTAACACCTAATGCCACCCACCATAGACGTTTACCCTTGGATGGTAGGTGTGACATGTAATGTAACCACCATAGATATATGGGGTCAATTTTTATATAATGCTCGGATGATATTCTAATCAATAGATAGAAAGGTGAAGATGAGATTTCAAATGGTGATTAGGATATAAAGAGGCTAAGTGTGCTTTAGTGAGCATGACAACACCCAGCAGATTCAGGCCATTAGCCATGGTGATCAAAGTCCATGGATGATATTGCCCAGGTAGTGTGTGACCACCATAAATCGAACATAATTCTCACACTTAGATGTGGGATGGGGTATTACAATCTCTCCCACTTAAATCATTGACGCCTCGTTAAGGCCGAATCATACCTCAGCGATGTAGGATTCGAGAGGTGGCTCAGACGGATCAAGAGATGACACCCACCTTCAAGTGTAACACTTTGGCCCGCACAAGACTTTGTTCCATATTTCCTGGCGGGACCCGCTCGATACCATTTGTAACGCCTCGAGCCCGAAAGCTCGCCTCCGCGTGTAGCCCACATCGGCCCATTGAGCACGCAATACCATGGGTCATCGCCTACCACAAGTGACCCAAAAGTCCATGGATGATATTGGTACCTGAGATAGTGTGTGACCACCTTATAAATCGAACATAATTCTCACACCTACCCGATGTATGATGGAGTATTACACTAAGATTCAACAAATTATAGAGAATGTGACAGGTAAGATGGAAGATTTCAATCCAAATTTAACCAAATTTGTAGGCACATCTTGACCAAACCTATACGAGATAAATGGTATTTTGAAAAAGGTACATATTCCTTCCATCCAAGCCGAGTATCACATTTTACTAAATAATTTATGCAAAATGTGTTCTCGTACTATGATTTTACTAATTTCAGTACCCTACAAACTATCAAACCTTAATACTATAATTAACCCTTTATTTTATGCCTCGTTTAATGTAGTGTTTTGAAAACGCAATTTTTCAAAACGCAACGTTTTAAAAATGCAACACTTTCAAAAAGCATTTTTTTTTCTTGTAAAACTATTTCAAAACGTTATTTTCATAAATAGAGTAGTTGTAAACGTAACATATTTTTAAAACAATGCGTTTTAAAACGATGTATAGAGACACTTTAAAAAAGAAAACACTACATTTTTTGCAAGCATTTTGGTCAAAACGCTCCAACAAACAAGTCCTTATTTGTACTACCGAAACCAAAACCAAACCAAAAACATATAACAAAAGAAATGTGATTGTTAATGCTAGGGTGAAAATAATTGTGCGTTTATTTTCTCCCTCCTTTTGTCGTATCCTAATATTTAGGTCACATGTTGTTATTGTCTTTTTAGGTAATTGTTAAGAAGCTTAGTCATTACCTTCTTTAAGGACTCTAATATTTCAATCTCTAACTTGTAAGATTAGAGGTTTATTTCATTAATAACTCTTTCATAATCCTAACATTGAATTATTGAGTTATTTTCTTGGTGGACAGGTTTCCTAGGAGCTCTATAAAAGAAAATATCAGCCCCAAACATTCGGAACTGAAGCAGAGAAATAAGAAGAGAAGTTTTCTCAAATGATTTTGTCAGGAAACGTGTGAGCCACCCAATGATACATCATCAAAAGGCTCGCCGGGCTCGCGCTTTCATCGCCTCCTTTAATTGCTTTATCATGAATGACTGGTGTATTCATGGATGTTATACATATATTAGATACATGACTTAGGAGTTTTCGTAATGATTTCCACTCTTTATAAGCATTTGCAATCTTTTAATCTAGTGGAAGTTTTGCCCTGAGGCATCGTCTACAAGTATTTTACTTGTAGACATAAATTATAGCTTGGTGTCTCTTTGCTTGATTCGCTTTTTTTTTTTTCCATCGCTTTTTTACTTGATGACTCATGAGATGATGTATCATTGGATACATCATTGGTACTGCTTCAAAGAAGTATTGTTTTTTTTTTTTTTGTCTTTTTACGAATCTTAGCTACATATAACATTTCATTTGGTATCAGAGCCTACGCTTAGCCTTACTAAAGTTGGTCATGTTGTAGCAATTATGGATTCTCAAAGAGTTTCAGTTTTTCAACCTTCTACTCTTGATTTGATTAATTATTTGAAATTGAAGGATAAGATGTCGACCTACATCAAATCCATTGATGAGCAAGCATGTGCCCTAAACCTTGAGTATGTTCAATGTCGTGCGTGTTCAGGCCATGACCATTAATTATACAAATTAATGTGTCAACACGTTACGCAAAAAAAAGTTTGAACTTGAATTTTTTCTTGACTATTAGTGATAGTAAAGAAGAAAAAGATATGGGAGATCTGATTACGTTTTCTGTTTTTGAATAGACAAATGATCTTCATGAAAATTCTGAACGGATTTTGTTTGATGAGGTTGCCAATGATGCATCATCAGATGCCTCATCGGTTGACAGCTTGTTAGATCTTAGGTGTTTCAACTCCTCAATAGTTGAGAATACTGAAAGTGTTAAATATGATGAATCAGATTGTGAGGATACTAATTTGGTTGAAAAATACAAGGCTTTATATGTTAATTGGCAAAAGAGGTGTGCCAAAATGAAAATTATGGATAAACAAATTGATTTTCTCTTAAATGAAAATGATGAACAGAAAGTATCCATAGTTGGATTGGAAACCTTGCTTGCCAAAAAGGATGATGATATTGAAAAAATAAGATCCGAACTTGAAAAGGCTAATGAGACTTTTTCCAAAAGGAATAGAGGTAAGAGCAAGCTTGATGAAGCTTCGAGTGTTGGTCAAAAATGTACTACTGGATTGAGTTTCAAACCTATAGTTTTTGTTAAAGAAGGAGAGGGACTTTCATGTTCTTCTCAAAAACAAAATGGGTTTGTAAAAAATTTTAAACATAGAAAAAGGAGGTATGTTTGTCATTACTGCTATGAACCAGGTCATACCAGACCATTTTGTCACAAAAGAAGGGCTGATCTTGCTAAGAATTCAGTTGGAAACCAAAAAATGTTTGTCGCCTGTAATCAGATGACGCACTAATGACGCATCATCAGGAACCTTATCGGGTAGCACATCAGGAACATCATCCACCGAAACAAACAAAACCTCTTGTATAGAATTTTTCCTGAACCATGTGGGTTCCAAAAACTGATCTGAACTATTTCTTTTACATTTTTCAAATCTCATATCTCAAGTACTTGGTACTTCGATAGTGGCTGTTCACGCCACATAACAGGTACACGAGAGAACTTGAAAAACTACACATTGTGCAATTGAGGTATGGTCACCTATGGTGGAGATGCAAAAGGTAGGATAGTAGAAAAAGGAACATTGGATGTTGATGGCTTACCTAAGCTCAACAACGTATATCACGTTGAAGGGCTTAAAGCTAATTTGATTAGCATTAGCCAATTGTGTGATGACAATCTTCAGGTAAAGTTTGACAATAAGTCTTGTGAGGTTTATGATTTGTCTAACAAGTATGTTTTTGCAGGTACAAGATCATCTAATAATTGTTACATGGTTAATATTGTCCATTTTTGTCATAATACTAATATTGATGAAACTGAATTGTGACATCAAAAGTTAGGACATGTTAGTTATCGTAAACTTGATGAACTTGTGAGATATGAGGCTGTAAGGGGTTTGCCTCGTTTGAACACTAAGAATGTTAGTGTATGTGGACCTTGCCAAAAAGGAAAACAAACCAGAGTTTCACACCCTAGAATTCAATATTATCCCCCCACTAGATGTTGTGAGATGATACATACTGACCTCATGGATCCCATTGAAGTGGAGAGTCTAAGTAGAAAGAAGTACTCTTTTTTGTGTGTGGATGATTTTTCTAGATATACATGGGTAATATATTTGAAAGAAAAATATGATACTTTTAAGGCTTTCAAGGTTTGGTACCGCCGTGTTATGAACTTGTATGGTCTAAGAATAAAAATGATTAGATCATATTATGGCATGGAAAATGAAAATGCCTTGTTTTCTACTTATTGCGATTTGAAAGGGATTACTCATGAGTACTCCGCTCCCAAAACTCCACAACAAAATGGAGTGACGGAGAGAAAGAATCGCACATTGCAAGAGAAGGCAAGAGTCTTGTTATGTCCTAAAAATTTGTCAAAATGTTTTTGGGTCGAAGCTTTAAACACTTCTTGTCACATTGATAATCGTGTCTACTTAAGACCGGGTTGCACCATGACCCCATATGAGATTTTAAATGACGGAAAACCAAATGTGAAGTATTTCCATGTGTTTGGATGTGTGTGCTATTTGTTGAATGATAAGGATCATTTTTCCATGTCTGATTCCAAAGGTGACAAATATGTGTTCATGGGTTATTCTTTTAATAGTCGTACATATAGAGTTTTTAATCCTAGAACACAGACTATTTTGGAATCCATGAATGCTATTTTTTATAACCTTATTGATCTTGGCCACAAAATTGTTGAAAATGATATTTCATGTTTGCTTGAAGAGAGTTTCTCTACACCATTTGTTGAAGTTTCAGAACCTACTGCCTTTAGACCTATTCCTGAATCAAAACTGAAAAATTCACGTTTTGAAGAAAACCATCATCGGGTACATCATCAGCCCCATCAATTCAGGAAATTTACTCAGCAAAATTTTGAAACTGATACTGATCATAGCAAAGACGTTCCTAACGAAATTCAGAATGTTCATCCCACATCTCATGTTATTTGTAGTATTCATAATGAGAAAACAACAAGGAAGAATGATGTTGCTCCAGATGTTGGAACATCGGACGACACATCCGAAGATGTTGTCCTTGAAACAGTTTCATCCCTTGAGCAAACTGAATTGAATGAGAAAAGGTGGTTAATGATCGAGTTAGGGATATCCCTAGTATGATTCAAAAGAATCATCCACTCTCCCAAGTCATTGGTGATGTAAATGATGGAATACAGACAAGGAGAAAAGAGAGAGTAGACTACCGTGAAATGGTGGGATTAACATGCATGTACATCCAATACACAAAGTAAGTAACTGTTGTTTTGTCTCCAATATTGAGCATAAAATTATGGTTGAGACTTTAAAAGATGAACTGTTGATAAATACCATGCGAAAGGAACATAATCAATTTTTGCTTATGGAAACATTTGTGAAAAATTATATGTGGTATTTGATTCCTAGACCCAATTCTGACAATGTTTTTGGAACATATACTTCCAAAAATAAGTCTTATGAGTTGGGAAATTTAACATGTGACGGGATGTTCATCTCTCAAGCCAATTTTACCCATAACTTGGTGAAGAAATTCAATCTTGAGAGTGGATTACATTTGAAACCCAAATCGGGTCATCCCACATTTTGTGTAGGACTGTGATAGGAAGTTTGTTGTACTTAATTGCTAGTCACCCAATTATCATGTATAGTGTGTGCTTGTACGCTAGATACAATGCCAAGGAAGCTAATTCCTGCTATATATATATATATATTTATTTATTTATTTATTTATTTATTTATATAATTAAAAAAATTCAGGCATCCTACATTTTAGGTTTACACGATTGTTTCATCTGATTTCTTACCCTATGTATATGGTTGCTTATGGATTCTCTCTTGTTAAATCAGTTGTGAGTCTTTTTTTCAAATGGTTTCCTACTCTCCCAGTTTTTGGCAAGTTTGAAGGTGCTCTTGTGAAAAGTTCAAAAATGGTGCCTATAAAGGAAAAAGTTACATGTGTACAAGGTATTCAGCTTTTCACTTGGTATGGTACATGCACGAGCTTCATGTTTCCATGGATTGATCTCATGAAAGATGACTATCATTGGAAAAGTGTGAAAGCTATCTAGTGGCCAAGAGAGGCTTGAAATAAAGTAAAGCCTGAATTCCCATAGGGAATACTATATAGCCAAGAGAAGCTTGAAATAAAGCTCTAAATTCCCATAAGGAATTTTGTGTAAAAAACTGCTTATGGGAGAAAAGAAATTTGACTCATTGACTCTGATTTTGCGATGAGACTCCAGATGAAGCATCATTGGGTAACTCATCAGTTGTTCCAATCCATCACGTGTCACTACAAGAAAATAGGGCAACTGAAACGGAATTTTGCAACAGAATTGAAATCAGTTTCAGTGTAAAAAGTACTCAAGCGAAATTGACGTGCATAATTAATTTTGCAACTCATATTGCAATGGAAACCTATTTTGTCGCATCCTGTTTCGGGGAAAAAGTTGGAGGGAAGAATGCCGACTAATTTTGCAATGGTTTTTGAAACAGATGAACTTCTGTTTCAATTTTCTGCAATTCAATTTGCATTTATTAATACAAGATTTTTATATTTTGAACTTAAAAAATTGGCGTTATGTTTTGGGCAAAAAGTTTGGAGGGAAGAAACCCGCCTAATTTTGCGAGGGATTTTGAAACAGATAAATTTTCGTTTCAAATTTTCCATTCAATTTCAGTTGCAATTAATCCTAAATGATTTTTATTTTATTAAATTGCAAAAAATAGTCAAAACGACAGCGTTTATACCCTTAGTTCACAACCTAACCTAGATAAGCAACAAACGCTTAGTTAGTTTTCCCCTTCTCTTCTCGCCCTCGCTCTCGCTCTCGCTCTCGCTCTCGCTCTCTCTCTCCACTGCTGCGTGCTCTCCATTGCCGTGTCTACTTCCGGCGAAATTCGTGGTGTCGACGTCTCCTTCGATGCCGAAATACATCTCCTTTTCCTCTCCGCCGAATTGAACAAGGTACTTAATTGATAACCTTACTTATATGCCTGAATATACACTCTCCAATCATGAATGAAACTCTCTTAGGGTTGCAATTGTTGGTATTATGATTATTTGTGAAGTGCATTTGAAAAATTATAATTGACTGCAAAAATATACAAGTACTATTAAGTGACAATCATAAATCTTGCACAAAATCATGTCAAAATTGACTCTGTAGCACTAGCAGCACATGCCCCAAGAAATCAATTTGAATGGTCTATCAACTGTAATAACTGTGAACGTGCATATAAATTGTTTTCAGTATTTCTTGGTTCTTCTTGTTCCCTGCTTTGTTTGTAAATTAGTCAATAGTTGGTATGATAGTGTTGATTAGCCAATAGGGACCCTTCATTTCCCCATGTGCAGATCATGTTTAATGTATAAATAGAGGAGCCGATCTCCAACCCAATCAGCTAGGGAAAATTCCTTAGTGTGGTCTACCTCTTTTTCCCTCGTGTATGTCTCTCTTTTGCCTTGCGTAACTCTTATTCTTATAATAACTAGATAGAACACAGAAGGCGTAGGAAGATTCTATATCTACCTGTTCAAAGATTCTATATCTACCTGTTTATAGTACATCTAACTCCACTCAGCCAATTCTTACAATAGAAACCATCCCCAATGGCTTCACAAAAACTGACATACCTTTGCCCCTCCAGTGACGTGAAGTCGGATAGTGTTTGCCTGCAGGTCTTTTTTTTTTTTTTTTTTTTAATAAAAGAGATTTTTATAAAAGGGGAAATAAGGAAAACAAGCTAAAGGGGGACAACCAACCTTACCCTTAAAAGGGGGGACAAAGGAGCCTTACCTTGGAGAAAGAAAATAGAAAAAATTAAGTCTAGATAAACCAAGAAAGAAAACTAATAATGACGATAACGACTCTTCGTACGACGCTTCGACCTTCTGAGATTTGGAGGGTCAAGATCAAGCGCTTCAAATTGGGCATGATCGTTATCAGAATCTTCATCTTCGATAGTTTCCAGAATGACAAATTTATTAGGGGAGACTGAATTGTTCTGCATAGTGGCTTGGGAATTTATACAAGGACTGAAAGGGAGTGAGTTGGGGCTCAGGTTGGAAGAAAGATGTTTATGACTATGAGATGGAGAAATAACATCATTAATGACTTTCTCAACAGCATCAATATCGGGGCCTGCAGTCGAAGTACCATTTGTCTGCTGAACACAATTGTTAGATGGGGCCAGATTAAGAGCCTCAATACTGGAATTGTCCGATAAGTTGCCCTCTTCATCAATAGTTTCCAGAACCGCAAATCGATTAGGGGGTAGAGAAGGCTCAGAAGGCTTGGGTAGAGCATTAGCCGTTGCATTAACAATTGAAGAATTATCATGGTTGGTTTCATTAGATAGAAGGGTCACATGATCCAATGATGGAGCAATGGGATTATTGGCAGTGGGCACTTGACCCGAGAGGGGGGCTAAAGAGCTAGCAACTGTGGTAGTAGGAGAAATATTGTGGTCTTTTTGAGTAGGAATAGGGGATGCATGGTCTTCGGTAGGAAAGGGATTACTTGGTTTCGGGACAGCTTCTGGTTGAGTTTCAGAATCTTTACCACTCGGAGACTCTTGAATCGGGGGAGAGGGGTTAGCAACCGTGGTGGTAGATGAATTTTTGTGGTCGTTTTGAGCAGGGATAGGGGCTGCATGGTCGTCGATAATTATAGGATTACTTGGTTTCGGGGCAACTTCTATTTGAATTTCAGAATCTTTACCACTCGAAGAAGCATCAACATGGGGGCTTGCATGCTTGTTAGCAGCCATAGGGACGTTAGAACTGGGATTTTTTTTCGGGGTCCAACGCTTAGGAATTGGATTGGCACGAGGCTTAGGGTTTGATGAAGGGTCGTCCTGGGAGGAAACTTGAGGATTTTTAACTTTACAAATAAGATCGGAGTGCCCTTGGCGAAGGCGTGAGTACAATAAGATGGCTTATTTTACGCCTCGCCTCTAAAAAGCTTGGATCTGTTGAGCCACAATCTACCAAAATACGGCTAGGGCAAAGTTGAAGCAAGTCTATTTCAACGCAAATACGGGCAACACTAGGCGAGAAAGGTTTATGGTTGGTTGATCAAGCATAAGAGGCTTACCGAACAATGATGCAATGGAGAATAAAGCAGACTTGTTAAACAAGTGAATAGGGAGACCGGGCAATGAGAACCAAACCGGCACAATGGAGCTTTCGATATCGGGGCGAAAACTGGGAGACCATTTAAAAACCCGCATAGGATACCGGCCTAAGAACCATTGATCTTTTATCCATAATCATGGAAATCCTCAACTTGTTTTCAACCCGAATAAGGATGTGCTTTGGATCAAGATGCCCAATTGTGAAAGCGGCTTTGAGGCCAATGGTATTAAAATATTTTCGGGTGGCTTCCATAGAAGGTCTACCATGTGAGAATTTACCTATTAAGGCATACTTGAAAGGAGCGGCAAGGGAATCTATGATTTCCAAGGACAGCTTAATGGCGGGTTCTCCTTTATAGGAGGCGGCTAGAATGGAGAATAGAAGAGAAGGGTTATTAGAAGTTGAACATAGGGCTTCAGCAAAGGATTTAGGGTGCATTGATGAGGTCGAAATTGGTTCAGGAGGAGCGAAGGAGGCCGAGCCTCCATGGCGGCCGCCATGGAGAGGACGGCGCAGCCCAAAGGAGGTAGGGTTACCTAGAGAGAAAAAATCGTAGAGAGAGAATTTTTCAATTCTGTAATACTTCGATAGCCCCAAATAAGGCAGAAGTGTGATCACTTTCAACCATAGCCCATTCATTGAGGTAAGTCATCTGAGCTAGAGATACAAACAAGGCCGATTTATACCAAAGATATCATTTAAAATTCACATTTAAACATGGAAAAACAAAGGGAAGAAAGATAGAATAAGATGTGGTGAAGTTGAAATTATAGACAAAGTACCAAATTAAAAAGACAACTAGACAAGTAGACCATACATACACACACATAGCAAAGCATAAGAAAGGAAAACCTTTATACTAGTTCCCAGAACTGATTTCCATCACCAGACAAGTAAAAAAAAATTGAACAAAAAACTTAGAAAGGTTTCTTAAATCGTGATAGAATACCACTTGGTGAAACATTCAATTAAGTTTCTGTATGACAGTATGAAATATAACTTGGAATAATAAACGATGAATAGGATTTTTCCTTATCATTTCATTTCATTAATTCTTGGACATCTGAAACCTTTCAACTGGTGGGTTTAATCTAACATGATAAATGGAGTAAAGAATATTTGAAATGACCACAAACTGCATAATGCATATGGCCAAATTCTCTTTAATCAAGATAGAGAAAGTTAAAGCTGTCGGGGACAACTAATTGAATGGTTGTTTAATCTAAGGGGCAAGGGCTGAGCTGATTGATGATAATGATAGATAGATAGATAGATAGATCAATATCATAGAGCATTAAACTAGGTATTTTATTTGTTTGCTCTAAATGATTTATTTACTGTACCCTGAATTGAATTTTAATGACTGGAGTTGGGTTTTTGAATTTTGGATTGAGTGGGTATTGGTATTGTTATTGATTATTGAATTGGAAAGAAAGATTTATGGGCTTTGGTTTGGGGGATTTGTCATAGTCAATCAAACTTTTAACCTTTAAAGCATTGGTGCAAAGGCATCTCAATTCTCATGCCATGAAAAAAGAAAAAGAAAAGAAAAAAAGATTCTTAACCCTTTTCCCTTCACCTTTGTTTTCTAACTTTTGGCTGCTTAATTTGATTTCATTGGCTACCATCTTCCTTCAATATTTTCTGGTCATACTTGTTTCAATGAATGCCTATTCTGCTTATAAAAAATAGCTACCTTGATCCTCATGTTGGCTATGTTGTTTTGAATTATAAACTATTTCCTGTTCTTATGAATCTAATATCAAATTGTAGGTTAAAATACACAGGATCCTTTTACAATCAAGGTTTCGAACAAGAATGAAAGAGAAAGCGGATCTATTTTTGTGCCGCTTATGCTAAATGTGTACGCATGATGGGTGGTCTGAACGATAAAGAGATAAATCAAACTTATGTGAAGGTAGTATATCATCTACATGCTTGACATGATACTCTTTAGCTAGAGTGTTGTGAAAATGAGGCCTCCTCTAAGTGCCTGAAGAAAAACTCACCAAAAACATTTCAAAGCTTGCATAATCCTTGTAGTGCTTTGTGCCCTCTGCCGCATGTGTTGGCGGTTTGTAGTTTTCTTACAAGATGCTCAAAGCCTCAAAGTACAACTTTGTCAACTGTAGATGATTGTTTCTCTTTGTATTTTTGAACATCACTTGTATATTATCGTTGTTGGGTGTGTTAACTATGCTTAAGCCGATTTCATTATTTCCTAGTTTAATATGCTTTTGCTTTCAGGTGTTAAGTCAAATGCCATACTTCAGGTTATCCGGAGGTCGCAACCACATATTTGTCTTTCCGAGGTGCAAGTGCTTGTAATAAATTGTTTTCTCTATCAGTGTTAAGTTGAATTATCACGATAAACTCTAAACTTGCATGTATTAGTGGAGATATTCAGGACTTCTTAAAAGGATTAGATTTGAATGTTTGTACTAAAGTTATAATTAGGAGTGAAGAGTGCATACTATTATCCATTGTCTTCGGACATTTCATTTACAGAACAAGTTGTTGACTTAAACATAGACGGTGCTGTGGGATCCAATTTTCTTTTGTCTACCAGTTTATTTAGCATTAAGCATACTTCTGTTATGGCGGAGCCTTTTTTTGCAGTGATCTAAAATTTTATTTTCAATTGCAGTGGCGCTGGGGCACACTTGTTCAAATCCTGGGCTACCTATTTAAACCGGTCCATAATTCTTACTCCTGAGGTAAAACTCTCTCTCTCTCTCTCTCTAGAACATGAGGTGATTGAGTGTTAACTAACTGTAAGTTGATTATAAGTTTATAACTAGTATGACTTAGAAGTGTACACTGAAATTACTTGGTTGTACTGGCTCCAAAGCATAATGATATCAATCTGCTTACTTTTGGTCGCCCGCCTCTTGCCCCAGAAATGGACCTCTTGCCCCAAAAATGGACCTCTCGCCTTCTGATACGGCGTAAAAAATCTGAACACCTCACAAAACTGTTCCAGCTTTTTCAAATCAGTCCTTGGCTGAATAATTGCTTCCAAAACAGTCCCAAACCCTCTAACAAACTGCCCAATGTTGAATATAATTTTCCCTTACAAATTAACCCAACACTTAACCCTTATGGGTCACCTTTAATGTACTAGAATCTGCCCCAAACAATCTCACGTGCACTCTCCCTATTCTGCCCACAAACAGCCCAAAAACCCCTCACACAACCCACGCCTAAACTGTCCCAAAATAAACCCCCAAAACTCCCTATTATTCTGCTAATAAACTGGCCAAAATTCCCAGCTTTTAGTCTGCCCAAACCTGCTCAAATACACTCCAACTTCAGCCACGAACCTGCACAATAATCCCTGTCAAAACAGCCCTTATTCTAGCTTTGTAACACCAATTTCGATCCGCCACAAAGCTGCCCAAAACTGCTCGAATAGGCTGCCCAAAAACGACTCCGAAACAGCCCCGCAACAGCCCACACAACACACACACGGCAACAACAAGAATAAAAAGGATAACGGACTCACCGGCCGAACTTCACTCGCTCGACGTAAACAAATCCGACGGACAATTAAACTCGGCTTCACTCACCTCGCTTAGATTGAACCGATTTTGAAACAAGAACATGACTTGTTCTTGGAAGAGTTTTTCTTCAAAACCAAAACATCATCTGCCGTATTCAATGAAAAGGATGCCTTTAAATAGGCTACAAGTTTAACCCTAATTCTACTTCCCTAAATTAAAGAACTCTTAACAAACTAGGAAAACAAAAGTCCTAAATAATCTATATAACCAAAAGTAAAATCCTAATTTACTAGGAAAGTAAATAAACAAAATTAAAAGCTTTTTGAAGGCATACTAAAAAAAACGGGATTTAATAATTTTAAACCTAAACTTGGTGAATCCTTGAGCCCCTAGGATTGTTGGTGCCGCCCTAGTTGGAGCCCAAACAAGGCTGCCCTCTTGACCTCTTTCAAGCGTGCCATTTCTTGAACCCAAAATGTCTTCCATGCAATTTTCCATTCCACCCATGGGCTGTCCCAATTAGTTGCCTCCTTTTGACTTACTACCCATTTGGAACGTTCACTTCCCCAACTCGTATCAAACTCCCCTTCGTCGAAAAGGATTGTCCTCAATCCTTCTCATATCCAGGACTTGTCTGGCCAAGAAGTGTATCTTCACTTGCTTTCTCTAGTTTGTCCAAAGCAGCCATGCATTGCTTGTCCTCTTCATCATCACTTTCCCCTTCTTTATCAGATGCTTCGGTCTCATCCTCCTTGGAGGATTCTGAGTCTTCAGCCATGGTTTGCATCTCAACAATGCTCTTTGCTGCAGTTTTAGTAGCCTCAACAGCCTGCATAAACAAATTCAATACTTAATTAAACATAACGAACCAATGTACAGCCTGTATAATGTAATCGTAAAAATGGTCCCCTAGAATTACATATAACGAACCAATGTACTAGTAGTTCTATAGTCTACCGAACAAGATCATATAAGAACTTCTTAGTGTAGGGGTTATACATTCTACATAAAATCATTGGTAACCTTAGATAAAAATTATAGTCCAGCTTGAGACAAAGCATTGGATACATAATCAACTTGTGAAGGTAATTAGTGAGACACATTCTTAGTTGTTAGCTTCATTAGTGAGATACAAATTTTGGCTATGAATCTTGAGGACGAGCTTGAAGAAACTGAGATTGAGGGGTTTTGCTCTCAAGTCCAGGCTTTATTCTGCCATGATGAGATTCATAATCAACTTGTGCAGATAATTATTCTTCCTTAAATATCGGGTTTGGGGAACACGGGTTTGTGGATGGACTTTTTCCCTCCTTTACAGGGTAATTTTTCAAAGATGGATCCTTTTCTCATATGATTTTGTAGTAATATCAGCCACAACTAACCTCCATCATAAAATATAGGTTCCATTGTGAATACTCCTTCGTTATACTACTTATCAAAAAAAAAAAAAACTCTGTTATACGAACATTGTAAGGAAGACATCTGTTGGAAACTGCAATCATTTACAATTCCTTGCCATTAATACTCTATCTTAAATACTTCATTTTGCACATATAGAATTGGCTCTAACTGGAATTTACTTGATTTTTGTAATTAATCATAATGTATAGGTTTGAATTCTGTGATGTCATGCATTAGATGGATCGAATATAGTCTTTTTCCTATGTCGTGTGTGAAGGCAAATATTAACTGGAGAAGGTTAGAAGACATGTTGTGTCTTACATGATTGATGTTTGATTGATGATGTATTCACAAATTTAACTCCAGTGAAGGTTGAATTGCGATGATTTGATAGATATAATGTATTTTTATTTGTGTTGTCCCGACATTTGTTGATTACGGGTAGCGATGGAATATGTTTTTCTTTTAGATGGAATATGTTTTTCTTTTAATGGTTTAATTTTCTTTCAGCTTGGTAGTTCCAGAGCAAGACGATGGTATCAAGTTTCCTTGTGTTGCTAAAGGAAAAACACATGCAATTCAAGGAAAATTTGTTGTCGGTGAGGATGGTCCCACATGGAAGAAAGTATCCGAGGGGATGAAAGATTACTATTTCAAGGAATGGAATATAATATCTCCATATTCAATCCAATTAATTAGTTCATTTATATATGCTTAATATAAAATATTTTTTTAACTTCCTAATTGCAGAGACATTACAAGTGTATTGAAACTTATCTGGAAAGACAAGTTCAAAAAATTTGGAATACAATGGCTTGTGAACAGTACAAACGGATGTGTCATAGGGGACGACAACAATTCATGCGTAGTTGACACCCTTTTTGGTGAACGCATCATGACTGGAACCGACATCTACACGTTCAAATGGAGATTTCACACAGACCTTAGAGTTTGAAGATAAGTTGACCGAAAGAGTTGAGGAAATGAGGGATGAAGTCACGACACAATTACAATCCATATATGAGGTTAAATTTGAGCAAATGAAAAATGATTTCCAGTTGCAATTCCAAGAGATGCTCAATTTGAGGACTTAGAGGCTCCGAGCATCATCCACGAGCTCCAATGTAGTTTAAAGTAAGACAACTTGACAATTTTATGTAGTTTAACAGTACTATAGTTTAGTATGACAGTTTGACAATTCATTTTGAATGTAATGTTTGAAGCTTTGTTGATGTTAATTGTTTTATTTAAGATATTTTAAGTGAAATGCCCAATCAGGTACAATTGAGAAATATTTATAGATATAATATTAGTAATATTTTATTTTCAGAAAACAATTCTGCAACAAAATTTTTCGTTGCAAGTTTTTTCTTTTTTTAAAAAATTAGTTACAAACCAACAACGGACTTTTGCAACCGAAACATTAGGTTGCATACTTGAAACTGAAAAATTTAGTTGCTAGTTTAGTTCCATGTGTAACTAATTTGAAACAGAAAAACCAGTTGCAAATTAGGTTGCATACTCGAAACTAAAAAATTCAGTTGCTACTTTAGTTCTGTGTGTAACAAATTTGAAACAGAAAAACCAGTTGCAAATTAGGTTGCCTGCTTGAAACTGAAAATTTTAGTTGCTAGTTCAGTTCTATGTGTAACAAATTTGAAACAGAAAAACCAGTTGCAAATTGGGTTGCCTATTTGAAACTAAAAAAATCAGTTGCTAGTTTAATTATATGTGTAACAAATTTGAAACAGAAAAAACCAGTAGCAAATTAGAAACAAAAATAAATCAGTTGTTGTTTGCAACGGATATAAAAAATGTCCTAGGAAACACATCGCAACCGAAACTACAACTATTTTTTTCCGTTGCAAGGTTTTTGCAACCACAAGAAAGTGGTTGCATAGTTTTGGGACGAGGCTTATTGCTATGGACTTTGTTACAGACATTTTCCGTTGCAAACATCAATTTGAAACCGATTTCACTGAATTGCAACCGAAAAATCTGTTTCAGTTGCCCTATTTTCTTGTAGTGTGTGTGCGCATTTGTCTTTAATTCTTCCTATATCATTTTAGGCATACACAATAGGGCATGCATATTTGGTGATTATATCATACTTATGATTCTTATGCCCTAGATAATTATGTGCAAACAAGTGTTTATCTCTCTCTTGTTCAAGAATGATTGATGTCGAAGGTTGATTGTTTGGAAAGAGCTTGTTGGATACTCAAAAATTTGGTGGAAGCACGCCTAGGGTTTGTCATGGTATTCTAGTTAGCATTTAATTATGTTTCCTATTTTATCTTGATTAAATTTGGAATTCCTAAGTCTTTTGGTTTTTGACCAAGAAATCTAGTTTCCTAATTTGTCTTGGCTTCCATCATCCAGTTTACTTGTCTAAAAAGGTTTCTTTTGCACACATATGATACATTCGATGGTAAGTAGTTGATTTTATTTTTAAACTCTCATTATTTGGGGTTATATATAGTCGTTGCTTGTAACCCCTCTTATTCTAAATTGTGTTTGTATTATGTTGGGTTCGTTATAACGGTTTTAGCTAGGCTTAATGGTTGCATATATATTGTCAAGAAAATGGTTTTCGTGTTCTACTCATCATCCGCCTCTTCTTGATCTTCTTCACTTCCAAGCCCTAGTTGCTCCTCGTTTTGTCATGCTTCAAGAATCCAGCTCCTCTACCATGGAATAAAGGTCGCCAAGTCTCGCATCTGCTTCAGTTAATAACGCACCCAATGATGGGTCATCTGCTGCCTCATCAACAACTGTTTTTTTTTTCCAATTCCAAACAGATCTTCCATTAATGTCGCTGATATCTGAAGGAATTGTTGGATGTTCATGCTTCTACTCAAAGAGGGGGAGTCGATGAAATGGGAGATATAGGATGAAGGGGGAGTTTGTGCTTTGGTTGGATATTTGTTTACTTTAAACTGGGTTTGATAATTTTAAGTATCTTGGATATTTTGAATTGTCTTATTCAGGGGGAGTTACTCACAGGTGTTCATGTTATTTGCTTTGACCAGAAAGACAACAACAAATGGGGAGATTGTTAGGGTGAAAATAATTGTGCGTTTATTTTCTCCTTCCTTTTGTCATGTCCTAATATTTAGGTCACATGTTGTTATTGCCTTTCTAGGTAATTGTTAGGAAGCTTAGTCATTACCTTCTTTAAGGACTATAATATTTCAATCTCTAACTTGTAGAATTAGAGGTTTATTTCCTTAATAACTCTTTCCTAATCCTAGCATTGCCTTGTTGAGTTGTTTTCTTAGTGAACAGGTTTCCTAGGAGCTCTATAAAAGAAAATATCAGCCTTGGACATTCAGAACCAAAGCAGAGAAATAAGAAGAAAAGTTTTCTCACATGGTGCTGTCAGGAAACGTGTGAGTCACCCAATGATACATCATCAGAAGGTTCATCAGTTTCGCTGCTTTCTTCATTCTCCTTTAATTACTTTATCATGAATAACTGGTGTATTCATGGATATTATGCATATATTAGATACATCTTTTCACTTAGGAGTTTTCGTAATAATTTCCATTCTTTAAACGGTTTGTTTTCATATTATAAGCAATTGCAATCTTTTAATCTAGTGGAAGTTTTGCTCTGAGGCATCGTCTACAAGTATTTTACTTGTAGACATAAATTATAGCTTGGTGTCTCTTTGCTTGATTCGTTTATTTTTTTTTTTTCCACTGCATTTTTTTTTTTAACTTTATGGCTCATGAGATGATGTATCGTTGGATACATCATTGGTGGCTGTTTCAGCAAGTTTTTTTTTTTTTTTTTTTTTATCTTTTTACGAATCCTAGCTACATATAACATTTCAGTTTACAATAAATACAAATAGCACAACAGTACTGATGGAACATAGGTTTTTCATTAAATATTTATTTTTATCTTCGGACTTCGGAGTGGAGTATTATATAGTCCTAATTTGAAATAATAATACATGAAAAAACAAAGAGTTTGGAGGAGCTAAAGAGCCAGAAGAAGCCCCGGCAAAGACGCATTATCAGCAAGCTTGCTCTTCCAAACACTCTGACACTTGGCAGATTTTGACGCCTCATGAGTCACCTTTGAATTAGATTTCCCCAGACGGGTAACCGTAACGGAAGTATTACAATATTCCCTGACCTGCGTATTAATCCCGTCGGCTACCGTCCACGCATGAACCCAACTGCACCCGCGGCCTCTCTTATCGTAGCCTTCCACCACAACGATGGAGCCAAAGGCCACAATGGAGAGAGGCTCAAAGACGAAGGAGTTGTTAGAGCTACTGCTGCCGGTGAGCAAACGCATCAAGTGGTTGTGGGAAGGTGGGCCATGGAACCACCACTCAATGTTGGGTGCTAGGAGACGGTGCACCGTTTCAACGTCGCGGGTGGCTAGTGCTTCGTAGAGAGTTGTGACTATCTTCTTGTTGCATTCTTCTTCTGCCAGGTTTGGTTGTAGGTCAGCCAGTGTGTGTGTGAGAGAGAGAGAGAGAGAGAGAGAGAGTGGTGAAATGATAGATGTTTAATTAGCTCTATATTGGGTTTGCTGAAACTTGGTTTAGGGTAAAACCCTTTATATAGGGGAGGGGAGGAGGAGAGCTGGGAATAACGGGGAATTGAAGGGGATGGTGCATGGGGGTTGTGAAAAAAGGAGTCACGTTAATTAACAAAAGTGTGGCCGTTAGAATATCCCACGGGCCACGACCCGACCTATAAATCTAATTCATTTTTCATCAGTTACTAAATACAGTCAAGAAAGAAGTCTTAAGAAGTGCTATGACTGGTTGGTGTTGGCGTCACGCAGACCATGCACCACTTAGACTTGGTGGGAGATAGATTCCAATTTTCGACAACTTATTGCTCGCTCCGAACATAGCGTCAAGTGTTAGTGTGGAATGACGCGCCAATAATGAGCAGGTCTACGGTATTACGGATATTAATTTTGTAAGACGGATCTTTACTATCTCATATTTTAATTCATCAAGACATAATAGGTTGAGTAAAAAAAAAAAAAAGGTTGAGTAAAGAAGATTCGACTTACAAAAATATTCGTAAGATCATCTTACTTAATTTTTTGCAATTTATAATAATATCACACTTATGTCTTAGTACTACATCTGTTCCAAAATAAATATTGCACCTGTTCCAAAATAAATAATATTTTAACAAAAAAATTATTTCAAAATAAATGATATTATAGGATTTGACAAAAAAAAATATTCACATTTTGTAAAAATTGTCTTATTTACTCTCTAATTAAATGTTGTATTGAAAAAAATAGAAGATGATTTAAAGAGAGATGTTCAGATGAAACAGAAAAATAAGGGTGATGCTAACCGCACACCAACATATACTCTCTACACCTCATTTCCTACAATGTACAACAGAAGATACAAGAACTCAATGCAAGAAATAGGATGTAGAGAGCGTATTTTGAGATATAGATAGTCCCACCCGAAAAATAATCATGTTACTTATCAATAAAAGAATTTAAATAAGAATAGATTAGTATTTTTATAAGCTTATTTAATCTATGTGTAAATTTATAAAAAAAACTTATAAAAAGACCATATACCATTATTTAAGTTCAATGATTGTAGTCAAATTGCACTAATATTTTTATTTTTCATCTTAACAAACTTTTTTACAGCATTTAATTAGAGAATAGTAAATAAGAACAGTTTAATAAAATATAAACAAATATTTCATAAAATTCTATAACGATATTTATTTAAAGACATTTTGTTGCTAAAATAACACTTATTTTCGGACGTACGTAATATTAATTTAGTCATTTCGTTCTTAATGTTAAGAGCCTAATCTCGTTAGTTTCATCTAGTCTTGGTCAAGACTTAAAATCTTGACAGTCAATCCGACAAAACAACTAAATTAAGAAGTGTCTTCAGCATTATCTTCTCAAAAAAAAATAACAATAGTAGTTTATTGGACTTAACAGTATGGGGCAAATCAAAAACTGAAATATATTTCAAGGTGTAATTTGCTCGGTGATAAATTTTAGGAAAAATTATTCGATTAATCATCGTACAAATTTGCTGCAATCAATATAAACAACTACATTATAATATTTTAAATATGATCAATGATGGTTCACAATTTGGTCTTGGGCCGGTCCTTGCGGTTTATAGGATATCTGGGCTTAATTGAATGTGAGAATTCCGAAAATCCTGTCAAAAGAAGAAAATACCTTAGATGGAATGCAAGGCAGGGCCTCGCGAAACCCCTCAGGTGTGAGAGTAAGTATTAAACTTTTAGTTGAAAGCAAAATGACAGGGTTTCGGTATATTGAATAGTGCGTACCTTTCAAATGAGATTTCAAGAAGTATATATAGCCTTTCTGGGAGTAAGACCCGGGTTAGGCTGTGATCACGGAGATATTTTAGGACTGTAATACCATAAATGCGGGTTGACCGCGTAACCGAAGGAATCAAGGCCAAAATCTCGGGATTGACGAGGATATCTCGAGATTAATACCGAGCTCAATCGGCGACCTTGTTCCCTTTGAGTGATAGAGAAATTCCTGCTCGGTATAGTTGTGTGATGATCATCTCGCGGCTATCTGCTCGGTAGTTTCTTTCTGGTCTCGTCATACACGTGACTATCACGTCTTTGGAGCTCGGCTCGTGAAGCTCGTGACCGAATTTTTGGGCCGAGCTCATCGGTTTTGGGCCCCTCTCCCTGTTCGGCGAGTATTTATGCTCGCGGGCGAGCGATACACTTGCGATTTTATTGTGTTGGCAGTTAGTGTATTCGAAGGGGCGGTTGCGGGAAGCGAAAAGACTTTTAAGTGACACTGCGTGTTTCGAGCGAGGCATTGATGGCGGGCTTGATCGGTGCTTGCGGCCGCCTTGGTTTGAATTCGTGGGCGCGTGATTTGGGCGCCTTTTTCCCAAAATCACGCCTATAAAAGGGGTGAAAACCTAACTGTTTCTTTTTTTCTTGCCTTGGACTTTCGAACTCTGCGTCTTGTTTTTTTTCTTATTGCTTTCTTACGTGGTATCGCTCGAGTTGATAAGCGATTCGCCTCTCTAGCAATTCGGATTATTGCAATATTTCGACGAAGCAACCGATCCCCATTCAACGCACAAGTAAGTTTTCACCTTCCTCATCCTTTTCTATTTACGTGTAAGTTCTTTTTGAGTTTTTGGTATTTTTATGGGTTTTTTATGTTCATGACCTTCTGGGTAGATTCATAGGATTTTCAGTTTAGGCTTGGGTAGTTCGCAGGGAGATCAAGGAAAAACCTTCGAAGAGTCATACGTTTTTACGGGGATTAATCCAGTTATTGCTCGATCTGTTGTAGGATGTCTTCCCTCTTGAATTTTTGATGCCGCTCGACCACGAGCGAGGGCTTATGATTATGACCATGGTGCCCGGGAGCATCATTCACCCGTAGATTACGAGGGCAGAGTCGATATGTTGATTTCGGAGAGGAGGAACATTCGAAGCAAATAGTCGTGATGTCCTTGAGAGGGTGAGCGATGTGAGCGATGTGACCAGACCCGGGATGAGGTAGATGGGGCGAGCTTCGAGTGAGATGCCCGGCGGAGGAGGTGGCTGGTCGACCTCGGGCGGGTAGGAGACCTCGCAGCGAGGATTATTTTAATCTGAGCTCGCTTGCTCAGTCTATGGACTCGGTTGTTGAGGTGGGGAGGCTGGTTTGACTCGATTGGGATTTCCAGGGATGATTATCGAGGGGTCCCTTATGAATCCGAGATGACTCCTGCTCAAATGAGGAGTAAGACCAAAAGAGTGGTCTTTTTTTATGATTTCTTTCGGGTCGGGATGCGTTTCCCGCTAGATCCTTTGTTGTCGAGTTCTTAAGGAGACCAATGCCGTTCCTTGTGACCTCCGACACAGACTTACAACGATCGCCTTTAGCGCGACTTGCCGTCGATTGGGTTCGAGCAGGAGACAACTATTCTTCAAAACTTTTTCAATTCACCAAGGACAAGAGATCGAGGCGGGATTGTTGGCCGATCAAAAATTGAGCCACGAAGTTGTTTACCGAATTTCCCCACAAGGTCGACAAGTGGGACAAAAGGATTGTTGTTGTGGAGTCTCGGGTCGGGTGGCCATTTGCTCCGACCCCTTATGCGATGAAGCCCCTGACTTACGATCGGTATGCCACCTTTAGGAGAGGATAGGTGTATGGACATGTTGCGAGGCGTTGGGAGTGACCGAGCAGGTCGGGGAGTGGTTGATTGGCTGGAAATCAATCGTGCGGGGACCCTGGATCTTACGCTGGCAGGGATGTACCATCTTTGCCGTGGAAGGTGTGGTTCCCTTGATCGGCGTAGCACTGATCCGCCCGTTCATCCGTTTGGGGGAATGCGGCTGTGCGGTCTAGGGGAGATTGTACCCTCGTTTTGATTTTGATGATGCTGGTACTTGCCCTTTATTTTTTATGATGAGTCTCACGAAAAATATCTCGATGTTTTCTAACTCGTTTTCCTTTCGTTTGCAGTGGTGAAAGATATTTTAAGGCGGAGGAAGATTGAGTTCAAGGCGATTGCTCGCCATGGTGAGCTGATTGGCGCAGCGACTGCCGGCCTTACCAAGGCCCCCTTTACGAAAGGAGCAAAAATCATCTCGTGCTCTGGTTCTTCTCTTGAGCCGAGATCTCCCTCAAGGATGGCGCCGACCACCGAGCACTCATCGAAAGAGACCAATCGTGCCCGATTCTCGAGGCGGAGGCCGGAGCACCCGACCTCGAGCAGGGGGGATGAACCCAAAACAATTCAAGGGGTCTACTCCCGCGACCTCTCCTGTCCTTCCAACGCCTCCTGTCACGGGGCTTCCTCCTCCCCCTCCTCGTCGCGAAGAGCCATCACGGAGTGCTACCCCTAGTTGGCTGAGGGCCAATTTTGTGGCGCCCGTATCTCGAGATGGGGTTAGGGCCCTGTGAACGAAGCCGCCGCCCCTCGACGAATTAACATTCGTGACAGGGGGCGATGGCTTCTTTCGCGAGCGAGGAATCTGAAAAGGGTTGTTGTTCCAGATGAGCAGCGTTGTCAGTCCGAATCTTTGCTTTCATAAATCATGAAAGATGAAGACGATTGTTGGCTGGTAACTTATATTTTACGCTCATGTAAATTTTTGTTTTGCGATTCGCTCCAGGTCACTCTTACCACATGGCGTGCGGATGAGTATAAAGACAAAGGGCGCTTTTCGGCGAGCGTAAACGTCCGATGAAGCTGCTCGTTCCTACAAAGAGGACTTGTTGGCTAAGGACAAAGAAGTCCTGACAAAGGTTGCCGAGCTGTCCAAGCTCGAGGAGGAGATTATCCGCCTGAAAGCCCAGGTGGAATTTGCTCAAAATGGTGAGGTGGCTGCTCAGAAAACCTTGAGCGAGGAGAGGAAGAAGTTTGAGGGCAGCGGTGCCGCCGAAGAAACTTGCGAAAAGAGAGCTTGGCGAGGAGTTGACACGAGGTCGCGCCAAAAGCTGCAGGTGATTGAAGATTTCAAGCGATCGGCCAGAGCTTGACCGGCTTCGTGGATGCAAAGTGGTCCCCTATTATTCCCAGGGTGCGGCCATGTTTTGCGCATGTTGGCAGCGGCGGCTGCTTGGGATATAACGCTGAGATGATGGCCGGATGGGGCGGCCTCGCCACTGGTGTCTTCGACTCGGAGTAGCCATGCTTTGATCCCTATACCGTGGATGAGCGGGGATCATTGCAAATAATGATAGGGAGAGCGGTGAGCCGGAATGGATTCCTCAGACTCGTTGGCCAATAATGTAGTTGATCAAATGAATGCTATTTTTTGAGAGCGAGGCCAACGATGATGAGGATGAGGATCTGCTCCCCAACTGTCGGCCGGTGATAATAGATGTCGAGCATCAGGCTACTCCTCCTTAGGAGGCCGAGGCAATTTGCCTCCTCCTCAGCAACGGCAGTACCTCCTCCACCACCTCTTCCTCAGAACTGCGGTCAGAGATGGACGGGATTTTTGCAGAGCTAGACACCTCGGGGACGGCCCGAGCGAGGAGGAAATTAGATAAATTTGATCCTCTTTGTATTTGTTTTCTTTTCGCATGTAATTGAAAAGGGTTATAATGAAAACTCTCTTTCAAAATATGTGTGAATGTCTTTACATTGCTACTTTTGCATTTGTTTTATTTCGGTTTTGCACTTAAGCGAACAATTAGTATCATCGAGGCGGGGCCCCTCGCTAGTCGGCGGGCATCTAAATAATTGGCTATTGCAGAGTTATCGAGCGAGTTGTGGTGGCGTGCTTGGGCATGGCCCCTGGTTCATCAAACCGTTAACATTATTTAAATTTGAATTTGGATATTGATTTGAGCGAGATTTATCTCCCTTGCGCCAAAAGCGAACAAAGCGTCAAATAATATCAGGGTTGCTCCCTTCTCTTGTTGAGGCATTCAAACTTAAACATAAGCCGGGCGGGGGCCCCACGCTCGATTTTTCAAGCAAAGTTTTGTTTATATTTGTTTGAGTATATTTTCCTTTTGACATGCACCACTTGAAAATTTCAAACCATATGCGCAATCATTTTCATTGAAACAATTTTATTATTGAAGAAACCCTTATTGAAAATACTGATCAACGGGAGGATAAGCCGGAATTAACGCTCATGTTAATAATAATATTTCTTCAAATGATCGAGTGCCAAGGATGCTTCAAATGTTTGCCTTCTTGATTACGGGGGTGTAAGTACCTTCTAACAATTCCTGTAACCTTAAATGGTCCTTCCCAATTAGGTGACAATTTTCCTCGTTAAATTACATTGTCCGTAACCTCGATTTTCCTAAGGACCAGTCTCAATTTTGATTTTACGCTTTCAGGAAAAGATGGATTGATAACAATTTCCTCGAGCTCATCCTCGGCCGGGAACTGCGGCTCTTCACGGACTGCAGGTGTGTCCATTTCAATTTTTTAAGTAAGCCACTTTGCCCTCTTTTTACGAGCGGGCTTTGATATTTCCTCGGCGGCTTGTCTCCTTGTCCTTGGGGTGATCAACCTCCATATTTTTGATCAGCACTCTCCTTGAAATTACAGGCTATCTTGTCGAACTTTGCAGAACAACAACTTCTTCGTTGGGGATGGCGGCGCGATTTTACGCCTTTTCTTCTGCGTTTCTCGGACAAATTCCCACATTGTCAGGCGACTATGAAGGATGCCTGTATGCAGTAAAACTTTGCTCGGTGAGGAAGAGGCTACCATGCAGGCGAGCCATGGAGGATGCCCATGATGGCGTTATATGGAGATTTCGGTCGATTACGAGGAAAGTTCACGACCTCTAACCTTGTATGTTCCCATCGCCTATGTAAACTTCAGTCAACCGTGCCACCCCGGCTTTATGATTTGTGAAACCTTCGAGGAATTCCCAAATAAGGTTTTAATCGGGCATCGTGAGACCAATCTCTTTAAAACAATTGTAGTAAAGCACATCGGCATGCTCCGTATCCACGAGTACTCGATGCACTTGCCGATTATTGATCAAAGCCGACACAACAAAGGTGTTCGGACGCAAATGTGCTTCGCTTCATTGCTTCATTGCAGTGAAGCTGGATGGTCTTTCGCTTTCAAATCGAGTTCTTGGTGGCATATTCATTGCTTTTGACGGTGAGTAAATATGCTTTCCAGTTGAGTCGGTAGGTTAGATCCTCGAAATAACATTCACCACCCGTTTATGCGGGGGGCATTGCCTCTTTCCGGTTTCCCGGCGGGAGGATCACGGCGATGCCGTTGTTGTTCCACTTGCTTGAATCTATCAAGGCGTCCTTGATTAATCAAGCGTTGGATTTCTTTTTGAGAATGAAGCATTCCTCGTGACATGCTTGCCCGTCGTTGTGATAAGCACAAAATTTTGTGCTATCACGGTATTATGCCGTTCGGATTCATGGGATAGGGAGGCTGGGAGATCATTACGTATCTGCGTCATTATCTCCTCTGGAAGTGTTTAAGGGAGTGAAATCTTTGCTCCACGAATCGTTGAGTGGAATCGAGAGTCTTGTTAGGTCTCTCAAAATTGTTGTTATTTCTGAGCTAGGAATGGCGGTTGGTGTCGAACTATTTTCCGCCTTTTCCTTCCTTTTCCCTTCACGCCTCAGGTCGAAATGAACAATTGTGCTCGCGCAAGCATCTCACCACGAGTGGCCGGTGGGTGCATCACCAATTCTGCTTCGGGCCCCCCAGCATATTGTTTAAAAGCAAGCGTAACCTCTCCTCGGTCATGCCGTGACTTGTTCGAGCACCTTAGTGAATCGTTCCACATAGCTATGGGAGGACTCATCAACTCCTGGACCACTTTGCAAAGGTCGAATCGACTCTTGGGGAGTGCTCGGTAGAGCCAAATTACGCTAGAAACTTTTCCCTCGAGATCCTTCCATGCGGTTATGGATCCTTTTGGGAAGCATAACCAACTCGGGCTTTGCCTGTATAGCCCTATGAAATGCCTTCATTTTTAAGGCTTCATTACTAGTCACTAAGCCGGCACTGAGCTTGAATGATCGCGACCAATCTCACCGCTCGGGTTTTCAGTATTTATCGAAATTAGGAAAAACGGCTCACATGTCTTTGGAGGTGTGTTTTCGATCCGATCTGCGAATGGACTTCCATCGTAGATCGGCGGACCCATCGAGCGGCGACCGGCCTCAATTTGTCCATTCTAGCTTGCATGATCGCCAAAACCTCGGCCATTGTTTGGGGTTGGTGGTAATGGTGCGTTGGAATTCTTTGGTGGCTTGAAAGTAGCAGAGGTGCCGCCATCTCTTGTGCTCGGAGGCGTTGGGGGACCCTTGGAGGTCTTCTTTGCTTCGTGCGATGCATGTCGTGCTCGCGACGGGTGAAGCTCGTCGAGAACGATGAGAATAGCGAGATCGAGAATGATATGAGCAGCTCATGTTCATCATTTCGATTTGGTAGGTATTTGTGACTCATCGACTATCTTTGTACTCTCTACATACGGCGTTTATCTCGGCCGCCTTTCCTCATGAATTTCCATGGCATTGTCATCACAGTTGTGGTGCCATCGCTTTACGCGATTAAATTTGGGAACGTCGATGGCCAAAGGGGCTTGTGCGGGCATGGCGCCAACACTAGCGCCACTTTCGACCACGTGTGGAGCACTAGCAGAGTGGGGACAATTGGTGATGCTTGTTCCTCTGGGACATGGGAGCAGTGGGCGACCAACGGCTAGGCTGTTGATTGAGAATAAACATTTTGCTCAAATCTTGAGCTTGATTGCGAAGCTTGGGCTGAGCTTGTTCATTCAATGGGATAGGCTGCGCCCTTTGAATTAAGTCGGCGGCCTCCCTTATTTGGTTCAAGCGATCCCGTAATTCAATTGAATTGGCCCTTTCTTTGTTGCAATTGATTCCTCAAATCATGTTGAGGTGGATCGGTTGCGGGGCGAAACCGGCTTCACCATTTGGTGCATGTTGTGCGCCACGAGATCGGTCATTACCAGCTTAGCGGTGGTAAGCCATTTCTTGAAGCTGGTCATGGGGAATCCCGGGCTGTTACTACTAGGCGGTGGCCAATCTCCTTGAGCAGATATATCACCACGAGCATTTCCGCTTGCTCCAACTGTCCCTTTCCGTTCTTAGCCATGCTAACGATAGTTGATGAAAAATGAACTATAAAGTTTTCGTTTCGACAGCGGAACCAAGCGATGGTTCCAATCGGTCTTGGGCGGTCCTTGCGGTTTATAGGATATACGGGCTTAATTGAATGTGAGAATTAGAAAATCTGTCAAAAGAAGAAAACACCTTAGATGGAATGCAAGGCGGGCCTCGCGAAACCCTCGTGTGAGAGTAAGTATTAAACTTTTAGTTGAAAGCAAAATGACAGGGTTTCGGTATATTGAATAGTGCGTACCTTTCAAATGAGATTTCAAGAAGTATATATAGCCTTTCTGGGAGTAAGACCCGGGTTAGGCTGTGATCACGGAGATATTTTAGGACTGTAATACCATAAATGCGGGTTGGCCGCGTAGCAGAAGGAATCAAGGCCAAAATCTCGGGATTGGCGAGGATATCTCGAGATTATACTGAGCTCAATCGAGCGACCTTGTTCCTTTGAGTGATAGAAATTCTGCTTCGGTATAGTTGTGTGATGATCATCTCGCGGCTATCTGCTCGGGTAGTTTCTTTCCTGGTCTCTGTCATACACGTGACTATCACGTGCTGGAGCCTGTGCCTGGCTCGTGACCGAAATTTGGGCCGAGCTCATCAGTTTTGGGCCGAGCTCATCAATCAATATATTCAAAAAAAATTAAATATTATATAATCTTTATCGTTATCTCATAGTCTAATTTTGTAACGAAACCGCTGATCTAAAACTTTACAAAGGATATTTTTATCCATCCAACAAATATTATTTAGTTTTCTTCAACTTCCTTCCCCACCACCTACCAGTGATCTTGTTTTCTCGTCCCCGACCACCCACCACCACTGACACCACCATGCAAACACAGATAAAAACGAAAGTATTCACTACGGGCTAAAGAGATACACCACTCCATTTTTAAATTGAAATCCAAAACAACAAAATCCCTCTTTCTAATTCCACCGCTTAAATCAATTTCGATTACACCTTTGAAAAGCTCAAGACAAACATCACTACCCAAAATACAAACCCAACTTCCCCACACCCTAATCAATTTGATCCTTTTTCCGATCCCCTTTTGGGATTTGAAACATGGAATTAAAAATCTAAGGAAATGGACAACGGCGGTGGCCCATTAATTCGATCCCCTTTTCCGTTTTTGGATTCAAAGGATTCAAGGAGAGATTTCTGTCAATTATCATGGCCCATTGTACTCTTTTGGATTTAAACGGAATTTAGGTTTGGAGAGATATTAATAATGGAGCCGGCAACAACATCACCGTGGAGATATAGACGTGGAGGAAGCTTCTGGAGCAAAAGGCAGTCTCCATTCTTCTGTTTATGGGGAGGATTTTCCTGTTATCGAAGTCTAGTGCAAGTTACGCCGGCGAAGGAGGTGGGAGTTCATCTCGGCATAGCAAGTCATTTACGAGTCTTATATTCATGAGACAATCGGAGAGAATGGAGAACACATGAGGAAAAACCAGACGATGAGAATAGAGAACACATGGGGAAAGGATTGCATTAAGATGGCATCGGGCGGGCAGGGTTGGAGGTGCTGGTGATGAAGGGAGTGGGATGGGTCTTGGAGTATTAGTGGAGGGGTACCATTTAAGATTTAATTGCTTGCGGGTTGGTTAGTGTTTGTAATCATTTGAATTTAATCTAAAAGTTTAACACACTTGGTTTAGTTTTTAGAATTACATTTCAATGTTTTTTTATAAAACAGTCGATGAATTGACAAAAATACCTCTTATAAAATCCATCCCTTGGTCTTCAATCATCAACAACTTTTTTTTTAGCAGGGTTGAATCCGGGGTAGTAGTCCGGTCCTCATTCTATTACAGGGAAAAATCGCGAGATGTCGAAAGAGGTTTGAAGCAATCTGGCGATAACACATCTAGTCAACCTTAGAAGAAAGCAAAGTCTTCCAAAGTATCGAACCCACATGCGTCCAAAGCATCTTATGTCCCCTTTTCTGGTATGCGCCGGGGGACCAATCATCAACAACCTGTAAAAGAAAAAAGAAAAAAAAAAATTGGAAGGGCATTTAACGATAAAAACTGCATCGTACCAAATTATTTAATACATTAGCCATATTTAAATATTATAATATAGTTGATCAAATCAGTTATCTCAAATTTATACGATGGTTAATTTGATAATTTTCTCAAAATTTTATGTGAAACAAAACTCAAACCAATCGAAGTAGAAATAACAACATTATCAAAATCTTAAGTGATAACGGCCATAGTTAGTAATATATGAATGCGTTTATATCACATTGAAAAAAATGTACAAGTTTAATATGATTTTTTCTCAAAGTTACGATGAAAAGCATGACATAAAAATACGTAAATGGGATTAAATTAAATTTTCATAATTATGATAACGACTTAAGTAATAGTAGTATACACTAGTTATGGAAATAACAAGTAGTATACACTAGTTATGGAAATAATATTAACCAGTAATATACGCTAGTAATGGAAATAATTATAAATATACATTATTAGTAAATATACATATGTAAATTAATATTTTCATATTAAATATCTTATTTGATCAATTTGTGAAAGATAAACAACATAAATCGAATAATTGAAATAGTAAAATTATATCAAAATTTTATATATATTGGAGTTATATACATGATGTATTATATGTTTTAACTTTTTTACGTGTATTAAACGGCACAATTCAAAAGTATGAATATTTAATAAAGTTTGGATCGAGTAAACGAAACGAGAGTATTATTTAATTACTCTTTATGTACTACTCCCTCCGTCCCTAAATTATCGTCCTCCTTTCCTTTTTCGTCCGTCCCAAAATAATTGTCCACTTTGAAACTTACCTTTTTAGAACATCACTTTTACCACTTTACCCTTACTTTTTCACTCTACTTTAATTATGGGCCACATATACATGGACATTAAAGGAAACTACACATTAAACCAATATAAATAATCAAGTCAATTACTTTTTCTTAAACTGTGCGTCGGGTCAACCCAGACGATTATTTAGGGACGGAGGGAGTATATGTTTATTTACCAACTATGATAACAACTTAAGTAGCATTTGTAAACACTAGTTATGGAAATACATTATTAAATTTACAAGAGCTCAATCCTTGAATACATATAAGACAAAATTTTATATACAACGGTCTTACAGATATTAATCCGGATCTATTAATATTAAATAAGTCAAAATTCAGAAATATCAACGCAACCTTCTCAGTTTTTAAAAATTACAACGCTACCCGGCCTCCAGTTTATATATGAAGAGTATTGTCACTTTGTAGTGTTAACATCGTCACTTTTTGACCATAAAATATGTCATTATTGGTCTTAGAATTGTCCATTTGCATCTTTAATGAAAATAATTGTTTTTCCCCCAAAAAAAGTGTTGCCCTTAAATGTGTCACTTTTGCTTTAAAAAGTATCACTTTACATTATAAATAAATAAGTGTCACTTTGCATTATAAATAAATAAGTGTCACTTTAAACATTAAATGTGTGACTTTTGGCTCTATAAATCATTTTATCTTATAAATAAAAATTGTCACAGTTGGTCTGAAAAGTGTCACTTTTTATAATTAAATGTCACTTTTTAACATTAAAAGTGTCACTTTTGGTCTTATAAGTGTCATTTTACATTTTAATAAAAATTATAACTTTTTCCCCTTCATAGTGTCACTTATTACCTTAGAATGTGTCACTTTTGCATTTAAATGTGTCATTTAATGTTTCATCAAAATTCGTTAGAGTCCGTTAAGCATCTCAATGCAAATGAAGCTAACGAAGCATACAGAGAATGAAATTACACGACTTTGGAGGAAGAATATTTTTGACAACAAATGTTAGAAAAGTAGGAGCACCTGAGCAAATGTGAAAGATCTCATTAATGTGGTGGCGGTTCTAGCACATGTCCCGCCCGCCTTCAACTAACCAGCATGTTTTTTAAATGGTTATGGGTTGACCCGCGGGTTTTAGACCCTTTTGCTCAATTTTAAACCCGTTTACCACTATAATTTTGATATGTCTTCATGCTAGGCAACCCATGGTCTTTTTTTTATAGGTTATCTACTCTATCAATCTCTTTTTTTTAATAATATTTGGGGTTTCGTCTTATAAATTTAGATCTGTAACAAATGACATATTTCACGTATAAAAGTTAAAACTAATTCATGTTAAAACCTTCACCTTCTTTTTCAACTATATAGTGGACCACGTTAAACCCACTTAATATTCAATATACAATTGAATCCAACTATCTTCTTAAGTTGGTGCTTATAAAGGGAAATTTAATTTTTTTTAAAAATTGACAACTACCGAAAAGTGGTATTTACCAATAAAGGAAAATCCAACCCACAATTTAAGTATTGTTATACTAAAATATTGTTGTTTATTACAAATTGGAATTATTTTTTTTAAAGAGACTTTGTACAAGACAAGGGAATGACTAGGGCATCACGTTATTTAATTGTAATGTTTTTCGTACAATCAGTTTTTTTTTTTTTATGTGTGTTGGGACGAGTGGACCGTTAATGTTATATTACTCACATTTGAGTTGGTGTGAGGTATCATATAACTTTCCTAAAATTATGGGGTCTATTTTACTTTGATTTAATGATACCATGTTGAATGAAAAGTAAAACATCAGGTCACCACTCCATTCACCAACAAGATGACTCAGTGTGACAATCCTACTAGTTATTTTCTAAATTTGGGGATAGAGGAAGAACTCGCCCAAAATAAGTTTAGGATAATTTTAGGACATAGATAGGAATTAGGAATATAAATTTATTAAGTTTACGATAAGGTCAGTATTGGAATTGAAAATTCTTATACACGTGTTAGAGATTTTGGAGAAGCCAAATAATCAACATAAATGCATAATGCGTACTAGCTTTCAGTGCGATGGATGCTTGTAAATAAGTTATGATTTAGTCGAGATGAATACTTGCATAAGTCAAACCAAACATGTTAGGGATCCAAAATTTTCATATGACACAGTCAAATGGTCCGAAAATGTGGTCAGTCAAGCTCCATAAAAGTAATGGATAAATTGCTGTCGATATTTTTTCTAAAACATTTAACCAGTTCTTTAAAAAATATTGTTTTTTTATAATATATTTCTCCTAAAATATCCAGATTCGCCTCCTTCCACGGCTCCATCGTTTCCTCCTCCAGAATTTCTTCCACAGCTCCAACATACTCTTCCTAAATTCTTTGAAAATTACAATTGTTGCGACAACGAAACGTGGATCGACTTTCCCGGTCGGGTTCTGGGGTAGCGCCCTATCATGGGAGTTTGGGAGCAAAGCCCACAAAAGGTAAACAATTTTCAAAAGGGGAAGGTGGAAGAGGACGAAGAAGGTAGAAAAAAATGCAGATAAAACCAATTTAAATCGCGATGCGTCGATTTCGATTCTCGATGCATCAATTTGCAATCCCGATGCATCGTTGTGAAATGGAAATTGATCAGTTTGACTCGCAATGCATCGATTTGGGATCACGATGCATCGATTTAGAATAGCGATATATCACCGTGAAATGGAAATGACAGTTACACAATTTGAACCCGTGTATCGCGATTCAAAATCATACATTGTGACACACAAATCATGAATCGTAATGCAAATAATCACGCATGTGCAATTCAAAATTATGCATTACGAATGTAGGAACCGATGCTTATTGTGTGCATGTTCGATTTATTAAGGAATACTCGTTCTTTCGCACCAAATGTACATTTTTCGGTTAAGAAAAAAAAATGTTAAACTGGAGTACCTAAATTTTTTTGAAAAGGATCCTGCCTAAATTTCACCATAAAGTAATCACCTGGCAGGTACCCACCATAAACTTTAATAGTACTCCTCCGTCTCATAAATTATCGTCCTAATTGGCCCGATGCATGGATTAAGAAAAAATAATTGACTTGATTATTTATATTAGTTTAATGTGTGGTTTC
The DNA here is from genome assembly GCA_013146195.2 of Codonopsis lanceolata. Taxonomy (NCBI): domain Eukaryota; kingdom Viridiplantae; phylum Streptophyta; class Magnoliopsida; order Asterales; family Campanulaceae; genus Codonopsis; species Codonopsis lanceolata. The sequence goes on along the minus strand of CM028382.1, from coordinate 96,758,345 downwards.
CTTTAAAGCTCATGTGAATGTGGCTCATAATTAATGTAGGGTGAAAAAGTAAGGACAAAGCCGTAAAAGTGATATTTCTAAAAAGGTAAATTTCAAACTGGACAATTATTTTGGGACGGACGAAAAATGAAAAGAGGATGATAATTTAGGGACGAAAGGAGTGCATGTTTACCATAGAGGTAACGTGAGCCCTAAAAACTTGTGTGGTGAAATTATGATCGTTCCTTTTTTCAAAGTTTTTAACATCAAAGGTCCACCGCTCATTTTTTTCAATCACAAAAGACCACTTTCGAATATTATTTCAAAAATGTCATCGTCTTCTTTAACAATTCCGACAACACATTTTGAATTCAAAAATCATTATTGTTGCGCAACGAAACGGAGATCGAACTATCCGGTCAGGTCGCGGAAGTCGAGGGGCGTTCCTCAAACCCCCCGAAAGGTAAACGGTTTATTTGATTCATCACGTACGAAACTGTAATGGATCTGTGCGTTGAATGATTTTTCAGTAAGACGAAAGCAGTTGAGAAGGGAGAAGAATAAGGCTTATGATAGAGGAAATGAAAAAAGAGGGTGAAGGACATGGTCTGATTCATTATCATTTTGTATAACAGTTCAAAAATTAATTTATCGTAGTACATAAAAGTTAATGTCGCAGTGCAACTTGGATTAGGTATATTTATTGTAGTTCAAAAATTTATTCATCGCGATGCATAAAAGTTGGTACCGCTGCTCAATTAGAATAATAGACAATTAAACTATTAAACCGCGATGCAAAAATTAACGCAATAAAATTGATGAATCGCGATGCAATGAGATTAGATAATTAAACTATTGAACCGCGATGCAAAAATTAATGCAATAAAATTGATAAATCGCGGTTTAATAGTCAATGTACCGCGATTCATTTATATAGCGCGTCTCATACTCATTAATGGTATCGCTATCTTTTCGCGTTTAAAAGTATATTTTTTCGATTTAAAAAAAAAACCACGATACTGGAACGATTAGAAATTTTGAAAAGTGGATCAATTGCATTTTTTCCAAACTCGTAAGAACCTGCCAACTTACTCACTGCCCATTTATGACTGCTAAGGTGAGCTAATATATATATATATATATATATATATAAAGCCAAGGTAGTCTAAAAATAACAAAATCCTCTAAAATTTGTCTTCTTAAAATAGAAAGTCATTTATATGTAATAAAAGTTATGAGTCATGTATTGAAAACATAAATTAATTGATTATACATTAATTGATTACATGTATCATAATTAATCAAATACTACCTTAATATGTGAAAATCAAATACTCTCTTGGAATATGAAAACAAATATTGCCTTGGAATATGAACAAACTTATAATAAATTGAAAACAAAGTTTACAAAATATTTCAAGATCATCAAGATCTTAATTTTAGTCTTGTTTTATGGAAAATCATTTCCGAAAATGATTTTGAAAATGATTCGAAAATCAAAAGATTTCATTTTTCGGGTTTGGTAAATCTTTTGAAAATATGTTAGAAAATATTTACGGTGTTTGGCAAACACACGGGAAAACAATATATGAATAAATACAAAAATAAAATAGAAAATAAACAATGTTTAGGATATCCCTAGAAAATCAATAAGGACCATCTTTTTTTAATACAATCTTTTTTCAATCTCACAATTACAAATAATTTTTGATAATTGATATGAAAAAAAAACATTTTTAAATATAAAATAGACAATGTTTAGGATGTCCCTAGAAAATGTTATGGAAAACTATATATGAAAAATATAAAAAAATATATATATTCTAATATTAATGCACATATTGAATATAAAAAATAGTGTTGAACTTTAAATAA
>CM028382.1:96615819-96756391 GCA_013146195.2 Codonopsis lanceolata | reverse complement strand
TGTTAGTATTCATAATGAGAAACAACAAGGAAGAATGATGTTGCTCCGGATGTTGGAACATCGGACGACACATCAGAAGATGTTGTCCTTGAAACGATTTCATCCCTTGAAAAGCGAATTGAATGAAAGGTGGTTAATGATCGAGTTAGGGATATCCCTAGTATGATTCAAAAGAATCATCCACTCTCCCAAGTTATTGGTGATGTAAATGATGGAATACAGACAAGGAGAAAAGAGAGAGTAGACTACCGTGAAATGGTGGGATTAACATGCCTGTACATCCAATACAAAAAGTAAGTAACTGTTGTTTTGTCTCCAATATTGAGCATAAAATTATGGTTGAGACTTTAAAAGATGAACTGTTGATAAATATCATGCGAAAGGAACATAATCAATTTTTGCTTATGGAAACATTTGTGAAAAATTATATGTGGTATTTGATTCCTAGACCCAATTCTGACAATGTTTTTGGAACATATACTTCCAAAAATAAGTCTTATGAGTTGGGAAATTTAACATGTGACGGGATGTTCATCTCTCAAGCCAAGTTTACCCATAACTTGGTGAAGAAATTCAATCTTAAGAGTGGATTACATTTGAAACCCAAATCGGGTCATCCCACATTTTGTGTAGGACTGTGATAGGAAACTTGTTGTACTTAACTGCTAGTCACCCAATTATCATGTATAGTATGTGCTTGTACGCTAGATACAATGCCAAGGAAGCTAATTCCTACTTGGTTATTTTTAGTGTGTTTGATTAGGTTGGAAACATTGATGATAGAAAAGGAATAACTAATAATTGTTTTTATTTGGAGAATTTACTGGTTTCTTGGTACAATTGTAAAAAACATTGTGTCTCACTATCAGCTGTTGAATCTAAAGCGGTGGGTAGTTGTAGTACACAACTTTTGTGGATAAACCAGATGATTGAGGATTTGGGGTTACACAGTGATGTGTTAATTTCGTACTGTGACAACTCTAGTGCGGTAAATATTTCGAAATTTTTTTTAAGCATTCTCGAACTAAACATTTTGACTTTAGATATCATTTTATTCGAGACTTGGTTGAGCAAAGCATAATTCGCATAGAGTTTGTTAGGACTAAAAATCAGTTGGTTAATATTCTCACCAGAACATATTATTTTGAGAGATTTTCAATTTTGTGAAAATCTCTGTTTTTGTGTGCCATTAGATTTTTACACTTGTACACTAAAAAAATTGATATATATATATATATATATATATATATATATATATATATATTTATATTTATTTATATATATATATATATATATATATTTATATTTATTTATTTATTTATATAATTAAAAAAAATTCAGGCATCCTACATTTTAGGTTTACACGATTGTTTCATCTGATTTCTTACCCTATGTATATGGTTGCTTATGGATTCTCTCTTGTTAAATCAGTTGTGAGTCTTTTTTCAAATGGTTTCCTACTCTCCCAGTTTTTGGCAAGTTTGAAGGTGCTCTTGTGGAAAGTTCAAAAATGGTGCCTATAAAGGAAAAAAGTTACATGTGTACAAGGTATTCAGCTTTTCACTTGGTATGATACATGCACGAGCTTCATGTTTCCATGGGTTGATCTCATGAAAGATGGCTATCATTGGAAAAGTGTGAAAGCTATCTAGTGGCCAAGAGAGGCTTGAAATAAAGTAAAGCCTGAATTCCCATAGGGAATACTATATAGCCAAGAGAAGCTTGAAATAAAGCTCTAAATTCCCATAGGGAATTCTGTGTAAAAAACTGCTTATGGGAGAAAAGAAATTTGACTCATTGACTATGATTTTGCGATGAGACTCCAGATGAAGCATCATTGGGTAACTCATCAGTTGTTCCAGTCCATCACGTGTGTGCGCATTTGTCTTTAATTCTTCCTATATCATTTTAGGCATACACACTAGGGCATACATATTTGGTGATTATATCATACTTCTGATTCTTATGCCCTAGATAATTATGTGCAAACAAGTCTTTCTCTCTCTCTCTTGTTCAAGAATGATTGATGTCGAAGGTTGATTGTTTGGAAAGAGCTTGTTGGATACTCAAAAATTTGGTGGAAGCACGCCTAGGGTTTGCCATGGTATTATAGTTAGCATTTAATTATGTTTCCTATTTTATCTTGATTAAATTTGGAATTCCTAAGTCTTTTGGTTTTTGACCAAGAAATCTAGTTTCCTAATTTGTCTTGGCTTCCATCATCCAGTTTACATGTCTAAAAAGGTTTCTTTTGCACACATATGATATTGGATGGTAAGTAGTTGAGTTTATTTTTAAACTCTCATTATTTGGGGTTATATATAGTCGTTGCTTGTAACCCCTCTTATTCTAAATTGTGTTTGTATTATGTTGGGTTCGTTATAACAGTTTTAGCTAGGCTTAATGGTTGCATATATATTGTCAAGAAAATGGTTTTCTTGTTCTACTCATCATCCGCCTCTTCTTGATCTTCTTCACTTCCAAGCCCTAGTTGCTCCTCGTTTTGTCATGCTTCAAGAATCCAGCTCCTCTACCATGGAATAAAGGTCGCCAAGTCTTGCATCTGCTTCAGTTAATGACGCACCCAATGATGGGTCATTTGCTGCCTCATCAACAACTGTTTTTTTTTTTCCAATTCCAAACAGATCTTCCATTAATGTCGCTGATATCTGAAGGAATTGTTGGATGTTCATGCTTCTACTCAAAGAGGGGGAGTCGATGAAAGGGGAGATATAGGATGAAGGGGGAGTTTGTGCTTTGGTTGGATATTTGTTTACTTTAAACTGTGTTTGATAATTTTAAGTATCTTGGATATTTTGAATTGTCTTATTCAGGGGGAGTTACTCACAGGTGTTCATGTTATTTGCTTTGACCAGAAAGACAACAACAAAGGGGGAGATTGTTAGGATGAAAATAATTGTGCGTTTATTTTCTCCTTCCTTTTGTCATGTCCTAATATTTAGGTCACATGTTGTTATTGCCTTTCTAGGTAATTGTTAGGAAGCTTAGTCATTACCTTCTTTAAAGACTATAATATTTCAATCTCTAACTTGTAGAATTAGAGGTTTATTTCCTTAATAACTCTTTCCTAATCCTAGCATTGCCTTGTTGAGTTGTTTTCTTGGTGAACAGGTTTCCTAGGAGCTCTATAAAAGAAAATATCAGCCTTGGACATTCGGAACCAAAGTTGAGAAATAAGAAGAAAAGTTTTCTCACATGATGCTGTCAGGAAACGTGTGAGTCACCCATTGGTACATCATCAGAAGGTTCATCAGTTTCGCTGCTTTCTTCATCATTCTCCTTTAATTACTTTATCATGAATAACTGGTGTATTCATGGATGTTATGCATATATTAGATACATCTTTTCACTTAGGAGTTTTCGTAATGATTTCCACTCTTTAAACGGTTTGTTTTCATATTATAAGCAATTGCAATCTTTTAATCTAGTGGAAGTTTTGCCCTGAGGCATCATTTACAAGTATTTTACTTGTAGACATAAATTATAGCTTGGTGTCTCTTTGCTTGATTCGTTTATTAAATTTTTTTTTCCACTACATTTTTTTTTACTTTATGGCTCATGAGATGATGTATTATTGGATACATCATTGGTGGCTATTTCAGCAAGTTTTTTTTTTTTTTTTTTCTTTTTACGAATCCTAGCTATATATAACATTTCAGTTTACAATAAATACAAATAGCACAACAGTACTGATGGAACATAGGTTTTTCATTAAATATTTATTTTTATCTTCGGACTTCGGAGTGGAGTATTATATAGTCCTAATTTGAAATAATAATACATGAAAAAACAAAGAGTTTGGAGGAGCTAAAGAGCCAGAAGAAGCCCCGGCAAAGACGCATTATCAGCAAGCTTGCTCTTCCAAACACTCTGACACTTGGCAGATTTTGACGCCTCATGAGTCACCTTTGAATTAGATTTCCCCAGACGGGTAACCGTAACGGAAGTATTACAATATTCCCTGACCTGCGTATTAATCCCGTCGGCTACCGTCCACGCATGAACCCAACTGCACCCGCGGCCTCTCTTATCGTAGCCTTCCACCACAACGATGGAGCCAATGGCCACAATGGAGAGAGGCTCAAAGACGAAGGAGTTGTTAGAGCTACTGCTGCCGGTGAGCAAACGCATCAAGTGGTTGTGGGAAGGTGGGCCATGGAACCACCACTCAATGTTGGGTGCTAGGAGACGGTGCACCGTTTCAACGTCGCGGGTGGCTAGTGCTTCGTAGAGAGTTGTGACTATCTTCTTGTTGCATTCTTCTTCTGCCAGGTTTGGTTGTAGGTCAGCCAGTGTGTGTGTGTGTGTGTGAGAGAGAGAGAGAGAGAGAGAGAGTGGTGAAATGATTGATGTTTAATTAGCTCTATATTGGGTTTGCTGAAACTTGGTTTAGGGTAAAACCCTTTATATAGGGGAGGGAGGAGGAGAGCTGGGAATAACGGGGAATTGAAGGATGGTGCATGGGGGTTGTGAAAAAGGAGTCACGTTAATTAACAAAAGTGTGGCCGTTAGAATATCCCACGGGCCACGACCCGACCTATAAATCTAATTCATTTTTCATCAGTTACTAAATACAGTCAAGAAAGAAGTCTTAAGAAGTGCTATGACTGGTTGGTGTTGGCGTCACGCAGACCATGCACCACTTAGACTTGGTGGGAGATAGATTCCAATTTTCGACAACTTATTGCTCGCTCCGAACATAGCGTCAATTGTTAGTGTGGAATGACGCGCCAATAATGAGCAGGTCTATGGTATTACGAATATTAATTTTGTAAGACGGATCTTTACTATCTCAAATTTTAATTCATTAATACATAATAGGTTGAGTAAAGAAGATTTGGCTTACAAAAATATTCGTAAGATCATCTTACTTAATTTTTTGTAATTTATAATAATATCACACTTATGTCTTAGTACTACATCTTTTTTCACTCCTAAATATCATACTTATGTACTACATCTCGTTTTCCAAAATAAATATTGCACCGGTTCCAAAATAAATAATATTTTAACAAAAAAATTATTTCAAAATAAATGATATTATAGGATTTGACAAAAAAATTATTCACATTTTGTAAAAAATGTCTTATTTACTCTCTAATTAAATGTTGTATTGAAAAAAATAGAAGATGATTTAAAGAGAGATGTTCAGATGAAACAGAAAAATAAGGGTGATGCTAACCGCACACCAACATATACTCTCTACACCTCATTTCCTACAATGTACAACAGAAGATACAAGAACTCAATGCAAGAAATAGGATGTAGAGAGCGTATTTTGAGATATAGATAGTCCCACCCGAAAAATAATCATGTAACTTATCAATAAAAGAATTTAAATAAGAATAGATTAGTATTTTTATAAGCTTATTTAATCTATGTGTAAATTTATAAAAAAAACTTATAAAAAGACCATATACCATTATTTAAGTTCAATGATTGTAGTCAAATTGCACTAATATTCTTATTTTTCATCTTAACAAACTTTTTCACAGCATTTAATTAAAAAATAGTAAATAAGAACAGTTTAATAAAATATGAACAAATGTTTCATAAAATTCTATAACGATATTTATTTAAAGACATTTTGTTGCTAAAATAACACTTATTTTCGGACGTACGTAATATTAATTTAGTCATTTCGTTCTTAATGTTAAGAGCCTAATCTCGTTAGTTTCATCTAGTCTTGGTCAAGACTTAAAATCTTGACAGTCAATCCGACAAAACAACTAAATTAAGAAGTGTCTTCAGCATTATCTTCTCAAAAAAAAAAAAACAATAGTAGTTAATTGGACTTAACAGTATGGGGCAAATCAAAAACTGAAATATATTTCAAGGTGTAATTTGCTCGGTGATAAATTTTAGGAAAAATTATTCGATTAATCATCGTACAAATTTGCTGCAATCAATATAAACAACTATATTATAATATTTTAAATATGATTAAAATACTCAAAAAAATTAAGTATTATGTAATCTTTATCGTTAACTCATAGTCTAATTTTGTAACGAAACCGCTGATCTAAAACTTTACAAAGGATATTTTTATCCATCCAACAAATATTATTTAGTTTTCTTCAACTTCCTTCCCCACCACCTACCAGTGATCTTGTTTTCTCGTCCCCGACCACCCACCACCACTGACACCACCATGCAAACACAGATAAAAACGAAAGTATTCACTACGGGCTAAAGAGATACACCACTCCATTTTTAAATTGAAATCCAAAACAACAAAATCCCTCTTTCTAATTCCACCGCTTAAATCAATTTCGATTACACCTTTGAAAAGCTCAAGACAAACATCACTACCCAAAATACAAACCCAACTTCCCCACACCCTAATCAATTTGATCCTTTTTCCGATCCCCATTTGGGATTTGAAACATGGAATTAAAAATCTAAGGAAATGGACAACGGCGGTGGCCCATTAATTCGATCCCCTTTTCCGTTTTTGGATTCAAAGGATTCAAGGAGAGATTTCTGTCAATTATCATGGCCCATTGTACTCTTTTGGATTTAAACGGAATTTAGGTTTGGAGAGATATTAATAATGGAGCCGGCAACAACATCACCGTGGAGATATAGACGTGGAGGAAGCTTCTGGAGCAAAAGGCAGTCTCCATTCTTCTGTTTATGGGGAGGATTTTCCTGTTATCGAAGTCTAGTGCAAGTTACGCCGGCGAAGGAGGTGGGAGTTCATCTCGGCATAGCAAGTCATTCACGAGTCTTATATTCATGAGACAATCGGAGAGAATGGAGAACACATGAGGAAAAACCAGACGATGAGAATAGAGAACACATGGGGAAAGGATTGCATTAAGATGGCATCGGGCGGGCAGGGTTGGAGGTGCTGGTGATGAAGGGAGTGGGATGGGTCTTGGAGTATTAGTGGAGGGGTACCATTTAAGATTTAATTGCTTGCGGGTTGGTTAGTGTTTGTAATCATTTGAATTTAATCTAAAAGTTTAACACACTTGGTTTAGTTTTTAGAATTACATTTCAATGTTTTTTTATAAAACAGTCGATGAATTGACAAAAATACCTCTTATAAAATCCATCCCTTGGTCTTCAATCATCAACAACTTTTTTTTTTTTTTTAACCAGGCAGGTTGAATCCTGGGGTAGTAGTTCCGGTCCATCATTGCTACTACCAGGAAAATCGCGAGATGTGCGAAATGATCTGAGGTTTGAAACAGCAACCGATAACACATACAAGGCCCAACCTTAGAAGAAAGCAAAGTGCTTCCACCAAGATCGAACACGCCGCATGCCTCCAAAGATCTTATGTCCCCCTTTTACCACTTATGCTCGGGGACCAATCATCAACAACCTGTAAAAGAAAAAGGAAAAAAAAAAATTGGAAGGGCATTTAACGATAAAAACTGCATCGTACCAAATTATTTAATACATTAGCCATATTTAAATATTATAATATAGTTGATCAAATCAGTTATCTCAAATTTATACGATGGTTAATTTGATAATTTTCTCAAAATTTTATGTGAAACAAAACTCAAACCAATCGAAGTAGAAATAACAACATTATCAAAATCTTAAGTGATAACGGCCATAGTTAGTAATATATGGTACGTTTATATCACATTGAAAAAAATGTACAAGTTTAATATGATTTTTTTTCTCAAAGTTACGATGAAAAGCATGACATAAAAATACGTAAATGGGATTAAATTAAATTTTCATAATTATGATAACGACTTAAGTAATAGTAGTATACACTAGTTATGGAAATAACAAGTAGTATACACTAGTTATGGAAATAATATTAACCAGTAATATACGCTAGTAATGGAAATAATTATAAATATACATTATTAGTAAATATACATATGTAAATTAATATTTTCATATTAAATATCTTATTTGATCAATTTGTGAAAGATAAACAACATAAATCGAATAATTGAAATAGTAAAATTATATCAAAATTTTATATATATTGGAGTTATATACATGATGTATTATATGTTTTAACTTTTTTACGTGTATTAAACGGCACAATTCAAAAGTATGAATATTTAATAAAGTTTGGATCGAGTAAACGAAACGAGAGTATTATTTAATTACTCTTTATGTACTACTCCCTCCGTCCCTAAATTATCGTCCTCCTTTCCTTTTTCGTCCGTCCAAAAATAATTGTCCACTTTGAAACTTACCTTTTTAGAACATCACTTTTACCACTTTACCCTTACTTTTTCACTCTACTTTAATTATGGGCCACATATACATGGACATTAAAGGAAACTACACATTAAACCAATATAAATAATCAAGTCAATTACTTTTTCTTAAACGTCTTACGATTATTTAGGGACGGAGGGAGTATATGTTTATTTACCAACTATGATAACAACTTAAGTAGCATTTGTAAACACTAGTTATGGAAATACATTATTAAATTTACAAGAGCTCAATCCTTGAATACATATAAGACAAAATTTTATATACAACGGTCTTACAGATATTAATCTGGATCTATTAATATTAAATAAGTTAAAATTCAGAAATATCAACGCAACCTTCTCAGTTTTTAAAAATTACAACGCTACCCGGCCTCCAGTTTATATATGAAGAGTACTGTCACTTTGTAGTGTTAACATCGTCACTTTTTGACCATAAAATATGTCATTATTGGTCTTAGAATTGTCCATTTGCATCTTTAATGAAAATAATTGTTTTTCCCCCAAAAAAAGTGTTGCCCTTAAATGTGTCACTTTTGCTTTAAAAAGTATCACTTTACATTATAAATAAATAAGTGTCACTTTGCATTATAAATAAATAAGTGTCACTTTGCATTATAAATAAATAAGTGTCACTTTAAACATTAAATGTGTGAGTTTTGGCTCTATAAATCATTTTATCTTATAAATAAAATTGTCAGTTATCGAAAAGTGTCACTTTTTATTATTAAATGTCACTTTTTAACATTAAAAGTGTCACTTTTAGTCTTATAAGTGTCATTTTACATTTTAATAAAAATTATAACTTTTTCCCCTTCATAGTGTCACTTATTACCTTAGAATGTGTCACTTTTGCATTTAAATGTGTCATTTAATGTTTCATCAAAATTTGTTAGAGTCCGTTAAGCATCTCAATGCAAATGAAGCTAACGAAGCATACAGAGGATGAAATTACACGACTTTGGAGGAAGAATATTTTTGACAGCAAATGTTAGAAAAGTAGGAGCACCTGAGCAAATGTGAAAGATCTCATTAATGTGGTGGCGGTTCTAGCACATGTCCCGCCCGCCTTCAACTAACCAGCATGTTTTTTAAATGGTTATGGGTTGACCCGCGGGTTTTAGACCCTTTTGCTCAATTTCAAACCCGTTTACCACTATAATTTTGATATGTCTTCATGCTAGGCAACCCATTGTCTTTTTTTTATAGGTTATCTACTCTATCAATCTCTTTTTTTTTAAATAATATTTGGAGTTTCGTCTTATAAATTTAAATATGTAAGAAAGGACATATTTCACGTATAAAAGTTAAAATTAATTAATGTTAAAACCTTCACCTTCTTTTTCAACTATATAGTGGACCACGTTAAACCCACTTAATATTCAATATACAATTGAATCCAACTATCTTCTTAAGTTGGTGCTTATAAAGGGAAATTTAATTTTAAAAAAAATTGACAACTACCGAAAAGTGGTATTTACCAATAAAGGAAAATCCAACCCACAATTTAAGTATTGTTATACTAAAATATTGTTGTTTATTACACATTGGAATTATTTTTTTTAAAGAGACTTTGTACAAGACAAGGGAATGACTAGGGCATCACCTTATTTAATGGTAATGTTTTTCGTACAATCAGTTATTTGCTTTTTATGTGTGTTGGGACGAGTGGACCTTTAACGTTAATGTTATATTACTCTCATTTGAGTTGGTGTGAGGTATCATATAACTATCCTAAAATTATGGGGTCTATTTTACTTTGATTTAATGATACCATGTTGAATGAGAAGTAAAACATCAGGTCACCACTCCATTCACCAACAAGATGACTCAGTGTGACAATCCTACTAGTTATTTTCTAAATTTGGGGATAGAGGAAGAACTCGCCCAAAATAAGTTTAGGATAATTTTAGGACATAGATAGGAATTAGGAATATAAATTTATTGAGTTTACGATAAGGACAGTATTGGAATTGAAAATTCATATACACGTTTTATAGATGTTGGAGAAGCCAAATAATCAACATAAATGCATAATGCGTACTAGCTTTCAGTGAGATGGATGCTTGTAAAAATAAGTTATATATGATTTAGTCGAGATGAATACTTGCATAAGTCAAACCAAACATGTTAGGGATCCAAAATTTTCATATGACACAGTCAAATGGTCCGAAAATGTGGTCAGTCAAGCTCCATAAAAGTAATGGATAAATTGATGTCGATATTTTTTCTAAAACATTTAACCAGTTCTTTAAAAAAAATTGTTTTTTTATAATATATTTCTCCTAAAATATCCAGATTCGCCTCCTTCCACGGCTCCATCGTTTCCTCCTCCAGAATTTCTTCCACAACTCCAACATACTCTTCCTAAATTCTTTGAAAATTACAATTGTTGCGACAACGAAACGTGGATCGACTTTCCTGGTCAGTTCTAGGGGGTAGCGTCCTATCATGGGAGTTTGGGAGCAAAGCCCACAAAAGGTAAACAATTTTCAGAAGGGGAAGGTGGAAGAGGACGAAGAAGGTAGAAAAAATGCAGATAAAACCAGTTTAAATCGCGATGCGTCGATTTCGATTCTCGATGCATCAATTTGCAATCCCGATGCATCGTTGTGAAATGGAAATTGATCAGTTTGACTCGCAATGCATCGATTTGGGATCACGATGCATCGATTTAGAATAGCGATATACCACTGTGAAATGGAAATGACAGTTACACAATTTGAACTCGTGCATCGCAATTCAAAATCATACATTGTGACACACAAAATCATGAATCGTAATGCAAATAATCACGCATGTGCAATTCAAAAATATGCATTACGAATGTAGGAACCGATGCTTATCGTGTGCATGTTCGATTTATTAAGGAATACTCGTTCTTTCGCACCAAATGTACATTTTTCGGTTAAGAAAAAAAAATGTTAAACTGGAGTACCTAAATTTTTTTGAAAAGGATCCTGCCTAAATTTCACCATAAAGTAATCACCTGGCAGGTACCCACCATAAACTTTAATAGTACTCCCTCCGTCCATAAATTATCGTCCTAATTGGCCCGATGCATGGATTAAGAAAAAATAATTGACTTGATTATTTATATTAGTTTAATGTGTGGTTTCCTTTAAAGCTCATGTGAATGTGGCTCATAATTAATGTAGGGTGAAAAAGTAAGGACAAAGCGGTAAAAGTGATATTTCTAAAAAGGTAAATTTCAAACTGGACAATTATTTTGGGACGGACGAAAAATGAAAAGAGGATGATAATTTAGGGACGAAAGGAGTGCATGTTTACCATAGAGGTAACGTAGCCCGTTAAAACTTGTGTGGTGAAATTATGATCGTTCCTTTTTTCAAAGTTTTTAACATCAAAGGTCCACCGTTCATTTTTTCAATCACAAAAGACCACTTTTCGGAATATTATTTCAAAAATGTCATCGTCTTCTTTAACAATTCCGACAACACACTTTGAATTCAAAAATCATTATTGTTGCGCAACGAAACGGAGATCGAACTATCCGGTCGAAGTCGGAAGTCGAGGCGGTTCCTCAAACCCCCGAAAGGTAAACGGTTTATTTGATTCATCACGTACGAAACTGTAATGGATCTGTGCGTTGAATGATTTTTCAGTAAGACGAAAGCAGTTGAGAAGGGAGAAGAATAAGGCTTATGATAGAGGAAATGAAAAAAGAGGGTGAAGGACATGGTCTGATTCATTATCATTTTGTATAACAGTTCAAAAATTAATTTATCGTAGTACATAAAAGTTAATGTCGCAGTGCAACTTGGATTAGGTATATTTATTGTAGTTCAAAAATTTATTCATCGCGATGCATAAAAGTTGGTACCGTCGTTCAATTAGAATAGACAATTAAACTATTAAACCGCGATGCAAAAATTAACGCAATAAAATTGATGAATCGCGATGCAATGAGATTAGATAATTAAACTATTGAACCGCGATGCAAAAATTAATGCAATAAAATTGATAAATCGCGGTTTAATAGTCAATGTACCGCGATTCATTTATATAGCGCGTCTCATACTCATTAATGGTATCGCTATCTTTTCGCGTTTAAAAGTATATTTTTTCGATTTAAAAAAAAACCACGATACTGGAACGATTAGAAATTTTGAAAAGTGGATCGACCAGTAATTTTTCCAAACTCGTAAGAACCCAAGCCAACTTACTCACCTGGCCCAGCCCATAGACCTGCTAAGCGGAGCCAATATATATATATATATATATATATATATAAAGCCAAGGTAGTCTAAAAATAACAAAATCCCTCTAAAATTTGTCTTCTTAAAATAGAAAGTCATTTATATGTAATAAAAGTTATGGGTCATGTATTGAAAACATAAATTAATTGATTATACATTAATTGATTACATGTATCATAATTAATCAAATACTACCTTAATATGTGAAAATCAAATACTCTCTTGGAATATGAAAACAAATATTGCCTTGGAATATGAACAAACTTATAATAAATTGAAAACAAAGTTTACAAAATATTTCAGCATCATCAAGATCTTAATTTTAGGCTCCGTTTGTTTCATGGAAAATCATTTCCAGAAAATGATTTCTGGAAAATGATTTCCGGAAAATCAAAAGATTTCATTTTCAGGTGTTTGGTAAATCTTTTGAAAATATGTTAGAAAATATTTACGGGTGTTTGGCAAACACACGGAAAACAATATATGAATAAATACAAAAATAAAAATAGAAAATAAACAATGTTTAGGATATCCCTAGAAAATCAATAAGGACCATCTTTTTTTAATACGGTCAATCTTTTTTCAATCTCACAATTACAAATAATTTTTTTGATAATTGATATGAAAAAAAAAACATTTTTAAATATAAAATAGACAATGTTTAGGATGTCCCTAGAAAATGTTATGGAAAACTATATATGAAAAAATATAAAAAATATATATTCTAATATTAATGCACATATTGAATATAAAATAGTGTTGAACTTTAAATAATTTTTCTTTAGTAACCCTCAATTTATCATTAGTGGTGTCAAATCAATGTCTATCTTTTTTCAATCTCACAATTACTAATAATTTTTTTGATAATTGATATAAAAAAACGTTTTAAAATAGAAAATTGACAATTGTTAGGATGTCCCTAAATAATATAGGTGACACTAATTTTAGAACGTAGTAAATATTCATTAAAATTATTATTTATAAATAGTATGCACAAATGTTATTTATATTTCTAAACAATTTATTTGTTGAGTGAAATATTGTGCGTGTAAGTAAATATGTGCAATTGTGAAAGGGGGCGGAGGGTGCCGAACAGTTGGAAAATGACTTACGGAAAATGAATCTGTAAGTCATTTTCCGAAACAGAAGCCTTCATTTTCCGTTGACTCGGAAAACCTTTTACGTTGACTGCATTTTCCTAAGATTACCAAACACCGGAAAATAAGGAAAACATTTTCCGGAAGTTATTTTCCGTGAAACAAACGGAGCCTTATTGTTCATTTTCCATGTTATAAATCGAGATCATAATTTTTTATAGTATTCTACACGTTAAGAAATTTGTTGTCTTATAGAAGATAAAATATGATGAACTCAAACATCGGCTTCTGCCAACATATATTATTAAAAAAAAGTATACTTTTACTTTTATATTAAATCAAGAGTCCTGACAAAAGTATGTTTATTCAAATATTCGAAACATTAAAAAAGATAACAAATCATGATTTAATTTCAATCCGAGCATGTAGGTCAAACAAAAAAACTTTGAATATTAACCAGCGAACCAAATTCCATCAAATCCAAACTAGATTTTTTTGTTTGAATATTGTTGTTTGTTCGGTTTTTAATGCTCAATCCCCCAAATCTAATTATTATTGTATTTAAAAGATCAACTAATATTTTATTGTAATTTTTTACCAACTAACCATTAAAAGGCTTGGATATCTCATTGTAGGACTAAAATTTGAATGCAAGTAATGTTAGAGACAAAGTATCGCAAGAATGTCATTGTCTCCATTAGTAAAAACAAGAATATCACACCTAGATGACATGAAAATCACAAAACAATAAAAAAAATTGATCACAAAAATAGAATTAATATCTAAATAATACTACTTAACGAATCTAAATTATCATCACAATTGTTGAGACAACTTATTGACATATTTGAAATTAAAGTGCACATATAATGAAATGGACCAAAAGTAAAAACAATCCATTGACAAATCTATAAAAATATAAAGAAGCATAAATAGAAAAATATTTTTTCATCTCCATCGGACCTGTTGAAAAAATATTTTAAAACCATCAATATCTTAATTTTAATGTCAATTTTACATTTTAATAAATCGAAATCAAATTTTTTAATAATATTTTATACGTTAAAAATTTGTGGTCTTATAGAAGATAAAATATAATGAACTTACACAATCGGCTTCAGTCGACTTGTATTCTAAAAAAAATATTTTAATTTTTATGTAAAACCAAGATAGTCCCTACAAAAGTGTATTTATTAAAATATTAGAAAAGGGAAAAAAAAGTAACAAACCATTACTTATAATTTCAACAAGAGCAAACATGTAGGTCAAACAAAAGTGAAGGTCAATCATTGGTACTATCATGTGCAATAACGATTAACAATAGTTAAGGACAATCATTGCCGCATATATGACACTTCATGAAATATGGTTCAAAGCACATCATGATTTTTAGGTTAACCAATCATTCTGGTTTAAAAATATTGATTGATATGAGATAAATAAGAAAAACCAACAAAATAACACAACAAATATTGTATAATGAATTCAATGTTTATCATATTACCGATACAATAATGTATTTCTATTTAGATAGTTGCAATTTATTATTTTAATTTTATTTATTGTCTTTGTTTTGTTTAAATAAAATTTAATTATATATATATATATATATATGTCCATGCATTAAATGCACGGGTGTAAGACTAGTTAAGTTGAATATTTCATTATCTAATTTCTCAATATACCGCCAGTCAAGTTGAGTATTTACTTGATATCTTGTTTATTGTTGATTTTTAATATTATTAAGCGAAAATACAATTAGTTTAAGACAGTGGCTAATGCTATGAAGATACTCTTATTGTTTCGGGCAAAAAATATACGTTTGAAAGTCAAATTTTTTTAAGAAAATGATACTTTGTGTAATCCATTAGTAATAAAAATTATAATTTTACATTTTAATTTTTAAAAATTGTCTATTTAAATAAAATATCACAAGCCTGAAATAGAAGGAGTATTTAGTAAAAATTATAAAACAATAAACTTTTGTGAGATGAGTGGTGACTGGTGACCAATATAGACGAGACAAAGAAATTAGTATTAAAAACCATGGATCATGTTCTTCTAAATACGTCAATTGGCCGACTGCTTTTGATTTTATCCGCAATGATTCTCTTATCACTCCCAAGAGTAGAGTAAGCCCTCACATTAATTTGTTAGGAAATGTCAAGTCGAGTACTATGTAATTTGATCCACGCTCATCACCATTCAAAATTCTACCTTAGGAATTGAATTGATATATTATTTGGTCCATAATTTTTTTTCCAAAATTTAAGTTTGGTCCTAGGATTTTAAAATCTATTTAATTGGTCTTTTTTTTTTTTTTTGTCAAATTTCCTCTCGTACCGTTACCGTTACATTTACCATCAAATATTTTTCAATATGACTAAAGTACACTTAGACCAAAAACAACGGAGGAGCTAAAGTCGATTCTTTCAGATTTTTGCAAATAACAAAGGATCTTAACAAAGCTTAATTAAACATAAAGGTGAATTGAGAGTTTCTTAAGCTCCCGAGATTAACCATCCAAAAACCTGCCACCTGCCTCTTCCTCCCTCCTTTCCACATGCTTTATTATTTACTTTTCCTTCATTTTATTTTTTCGTCAATTTTCAGCCATAAAAAATATTTTTTTTAATTTTTTTTCCTGTATTAAAGTAAACATTTTTACCTATAAATAGAGACTTGGTTTGTTTTATTTGGATATCATAAAAAATTTCTATGAATTTTTTAAATTTCTAACCATTTTTCTATAAAAATATTAAATTATTGGAGATAAAGATGATGAGGTATATAAAAGTATTGGAGTTTGTCCATTGTTGAAAGAGTATTTTTATTGGGGAGTTTAAGTAGGGAGCTTAATGACATTTTTGTAATAAAATAGAAAAAAATAGAGTTTAAGCTCCCCAAATGGGGAGTTTTGTTGTTCATGCTCTTACTAAAAAGTTCTTATGTGCTGTCTTTCAAAAATTCCAAAGTGCAGAGAATTAATTTGCTAATTCAAAAATCAGTTTTTTTTTTAAAATTCAAAACTAGATTTAGAACTAATTCTTGAATATCCAAATCAAGAAAAACGTGTAATTATACACAAAATGATGTTTTCTGCAAACTCCCCTGGGTCTTTCTTCCACAATGTTTAAGCATGTTTCCTCACCATGTTCTACACCATAAGCAGCTCCCCCACCGCCACTACTACCGCTTCTATCACCGTCGCCTCCAACTAAATTACCACCATAGTCAGTACCTGAAGGCCTGTGAAGGCAATTGTTCGTTCTCTAACCAACCATGAACCATCAGATAAAATAAAAAATTGCGCGACCAACACCCCTGAATTGACAACCTTCGGTCAAACTAGAAATTTCTATGGCTTCAAAATGAAAAAAACTCGTAACCCTAAAACAGGTGCAATGTTGATGAGGTTACGTGAACTTTAGATCTTGAAGATGGCCTTGTAATTTACCCCAGCCTGATTCTGTAAAGCTTTCCGGCTTGTAATTTCAAGCCAATCTCCCCTTTTACCTTCCCCTCAACAGCATAAACCATAGCTTAATTTGCCACCTCCATCATAATTGAGGCTTCAAGGACTCGAATTTCCTGATCGATTATGCCTTGACAACTGATTTTTGAATTGTAATGTTCAATGTGGAAGCAAGATTTGCAGGGAGAGGGTAACATGTTAGGTAAGCTCTCTCACCCATTTGGTCCTCTCTCGTATTTCCTCCTCAATCACCTTTCCTTGATTTCATCCCCCCATTTTTTTAATTGTAATACTCCTTTCTCTCAAGACAACAACATTCAAATCAAACCAACTCTATTGCTCTCTCTCCCTTCGGTTACTTTCTAGTTACTCTTAGGACTCATCTGACAGCTTTTTCTAAACTCAGCGTTTTTAAAACGTAACATTTTTAAAACATAATTCTTTTTTTGTAAATATGTTTGCAAAACTATTTCAAAACGCCTTTGTTATAAATAAAATAGTTGTAAGCGTGATATATTTTTAAAACGCTGCATTAAAACACTTTTAAAGAGAAAACGTTATATTTTTTACCAGCATTTTGATTAAAACACTCTACCAAACAAGCACTAAATCTCCTCTCCGGCAGTGACACCAAATCACACACTTACATTGGTTGTTTTTCATTGCAAAAAAAAAAAAAAAAAACTAATTTTTGAATTGGCAAATTAACCCCCTGCATTTTGGAATTTTTGAAAAGTCAGCACATAAGAACTTCTTACTAAGGGTAATTTAGTCATATTGAAAAACATTTGACTGTAATGTAACGGTAACGACAAGAGGGGAATGACCAAAAAAATTGAATTGATGGACCAAATGAATATAATTTACAACCCTAGGACCAAACTTAAATTTTAAAAAAATCAAGGGACCAAATTATATATTAATCCTTGGGAATTAATTGATCGTGAAAAACAACAATGAATTCTTTTGGAAAATATACTCACTCCATTTCAACCAAATAGTCCATATTTGAAAAATATAATAATTAAAAGATATTCTCTCTGTTCCACCCAAAGAGTTTCTGTTTAAAAAATTTAATAATTAAGGGATATTCTCTTTGTTCCACCCAAAGAGTCTTTGTTTAAAAAGTCTAATAATTAAAGGGATATCAAATTAACGTTGAAATTAGGGGTGTACGTGGTTTGATTCAGGCCGAAACCACTAACCGAACTGCCATATATTAGTTCTAAAAATTTCAAACTTAACTGAACAACTCGGTTCGGTTTTGTGATTTATATAAATTATTTTTAATCAACTTAATCAATATTAAAAATAACATAAAAATAAGATTTAAATTTAGAATTAACATCAAAATTAGAAAATAATCTACTAAAAATAAATTATCATAAATAAAGCAATACAAATTCTAAAATAAACACAAATAATTGAAGAAATAATAGTCAACCAACAATCAAGATTTTGTTATATATATATATATATATATATATATATATATATATATATATATATATATATATATATGAGATGATCCAAATGTTATGAATAATTAACAAATATTATATAATAAATAAATAAATAAATATAAGTTGATTTGGTTTGGTTTGGTTTGATACCATCAATCGTAAACTGAACAGAACACTTTTTCAATTTTTAAAACCGAAACTAAACCGTCTTCGACCAAAACAAACCACCAATTGGTTTGGTTAAGTTTCGTGATTTCGTGGTTCATATGTACACCCCTAATTGAAATTGATCACAATTACAAAAATACGTGAATATAATCTATGTGTTAATATCAAATATAAAGGGTAAAGTTGAAATGATATAAATATGATAAACATATTTTTTTAAGTTGACTATTAAAATAAAAAATTTAAAATAATATGATGGACTCCTTATCCAGAACGAACGGAGTATATAATCAACACTAGAGGTGGTAAAATGGATGTTATGGATAATAATGAGTTAGTTTATTATCCATGGTTATCCATAGATAATAAACTAACATATTATTATCCATAACACTTATTTTATCGCCCCTAATCAACACTAGAAACATATGGTTTATTATCAAAATAATATGGTGGACTTTTTATGTGGAACGGAAGAAAATGATTAGTATTTAGTAGACCAAGTCAATACATGAATTCATGTCAAAATTAGAAGTATAATAAAATAATTAAACACCCAACAAGACGTACACTAAATGAGAAACTAAATATGCATAGTAATGTGGTTCTATCCAATCTTTGCCATTGAAGGTTGTAGACTTGTAGCTAGAAAAAAGGTTGCAATCTTAGCCAATATAAGCCCCTAAGGGGTGGTTCAGTGGTAGAGTTGAGACTCCATATGTGTGAGGTCTCAGGTTCGATCCTTTCCCATGCTTAGGAAGAAAAAAAAAAAATCTTAGCCAATATAAGGTATAAGCAAAGAGATAATAATTGTTCAATCCAAAGACATAAATAAGAATGTGCGCACCGAGTTCCCCATTAAACCAATTAACATGTTCCCAAACACCTTATGGACTACATGAGTTAGTGGCTGATATGAAAATTAGGTCATGGAACATCTTTAAGTTTAGTCCACATGTACACACTTTCCAAATATCTCATCTTATGAGGTCCTTCTTCATTTGTAATATTGCAACAACCAACCAAATAAACAGAATTAGTTGTACGATATAAACCAAATCTTTCAGTTAATACAACATTAATTATTCCGTCATTTAATACAACATTACTCTATTTTGCAAGTAGTGTGCCACATAATAATACGCTTTCCGTTCCAAGCAAAAAATTTATTATTATATTTTTAGAATATTTTACTTAAAGAGTCAATTTTCAAAAATAAAGATATAAAAATATTATTTTATTACTAATAAACTAATAAAAGTGTTATTTTTTTAAGTTTGATTTTCAAACGGGAACTCTTTGCACGAAAGGAGTATAAACTTAAGCTAGAAAATTTTCAAATTGCAGAAACCTTCCACAAACTAGAAGATGAATTCTTCACTCCTTCCTGTCTTTCAATGCTCCAAGACATTTTACTATTCAAAAGTTACCACATGTCATGAGTTGTTGTTGTTGGTGGTGTGTGTGTGTAAGAGAGAGAGAGAGAGAGAGATGCAAGAAAAAGGGGAGTCTCCATGAGAAATGGGCAAATCTGAAATTTCAGGTAAGTGGGTATAATGGAAAGGGAAGGGATCTCTGGAAAATATTTTAACCTTCTGAGAAGCAATCGTTTCCTTGCTGGTCTTAAAAACTAGGAATGGCCAAGCACAGCTGACCCACCACTTTTACACCATTACCCGTTTTCTGTATTTGTTTGCTCATCTTACAAAGAGTAAAATTCCCCTTCTCACATTTTTCTTCTCTTCTTAGCTCAAAGTGTTGTACCACTGAGAGATCAATTGGATGGACCATAATTCACTTTCATAAAATAGGCTAAAAAGTATTTGGTGCTTGTACGTACCATATGTTATTGTACAACTCTTTTACCGGATCTTTGATGTGCATATGCACAAATTCAACAAAATCATTTGTTATAACTTATATACAATCTAGAAAAGAGGGGAAGATTTTTACCATTATTTATTGACATGGGTCGGGCCAGGGGCGCCTCAAAATATTCAACTTGACCCGAGCTTACGCTATATGTTCATGAGAATCACACACTTATGTTAAAGTAATTAAACTTCAACTAGGCAACTACTACTTGCCATGAGATTAGGTCCGACTCAACAAATAAAAGAATCATAATTAAACTTCATTATAAACTCGTTAAAATAACATATAACATATAATATTATATATATATATATATATATATATATATATATATATATATATATGTGACTCCGATCCTGACCTAGATCCGTCATAGAGCTCTTTCGTCTCAAAGTAATCTTTTTGTTGCAACTTTCTCAAAGTAATTGTTGTAATTTGATGAATTCAGAGGTTCAAATTATCTGAATTCGTGAAATCATATTTTAACGTTCAATCAATTATTTTATCAATCAACATCAGTCCAACAATCTGGTTAGCATGAAACATTTAATTTTGGTCAACTTTACAAATTAGAATCTCTAAAAATTACTATATGAGAAAGAAAAAAATTGAGTGAAAACTAGCAATTGGTCGTGGAAGATTATTTGAAAATTACTAGTTTCATATATATATATATATATATATATATATATATATATATATATATATATATATATATATAATGTGACGTCTCGAGCCCGAATGTCTAGATTCTACGCATGACTCATCGATTAGGTCACTAAGCTCCTAGGTCGATTTAGATTTTAAACCTATCAACCATAATCACGCCTTAAAATCTATAAACGATATTGGTGTCTAATGGTAGTGAAGTGGTCACTTATAATCACACACAAAAATACATATTTATTTTTCCTTTTTTTTTGTAATATATATATATGGTTAGTTGTAATTTTTGATAATTTTTCGCAAGTGCATGTTAATGAGTAAATGGGCTCCCATGGGCACCTATACCTATTTAGTGCCCGGTCATATATACCCATATTATTAAATGGGCACTTACTTACCCGCTCATTTAAACCAGCCGCCCATTTAGGCCTGCCCACGCCCACCCATGCCCGCCTATTTGCCACCTCTAATCAAAATACATATAAATTACGTCCCAGTACATATTGGGAAAAATAATAGATTTTACACCAAAATATGGGTACTCTATCATGTGGTATATTATTGGTTGGATATTTTGTGGGTCTCAACACTCCAGCCAATAAAAATGTGTCACATCACAAAATATCATATTTTAATGTAAAATAAAAGTGACCCAAACATTACCCAAAATAATATCTCCATTGTAGCTTTCCTACCACGCAAAACCTTAAACATTAGTACCACTCTGTGTACTTAAATTCTCTCTCTCTCTCTCTCTCTCTCAAGCATTGGTACCACAGTATTTCCCACAGTTACCATATCAATACCACAATCATCACGCCGGCGACCGTTCCCACGCCTTCTTCCCTTCCCTCCCAAATTCAATAGGCTTATATATTAACACACAAAACACTCGAGAGAAGAGAAACATATTTTCAAAACACAAAAGCCTAAGCGTTCCTCTATTCTACTACCAGTCTACCACCCATTAGCCGCTAAGGCCACCACCATGTTCTACAGCCAAAACACTACTCCCGATATTAACCACATCGCCAACAGCCAACTCGAGGAACACCTCATAATGGATGTTACAAAAAAAGGATTTGAATACCGATACCAATGCCTGCAAAAAGAACCCATGTTTGAGAAGCCATTAACTCCTAGCGATGTCGGAAAGCTTAACCGCTTGGTCATTCCGAAACAACATGCAGAAAATCACCTCCCACCTACGGGGATTACAAACACCGGTGAAAAAGGGATACTTTTGAGTTTCGAGGATGAGTCCGGCAAGTGTTGGAGGTTTAGGTACTCTTATTGGACTAGTAGCCAAAGTTACGTATTGACTAAAGGGTGGAGCCGTTTTGTCAAGGAGAAGCAACTGGATGCTGGTGATACTGTCTTGTTTGAGCGCCAGTTTGTGGAAGGTGGTTGCAGGCTCTTTATTGGGTGGAGGCGGCGCAATGACACCAGTGACGGAGCTGCGCACCACCAGCCAGGCTCAGGTTTTACTTTCATTAATTTCCTCAATCGATCACTAATAGTATAATATGAATTAAATGTGTATATAGAAACTAAACTGAGCGTATTGTTACGACAGAAGGAAATGTGCAGAAGCAATTGCAAGGTGGGAGGTCCAAAATACTGAGGCTGTTTGGGGTTAACATGGAATGTCAGCCAGATGAGTTCGAGCCACCAACTCAAGATGGTTCATCCGCATCAAGCCCTGGTCATGCTTCAACCCATATATGCATGGGTAAGCCATATATAATTATATATACTATGTGTGTAAGTATCCCTGTCATTTGCTTATCCGCACTAGTTGCAGCCCCGGCGCACGCAACAATATAATACTAGTAGAATATTGTACTCATTGAATAGCTAGAGTAAACAAGTGCATGTGGTTTATCAAAAATTTCTACAAGCTAGCCAAATTGGGTTAGTTAAAGGTCCAACAGTACACTCGACTCCAAGTAGATATTAATGAAATAGGAATACAATAAAGCTTAAGATATACGTCCGTATTAGTTTCATGATTTCAACAATGGATGCCTTCGTAAACACCTCAACCTGCTTATTTTGACCAGTGTAATTTAGTACCATACCCACTTGGAGCAGCCAGTCATCTGAATTTGAACTTTTATACTCTCTTTTTTTAAGAAAATAATACTTTTAGTACGTCCATTAGTAATAAAATGACACTTATATACCTTAATTTTTGAAAGTGGACTCTTTAAGTGAAACATTCCAAAATGAAATAATAGACTTTTTGCCAGAAACTAGAATGAAGGGAGTATATTTTTAGGGTAATGCTAGGGCCATTCTAATAGCACTCAATTTTGGGTACAAATGATGTGGCATCTTATGTGTCATATTGTTAACATAACTTTTTAACTTATAATGGAGCCCATAAAATGCCAAATAAGATGACACATTGAAAACCACATCATTTGATGCACAAATTTAAGTGCTCTTTGAGTGGCTTTAGCATTACTCATATTTTTAACAAATGACCAACAACAAATAAAGACGAGATTAAGTTTACTTCATTCATTTAAGTTTATTCCTAGTAAATGCGAATACAATGATGAATGACCTCGTCTAATTCCTAAATTTAGACACCTTTGCCATACAAATCTCAAAACTTGAACCTTGATACTTGGAAATATCCCAACAAGCCTAATGAGTTTTGCAATATGCAAATGAATGATTTGAATTTCATATTTAATTGCACACTTGTAATAACAATACAATTAAGGGCAAGAGGTGAAAGGGCTTGATATGCTGTTTTAGGCAATGCAAGAGGTTTAGCATAACTGATTAACTGGCCGATTGTACTCCCCTGATAGCACTTGCATAGCGGTACTTCTTTGCGATTTTCTATTACAAAAATTAACGTAAAACATGTATATGTATAAAACAAGATGGTTTTATAGAGGTGCATGCGTGGGCACGAGCATGGTCCCACAATCGTTTTTGGGTTCTTGTAAAACAGTAGGATGTTTTAGGGTGGAATCGGGACGGGACCCGTCCCAATGCCCTTCATCCCGATCCCGTCTCGATAGATTTCGGGATTTCAATTTCCTTCTCGATCCCGTTCCCGATAAGTGTCGAGACCCGACGAATCGGGATCTCGACAATTCGGGATAAAAAAATCCCGTAATCCCGACTATAATATTTATGAACAATATTTTCTAACACTGAAATATTTTTAAAATGTCTTCATCATAATTAAGATTTCAAACTGTATATTTACAAAGTATGCTTGAATATTTACTTAATGGTGAGTATTGCTGAATATGTCATTATGAACAAAATGCACCCCTCACTAATAGGAGAAGAGCTACACTAAGTGCAGAAAAGTGATAGAAAAAAAAACCACAATATTAATTATGAACATATATTTAACAAACATCATTAACTAATTTTAGCAAATAAAAAATAAACATTGTCTAACACTCACAATATTTATAAAATAAAATAAATAAAATATAAAATATATAAAATTAAAAAAAAAATAGTCGGGACCGGTCGGGATTCGGGAATCCCGACGGGATTGATAATTATCCCGAATACCGTCCCGAAATATGTCGGGACGGGAAAAATCCTGAAAAAATCGAGATCGGGATTTGTCGGGATCGGAAAATGTCAGAACGGGATCGAGTCGGGCGTCGGGACGGGTCGGGAAAAACGGGGTTTTTGCCGGCCCTAGGATGTTTGCATCTGGATAAATGAGGTACTAATTATAATCTGTTGCAGGATACCAATATTTCAAGAGAATGAGAGATGATACCCAAGATTGACCAAGCAAGCAACATGGATGGTCAAGATGAGATTAATTATAAAAAAAAAGTTACTTCAGAAGGGAATTGTATAAAGATTTGATTGGCCCACAAGACTGGGAAGGTCTGGCCCAAAAATATAGGGGGTGCCGTACTAAAGACCCAAATGAAAGAATGTGGGGGTTGTTCCATACATCAAAATCAAATTTAAATGTAGTGATTGGAAGTTTGCACTGTAGAGATTCTGCCTGAAGATTTTTCATGGGGCCTCATCATTGTATGATTGAAACACATCTCACTATCTAAAAGATAATAGTGGGTATATGTGCGTGGGTGGGTGGGTGAGTGGGTGGACCTTTTCTTGCTAGAAACATCACTCACCCAGTTGTATGTACTATAACACTTATCCCTATCTCTTATGTTACTAATGTCTCTTTTCCCTTTTATATCTTCCCAATGTCTCATAATTTGGTAAATAATATTTTGTGAGCAAGCACTAGAGCATTGTCTAGTGTACCATGTGCTAAACTATTTGTAATTTGCTCGAGCTAAAAGAAGCTAACCAAAACACTAAGAAGACACAACATGTTTGACAGATCTCCAAAGAGTTGCGCATATATATATATATATATATATATATATATATATATATATATATATATAATGGGATATAGTATTAGTCTAATCTTAAATGTCATAACATTCAAGTGTCGGATCTAATGTCATAGCTTGGACATAAGAGTAATTCATGCTTGGGGTCATATATGGCAATCTTAACAAAGGAGCAAACGATTCAGTATAATTGATGCTTCAAACATCAAAGGACAACGTAAAAAAGACTTTTTCCTTTTGTGCCCAATAAAATATAGAGAGAAAATTCACATTCTGAAAATCAGTTCTACAAATTAACTTTCTCGGATTGCACTGAGAATTCATGATGGTTTTAATTTATTGAACAACTCAAAAAGGTTCCGTTTTGGGAGCGTAAGGCTCCAAATTTTAACGTAATATACATAAGCAGGGGCTTAAGAATTAGAGAACAAACAAAATGAGCCTAATGATCCTCTAAGCATCTCAAATACCGTTTGTATGATCCACCTAATGAGGCACTGACACTATTATGACATTTACGCTCCACCATCCTCCTCATGACTACTTTAAATCGTTTCGGGTAAAGAGTCAACTATTATATTTTGAGATATTTCACTTAAAGAGTTTACTTTCAAAAATTAAGGCGTAAAAGTGTTATTTTATTACTAATGAGCTACTAAAAGTGTCAATTTTTGAAAAGTTTGACTTTCAAACGAGACTCTTTACCCGGAACGAAAGGAGTAATAAAATACTACTCAAATCAAAGATTTCACATTTGAAAAGTTTAATAGTTGACGAATATATTATAATCCTTGGAGTATATCATAATGACAAAAATGCTTTGGCGTATAAGGGTAAAGTTGAAATATTATGAAAAGTGCCGATGTAATTTTTGAAAGTGAAACATCCTAAAATAGAATAGTTGAATATTTACAAGTAATGAAAGGACTTAAAACCACTGGTTAGAAAAACTATTGTAGAATTCAAATTTCCACATCAGAACTTGCAAGACTTGGACAAAGCCTCGAGTAGGCATATCAAATTTAAGATAAAAACTTATGTAAGATGGTCTAGCGGATATTTTTTGTAAGATGGATCCTCATTACCCGACCCACCGTGTGTTGGTGGGTTGAGTTGTGAAGCTCCGTCTTACGAATTAAGATCCGTAAAACAGTTTCACATGAGACCTACTCCAAATTTAAAGTCATGACTATCGATCAAGTCTTTAACATATAACTGGACGATGAAATCACCCCAATGTAGTAATGTGCTACCAGTTCCCGAGGAACCGTAAATAAGGTAACAATTCAATGAAAAGAAAGCACAAAGTTCAGAACCTAGCTTATCACATTGTTGCTCTCACATTTCCATCAAAACCAAGTGTCTCCCAGGGAATCTTTAATCACCACTAGTTAGATTTATGTGTCTGACTATCAAATGAAATGTGAATAACCCGTTCTCTTCTTTTTGGAAGAAGGATTGCTTGAATAAATTTTATCTTCTTCATATTACTAAATCTATCGAGTCAGTATTTTTTTTTTACGAGGAAGTACTGAATTAATCACTTGATATGATTGATCTTCTGTTTTCTGTCAAGGTACTCAAATATGATCAGTGATCAATTCCTCGGTTTTGTTCTACACCTAATTTGGTTGCTTCCAAAGTTCCAACTACTTAAATCAATAGTTGAAACCACACTCCAAAGTTGAGTCCACAATGTCAATTGAGAATATGACAAGTCAATGTATAACCCATTCCAACAAATGGTTTTTAGAAGAGCAACGCCATTTACCCATGGATTCATCGAATCATACTTTAAGCATCTTGGAATGCTGTAGATACATAGTTTCAGACTTTCAGCACAAGTTGCAAGAAAAGTGAGAGATTTAACTCAATGACCAATTGAATGATCGAAATAACTTATATGGAAAAGGATATACCATTACAAATAGTCAAAGCAAAATGTCATGGGATTAAACAGAATCAAAAAGTTTAAGCCACGAGAGATAGTGTTGACCTTTAGTGGCAATTGCATCCACTGTTGAGTGGTTCTGCTAGTGGGAGGGTCACCATATGCATAAAGTCCTCCTCGCTTGCGAAGGTAGTATGACTATTAGCAAGATTAAAGGGACTCCTTGTGTAATGGTTTGTATTGCAGGGAAAAACGCTATCATCTTTGATCTAATACATTATTGATATGGAAATTGTCCATGTGATTAAATTGTTTTCTTCTCGCCTTGCTTTTTAACTTTTGAGTCAACCTCAACTCAACTACCTGCAAGCCGCAACACCTGATATAAAAGGAACCATCCTCTGTTAACTTATTTCAAAAGAGGGTCAAATTTACAATGAAAAGAGTTAAGCAAGTTCATGACATGAAGATATCAATAAATAAAAAATCTGAAATTCCATTGACAAACTAAATAGAGAGCTAAAAGAAAGAAATAATTTTAATGTTATACAAGATATTAGCACAATTATGCACTAAAGATTGAAGAAGTGCCTACTTATCTATAGAATCTTATTTTAGGTATACTATTGATGTACAGAAGGAATATCAATAGTGTGCTTGACAACCCATCACCTAAATCAAGCAGCCAACCTACCACTATCTACATTAGATAAGCCCAAAGATGGGTCTAAGGATAGAAACTGCCAACATATATACTCCTTCCGTTTCGGACAAAGAGTCCCAATTTAAAAGTCAAACTTTGTTAGAAAATATCACTTTTAATAATTCATTATTAATAAAATAACATTTTTATGCCTTAATTTTGGAAAGTGGACTCTTAAAGTGAAAGATCCCAAAATGGAATAGTGGACTCTTTGCCCAGAAAAGAGGGAGTAATAGTTAGCTGATCTTAGAATATTTCTTTCATGCAACCTTATAGTGAGACATGGTTAAACAAAAATTGGAGGTAACCTCGTATCTAGGCACTGGAGTGAGTGAACCTATAAAAAAATCATCCCTCCCGTGATGCAAATCATCTCAACCCAATCATTTTCCTGCACTTTCTACTCATGTTTCTTTACCTATCTTCATGCGGTTAGAACAACAATAGTTCCTTTAGTCATAAAATGGACAAGACACACTAATGTGTGACAGTCTCTAGAACCTAAGTGAGGATCATTAATAAGGCTCTTTTGTACAAAACATGCTCCACAAAAAAGCTACTGCTAATAACATTTTCACATATATGTGAACAACAGACTAACGTCTAAATATTTATATACTACACAAGAAAGCTAAATACCAACATGAAAAATATACAATTACTTTATACAACTCTACTCAACTCACACTTTCCCCCCAATTACTTCATATTGGCAACGTGAATCTTTTTTTTATAAGTAAATAGTATATAAATGAAAGCGCCAAAACAGGTGACACGTCATATGTACAAAAACAATATACAACCAACCACTACTAGGCAACAAAAATGTCATCCATAAATTCTACAAAAGGATTAAAACCTTGTGGGACCGTCTCATCACACCAAAACAACATAGCCCGAATAATCTGATTTTTAATCCCCTCCAGGTTTTGTTCCTCATTCTTGAAAGCTCTACGATTTCTTTCCTTCCAACGGAGCAACATCCCAAAACAATTATTTCTTCTACGATTATACAAAGTCCAACACATAAACAGTTCCTTGATCGATTGAGGCATCACTCTGGAAACTTGGAACAGTCCAAACACAAAGCTCCAAATTTCCCTTGCAGCCAGGCAATGAATTAGAAGGTGGTTCACACTCTCTCCATCCTACTTGCACATAAATCACTAGTTGGTATGTATTTTATTTCGCCTCCTTAAATTATCACCAATTAAGATAGCTTCGAGTGCGACTTCCCACATAAAAACCCCCAACCCTAGAAGGAGCCCTTAATTTCCAAACATTCTTCCACGGGAAAGAGTTGTCGCTAGCTGTCAAGATTTGGTAAAAGGACTTAACTGAAAAGGGTTTGTCTTTCTTTCCATTCCAAACGATGGAATCACCCAAGCTCTTGTCCACCTTTTGCTGGTACAGCCGTACAGCAACTCAAAAAAGATCTCAAGATTATTAACCTCTCAATCTTGCATGTTCGTTCTAAGCGAAGGATTCCACGTAATAGCCTCACCCTCCACTACCATAATCGAGCTTACATATTCCTCCTTGTTTACGGCAAGATTAAACAAAGAAGGAAAAGCTCGTTGTAACTCCAAATCGCCACACCATTTGTCTTTCTAGAATTTGACGGAATCCCCTTTACCCACTTTGAAGGAGATGAAGCGCTTCATCTTCTCCCAATTTTTCCTAATTCTTTTCTATACCCTTACCCCATTACAAGAATGCACCTCATTAGGAACCCATCGATGATTCCCTGCCCCATACTTGGCCATCACAACTTTCTTCCAAAGCTCACTTTTTTCTGACAGGTGACGCCACAACCATTTCCCTAAAAGGGCTGAGTTGAAAACTTTTAACTTTTTAATCCCCAACCCACCATTCTTCAAACTGAAACAAACTACCTCCCACTACACCAAGTGATACTTCTTTCCCACAAGAAGTCTTTTTCCAGTTTCTCCAACCTCTTGGCTACGGAAACCGACATATCGAAAACAGACATAAAGTAAGTAGGTAGGCTAGATAACGTACTTTTAACAAGAGTCAGTCAGCCACCCTTAAACCATACGCTTGAACCTTCAATGACCGGATTTCATATATCTTTATGTGTCGAAAGGTAAGCCGAGATAGGAAGATGGGATGGAGCCAACTTTACATCCGAAGAAGTCCGTCAACCTGTCCACAAAATCAACCGTCCCAAATGGAAAAAAACTTGCTTTTATGGATGTGATCTTCAATCCTGAAGCAGCCTAGAAGAACAGCAGAACCAGGCGAAGATACCCCAAATAGAAGGTAAGAAACCATCAGCTGAGGACCCCCCTTTCCATGCTTACTTTAAACCCGCTAATGAGACCTCTCAATATAGAAACATCCACTATCTTGCTCAACACTTCCATCACTATAATGAACAGGAACGGAAAGAGGGGATCTCCTTGTCGGAGCCCTCTCGAGCTAGCAAAAAACCCCACTGGTTCCCCATTTACCAAAACAGAAAATCTCATCGAGGAAATACAGAAGAAAATCCACTCCATCCAACATCTCCCGAACCCATCCTTGATAACAAATAATCCAGAAACTCCTAGCACACATGATCATATGCCTTTTCTATATCTGACTTACAAATTAATCATGCATCCTCGCTACGAATTCTGGAATCTATGTCTTCATTTGCAATGAGCACCGCGTCTGTTATTTGCCTCCCACCTAGGAAAAGATGTTAAGAATCAAAGATCACCTTCTCTAGAACCTTTTTCAGACGAGCATATAAAACTTTTGCAATGATCTTGTATACCCCCCCCCCAAATAAGATTGATAGGTCTGAAGTCTTTCATATCCTCCGCACCTGCTTTCTTGGGAATGAGAACAATGAAGGAAACATTTAAATTTCTCTCAAATCTCCTGTGCTTGTGAAAAAAATTGAATACCTCCATCAACTCATCCTTTAGAAAAGTCCAGCATCGCTAAAAAAAGGCCATAGGAAAGCCATCAGGTCTTGGAGCTTTATCCCCTCTCATACCTCTGACTGCTAACGACACCTCCTCATCTGAAAAAGGACTTTCAAGCTGCCTCTGATCCTCATCATTAATAGCTTTAAATGGTACCCATTCCAGCTTAATAGGCGGATCCTCTTCAGCTTTGTACAGACTTTCATAGAACCTTACAATTCCTTATCTGATCTCAGCTTCACTTTCTAGCAGAACCCCATTAATAAGCACCTTCTGAATCTGATTACCGTGCTTATGGATACTAGCCATTTGATGAAAGAACCTCGTATTGTTATCACCTTCACGCAGCCACTGGACTCTAGCTTTCTAACTCCAACTAATTTCCTCACTTTAGAGAAGTTTCTGAATTTCCACTTGTAATAAATTCCTCTGCAAAGCCTTATTAATCTTTATCTTGAGATTTCCAAAAATTTGTTTGTTCCACCTTTTAAGATCCTCTTTTAAACATTTTAATTTCTTCACAAATCTGAAGCAGGGATCACCATCTACCAAATAGGATTACCATTTATCCTTCACAAAATCCATAAATATGTTTCCTCGAACCACATAATTTTGAAATGAAATGGAGTCCTACCTTTATGCACCCCTTCACAGTTCAAGACAAGAGGAACATCATCAGAAACAAATTTTGGTAAGCATACTTGAGAAATCCCCCAAGCCCCTCAGCCCACCATGATGTCACCAAAAATCTATCAATTCTTAAACATTGCTTTATCTCATTGTTTCTCGACCACGTAAAAGTCCACCCTTCAAGAAGCAAATTAACTAATTCCATCTCATTTATGAATCGGTAAAATTTGTCATGGCAGGAGAGAACCCTTAAGTTCCCGTACGTTCGTGAGGAAATCTAATGACATTAAAATCCCACCAATACACCAGGGAGATTGCCACCTATTAAACACAGCTCTAAGCTTGACCCACAAATCTCTACGTTCTGCATCCACACAAGGCCCATACACTCCTGAAAAAATCCACCTTGAACCGTTGTTACTATTCTCAAACAACCACGAGACAGTATATTTGCCAAACATCACTCCGACTTTATCAGCGACTCTGCTATCCCATATCACTAGAATGCCTCCAGAAGCCCCATTAGCATCTAAATGCTCCCATTTAGACCATCTGCCACCTCCCACACTCATTACTAATTTTTTGTCCACTTTTGCCAATTTAGTTTCTTGTAAACAGGTCACATGAGGTCCTCATCTCCTTAGTGCCGCTTTAATAACTAACCTTTTCTGTTCACTTTATCAACGTGAATCATTTCGACACTCTTGTTGATTTTGGTCTTCCTTCTTAACTATAATTTCCTCGTTGAATTTGTCTCGATTACTTGGGATTGGACAAACCACAATTGCTTTAAGGGATAAAGTGTAAAAGAAAATTAAATGCCCTTACCTCCCGTCATTTTTGTTTGGTCTATTTGAAGACCTTGGGACACAAAACTCAGAGGAGACTTTCAACTCAAGCTCGTCAATGACAACACCATGCATAACATCATCATATATTCACAGACGCAAAAATGTGGCATTTTCATAAATGTATTATCCTCAAATCATAAAAATGAAGTATGTATTATCTTCCCATATACTAGCGTTTGAACCCTTGAATTGGGATGTTAGAGCTCAAATTCTAACCACCAAGACACAAAGGCAAGCAACAAATCTACCCATCTGATAGTATTTTGTTCGGCAAACTCCTCTCCTAATTTTAACTCCATCTAAATTTCCAAATGGATAACTACTTCAAGTCAAACTTCCTAGTTTAGTAGATATCAAAACTTAACTCCTTGAACATGTCTAAACAACTCACAAATGTAAAACTTCAAGCAAGAACAAGTGGCATGATGTTTAATATTAATCACAGATGTTAGAACATGGACATTGTTTCTTTGAAATGGCAAGAAGGGTGCCACAAATTGGACATCAAAGAGGCCAATGAGTGGCAAGGGTAGTATGTAATCACAATAGTATAATGATATCTGGTAAGAAAATACAACACAACTACAAAGTATCAGCTACAACACTACCAGAAAGCATTAGTTGTAATCTTAATATGTTTCAATTGAACATTGTGTCGTCAATTGTCATTTCCATATTATGTCAATGCTAAAATTACATAATTGTTACTAACAAAGCACTAATAGCACTTTATACCAAAAATACCCTGTATTTGTTGTTTTGTTGATTATTCTCGAAAAGTAGTATCAATTTAATAGCTTGCTTAGCTAGCTAAACCTTACCATGAAATTTTCTAAACCCACCTCAATAATATCAATCTTATGAGAACAAAGAGGAATCTAATTGCATCCTGAGTTTTGGAAAAATATATCGAGTGTGTAATATACAATGTGATTCAAAATTTGGAAAACCCATTTCTATTTTATAAATAATGCAATATCGTCACAAAAATTTTGAGACAAAAGAGAGGTAATGTGAACAACTATTCATTTTAAGGGATATCATTGGAATAAGGATGATAATTGTATTTCAACAGTATGGATTTTATTATTGAGTAGGTCTCTTGTAAGACCGTTATACGGATCTTAATTTATAAGACGGAGCCCCACTCTCTCACAAAATTATTGACATGACACACCGATGGAGAAAAAAATAATTGACTTGATTATTAGTATTTGTATAATATGTAATTTTCATTTAAAACTCATGTGCATGCGACCCATAATTAAAGTAGGAATAAAAAGTAATAGTAAAATGGTAAAAGAATTTTGTTATAATAGAAAGTTTTGGAACTGACAAAAAAGAAAATCAAGACAATAATTTCGGACGGGGGGAGTAGTATTAAATGAATAGACTATAATAATAATAATTTAAATAGAAAGTTTTCTATCCCCAATTAATTACAGCAAAGGGAAAATGACAAAGAAAAGTATTCAACATAGGTTCATAGCGATAGTGTACCTAAAAGTGGTGGTTGAATTATTTTCAGAAGACTTCATGTTTCCAAAGACAAAAGAGAAATGGGCAGAAGTAAGACAAACGAAATTATGAAGATACCCAACCAAGCAACACAGGAACTAAATATTAAAAGGGGAAAGAAGTTTATATATATATATATATATATAAGTAAGTAAAAGGGAAAAAGGAGTATTATGAATTGTAGATAAAACTTAAGAAATATAAACAAATTTTCCACCTTATTCGTAGCATCCATATTTTTCTTACAAAATATAACATTAAAAGAGATGAATTAAGCAAGAAGCTTCGTTACAAGAAACAGTACACTCCCAAAATTAGTAAATATACATATCATCTCTCAGTTTAGCCAAAAACAAAAATAGATGCCTATCAAGGTGTGGAGAATTCTTTCGAAAATGTCAATCTACTTGATAATTGATTATCATTAAAAAAAAACCCCCACAATCCATATTTAAAGTAGTCAAGTGGACTTTTTTCGGTCATCCTCTTCCTCTTGCAGTATAGAATCTTCCTTTTTCTCCATGACTTGTTGAATACCTTCTTGATAACCTCTTATGAAACTCATTAGTGCATCTCTACAAGCAAAGCTCTTGTCATGTAAACCTGCTGAAAAGCTGGCCTAAGTGTCTCCATTCTACCTCTTGTAGCCACCGCTTTTATTATTAGCTGTGAGGTTTGGAAAATGTTAGTATTCAGATAGATAATACAATTCAACAACAATGACATTTCTAATGAGAAAAAAATTGGGAAGGTAGTTTAAAGCACAATCCAATAAGAAAATGGCATGAGGATTTTTTACCTACTAAAGCACAATCCAATAAGTTGATGGTCCTTTATCTTCAGTTGCACCTTTTCCCCATCGGGCTCATCTTTACTCTTTTCATTTATCTTATAGTCATTTGGGTGAAGCTCAGGACCTAAATCTCTTACCCAGCTTGTAGTATAGAGTCTTGATGCTTTCTTTAAAACCTGGGGAATGATTGCAAGAGGTACATTAGATTATTGTCACTTGGTGCATGACAGATGCTTCCACATGAAAGTACCAAGAAGGTCCGACTTTTAGATATAGAATAAACAAAAAGCACAAAAGTGGGTGACACATCGTTTCTACATTAGAAGTACACTCAATCAAAAGGGCCAAACCAACAACTAAGCTGTCCAAAGAACTCTACAAAAGAATTATCTGAAGATGGTTCCTACTCCATTCGAGAGCACAAGTTTTAATACTTGAGAAAGCAAGGATTGGAGCACATGATGGCCACTCGTAAATGCCATTTTTAGTTGGTTCTTGGAGGAGTGGTTGTTCCGTGAGACGATCTTTCAAAGTAAACGAAGAAGAAGAAAATTCAATAAATAAGTTATTCTCATAACAAAGTTGTGAGATGGAAATAATATTACGAGACATGGAAGGAGCATATAAAACATTTGATAAAGATAAAGAATGAAAAGAAGAAGTAGATAGGGAAAAAGACCCAATGTGGGTGATGCGCACACTCATACCATTACATATGATAATCTCTTCAGTGGCGTCATAAGGATGGTGAAGTGAGAGGTTTGTTAAATCATTTGTCACATGATGAGTAGCTCATGTGTCCAAGAGCCAGGGAGCGGGTGGGGATGGGGTGGAGGAAGTGGCAAGGAGAACTTTGGGAGTGGAAGAATTATGAGTCAGACGTGGGGGAGGCCGAATGGTTGGGTGTTTTTCTTGAAAAAGAGGGCATGCATGAAGATAGTGACCCCATGTGTGACACCACTGGCAGAATCCTTGGTAACCACGAAGGGCAGATTGGTTGGAACTTTGGTTGGGGTTTTGGAGTGAAAAGAAGAGTTCCTATGAGTGGTATGGCGAGAGTTGGTGTTGGGAAAGGAGGAGGATTGATGGTGGGTGGGATGGGTTGTTGCTACATGGGCAGAAGCTGTGAGTGTGGATATAATGGGTTGGGATTTATTAATGAGTTCACGATTGAGAAGCTTTTCGTGAAGTTCATCAAATGAAATTGGTGAGTCACGTGCATGTACTGAATCAATGACTCCTTGAAAAGTAGAGTCGAGAAAGTCAAGAACTTTGTTAGTAATGTCCTCGGGATCTAAGGGATTACCTAGGATAGCAAGTTGATCAGCACAAGCCTTTACAGAGTTCATGAAGTCGATTATTGCTAAGGGACCTTTGGTGAGAGATTTGAAGAAGGCTTTTAGTTGCTTGATGTGACCACGAGTGGGACGAGCGTAAGTATGAGAGAGAGCATCCGAGATTTCTTGTGTGGTCTGAGCTCGAGCAACAAGGGGTACTATGGTAGGATCCAAGGTACCGATGAGAGAGCCAAAGAGGAGTTTATCCTGACGAACCCAAGTAACATGGGCAGGATTTGGTTCAGGAATTGTAGGAGTTTGCGAGGTGGTGTCTTTGGTGATTGTAGGAGATGGGCTGGGTGACTACCATCCAGAAATTTAAACAAGCCGTAACCGATGAGGGTGGCTTCGATTTGAAGCTTCCACGAGAGATAATTTGTGGAGGAAAACTTAATGATGTTTGAGAGTGAAACGATAACTAGCGGAGACTTTGGAGTTTGGATCAACATCATTTGGAATGATGTGAGAAGACATGGTGAGTTTTGATAAGGATCAAAACTGCTCTGATACCATATATGAAGATGCATGAAATCGATAATCTTATTATAGAACATGGTTACAGATTTATACAGGAGCAATAGCTAAATGAAAGGCTAAAAATAAGATTACCTAATTTACAAAGGTTGACAATATTACATTCATAAATATATTGTACAAATGGGCTATCCCTTTTACATAGCTTGCAATAATTATATGAGTTGGATCAATCTTTATCTTTGACAGGGGGATGGTGGAGACTAGAGTACTGGACTGGAGTCTGGAGAGATAAATCAACAATACTAACAAATAAATATCTTAATAATAATAAAAATTGACAATTTATAAACAATAGTAGTAAAAAATATTTCAAAGAATTTTTTATTGAAATAAAAATCAATTTTTATTTAGAAAAAACATGTACATTTTAAGAAAAAAAAGGGGGATACCGGCGGTAGGTGATTTTTAGCGCTTAACTTTTAGTAATAAGAGGATAATAAACTTTTAAAATGTTTATTATTAATTTATAAACATTTTCTTAATAAATTTATTTTTCATAGTTAATAAATCTACAAAAGCTTTATAGCTTGAAACTAGTATTGTTGAGTAGCCCAAGTGACCCCCAACAACAATTTGTGTTGACACTAGCCCAACACACACTCAGACTCACTTGACATTACTACCCCTACACCCGGTTCTCCCTCTCCTCTCGCCTCTCTTCACTCCCAAAACCTCTTCCTCGGTTCAAATCCATCCCTCAAAACCCTGAGAAAACTAACAGAAAATGTTGCGCTCACTCCTCCGCACACTCGCTTCCTCAACGGACTTGTCACCGAATCTCTCCGCCATTTTTATCCCCACCACCATTACATCAACCACCATTTCCCCGCCCTACCAGTTATCAGCAACTAGAAGCTACGCCTCGAAAAATGCTAAATCAAAAACAAAATCAAAATCAAAATCATCGGGTTCCAAGGGTAAGAACAACCAATCCAAGTTAAAGGAGGATGACAAGACCAAATCCAGAGCCAAAACCAAGTACATGCCAGATGACATCTCCCCCGCCGTCGACAATTCCGTCGATGACCTCCATGATGATGCCGTTCGCAGTCGCCTCCTCGCCGAAGACGAGAACGATAAGTCACTCGACGTTGGACCTAACGGTCGTCCTCTTTTCACCTCCGTAGTTTCCCTCTCCGATCTCACCAGAAAGGACGCCTGCACTTACATGAAATTCAAGTATATCTCTCTATATACACAACCTTTCTATAGTCACAGCAACGTAATTGGTATATCTGCTTGTGTATTTGATCATTTGATGATCAATTGTTGTGTTTAGGATTGAGAAATTGAATGAGGTGTTACCCGAGGGATTGCCTTCAGGAATGGTGAAGGAGTTTCAAGACTCAAAAAGAAGTTCATTGCTTATTCGGCGCAGCTTCTTGGAACTTCGGGATAATTTCAGGCGAATTGTTGATCCGACTTTGCCTTCCTACAATAGCAAAGGTTATATTTGTAGCTTCCAATGTTAAACTTATAAAATATAGACTGTGTATAAAATTTACGATTTCATGTATACACTTATGTGTAATTGTGTATACTGCATAGTATTAATTCAATGGTCCGGACACGATTTTAAAGAATGGGAAGAGCTAATACTGGGCCAACACTTACATTTGTCTTGATAAGCAGTGGAAAATAGAAAGTGTTGAATAAAAGCACATGAAGCTGCAATTAGTTTGCATGGAATGGTGTAACCACATGTTGGCAGATAGATTGCTTTGTTCATAAGATTGTTCTGTAGGATTGAAAAGGCGAGTGGTTTATCCCAGATTGGCTGATACTCCAATTAAAGTGCAAAGGTATTTAGAGCAATCTTGTTGCCTTCATAATATATTACGAAAATATGCAGATGTAAAACACAAAAGCTATATTTCTTAATTACTTATTTAAATTAGTTCAGAGCTTTATAAGAAAAAACAATGCCAAGATCTATTCTTCAAAGTCAATAGAGTATTCACATTTTCACTTTTTCCATTTTCCCTCGCCAGGATCAGGAGGAAGGGCATTGGTTGGTTTCGGGCTCCAGTAGTATTAGTGGTTTTTGAGAGTTGGCATTGAGAAAAGAGAATTTTTAGCGTGAGGCAAGGGTGGCGAATTACGGGAGTGAGTCAAAGGGTTGACTTAAATGGCAAGGGCACTCAAGGCAAAGATTTTGAGGTCCTTGGTTCCAGTCCTCATATCAAGGGGCCATACGTATCTATCGAAAAATAAGGTGTCATCTGAGCGTCAATAGATTAGGTCAAAATACAATACCCTCATAGATTTTCCCACCTACTTCATGTTCGTGTTTGACATGCCGTCTTCGGTGGCTAAGAGATTAGAGAAATTAGAGAGAGACTTTTTGTGGGAAGGACAGTTGGAAGATCGAAAATACCACTTGAGTAATTGGAAGCTAGTCTGTTCCAACATTATATGTGGGGGTTTAGGGATCAAAAGGCTCTAGAGTTGTAGTTGTTATGGGAAAATGGCAATGGAAATACTTGCATGATAATAGGGCTGGAAGAAGGTGGTGGTGGGGAAGTATGGAGCAGGTAATCACCTTTGAGTCCCTGGGAAGGTACAAACGACTTTTGGGTCTTGTGTTTGGAAAGGTATTCAAAAGAAATGGGACCCCTTTGAATGCTTCATTTCGTTCGATATAGGAAAAGGAAAAGCTGTCGAAGTCTGGAGCAATAAGTGGTGCGGGAATGCGAAGTTGGGGTGAGCCTTTCCTTCTTTGAAAATGGGCTGCTATTGAAATAAACTAGATGTTTCAACAGGGACAGTAACTTCAGGCCTGTAATAAAAATCATTTGAGCGATAAGAACTGTTTTGTTAATACGAGGATAACAAGGTGGTTTGGAGCCCTTCGTTTCGTAGGAATTTCCATGACTGGGAAATGGAGTCATGTGTGCTCTTCTTCGATGTTCTATATTCCCATACCGTTGGCAGGCAATTGGAGGATAAGGTGTGGGGGAAGGGTCCTAAAGACAAAAGATATTCTGTCAAGTCTTATTATGAGTCTTTGTCTCACAAAGAGGGTTCCTTATATCCTTCGATATCAGGTTGGAAATCTAGAGCTCCCAGTTCGGTAGCTTTTTTTGCTTGGGAGGCTTGCAATGAAGCCATTATTCTTACTGGTGATAATTTGAGAAGAAGGCATAATACTTACGTAAATTGGTGTTATATGTGTAAAGGAGATGAGAAAAATGTTAACCACCTGATCATTCATTGTTGGGTAGCTAAGGATCTTCGGAAGCTTATCTTCGGGCTCTTCAATATTTCGTGGGTTATGCCTAGATCAACGAAGGAGTTGTTTCTAAGCTGGGCTTTTTATAAACGGAGGAGAAGGTATTTAACTTGGGCTCTATTGTGTGTGTGTTGGACCATTTGGCTTGAAAGGAATAGAAGGGTTTTTGATAACAAGGAAAGGTCCTTGTTGGAGTTGAAAGATACTGTGTTGCGAATCCTCCGGACTTGGTGTTCCGAAGATGTTAATACTTCCAATTCACACCCTTATTCCTTTGTAGATTTTGTTAATAGTCTCTCCTTAGATTAGTTTTCTGGGTATACTTCTAGTGTACAAGGACGCGTCACCTTTTTTGACGCTTTCTAATATACAATACTCTTAATTATAGAAAAAATAAAAATCATTTTAAGCATTATATTGGGATGCAAGTGGGAGAAGGTGTGATTTGTTGTTGCATTGATGTGTGTGGAAATGTTTTGAACCATTTCCAATCTTTGTTCTCGTGGTGTCTTCAAGACCATTCTCTCTTGTAGGTAGCAGTTGGGTGTCAAATATAGATTGATTGGGGGAAATGATGTTTAGAAGAGAATAGGAAGCAGTCTTATTTTGGTTGCCTTTTTTTAAAAGGAAATGGAAGGAGTGTTTATTGGATAAGTTATTTAAAAAGCATCGATGCTGGGATAATATACTCATCTTCAGTGTGCTTCCTAACACAATTAGTTTGAATTTCATTCATCAGGTTTTCTTTTTTATGCATCTAAAAATAACCAAGAGGAAACAAGCTCAAGAAAAGATATTTGGTGATTATATATATATATATATACATACATACATACATATATATATACATACATACATATACATATATGTACATACATATACATAGATATATGTACATACATATACATATGCATATACATATATACATACATATATATATATACATACACATACATATACATATATATATGCATACATATACATATATATGTGTGTGTGTGTGTGTGTACTATGTACATAAGGGTGTTATTAGGCCTTGTTCATGCCCCGGCTCCTGCAAGTATGCTTCTCAAGGCTAATTTTTTAATGTCTTGTTTACTAGACCTTGTTTATGCCCCAATTCTAGCAAGTATGCCTCTCAAGGCTAATTTTCTAATTTTTTTTTGTGATAGGTCATATTACTGGTTATTAATGAGTTGGGGTTTTCCATTCACATGTATGCTGTCTTCTATACATGGTTGGGTAGTTCAATTCTATTCACATCTGGGGACTATTTTTCCTAGATTTGAAGTTTTTTTTTTTATATTTGGAGTATTTGTATTGCTTTGAGAACATCACCAGATTTTCCTATGAGCTTTTAAAAATGCCCCCAGGAAAAGTTATTTATGGGGGTATTCCACTTTCCAGGTCCAAAAGCTCAGAAGCAAATAGTATTGGATGGCCCTGTTAGCTGTGGAAAGAGCATTGCGCTTGCTATGCTTGTTCACTGGGCCCGTGATGAAGGTTGGTTGGTTTTGTATGTCCCAAGAGGTCGAGAGTGGACTCATG
Source organism: Codonopsis lanceolata (assembly GCA_013146195.2). Taxonomy (NCBI): domain Eukaryota; kingdom Viridiplantae; phylum Streptophyta; class Magnoliopsida; order Asterales; family Campanulaceae; genus Codonopsis; species Codonopsis lanceolata. Next base: position 96,714,859 of record CM028382.1, on the reverse strand, counting down.
GAGGACTTTTCTATAAAAACCTCAAAACTGACTTATGGGATTCACCGATTCAGGCAGCCAATATTCTGCAGGCAAGATTACTTTCAGATCGATATGACTTTGCATTTTGACGTGAGTTTATAGATGTTGATACTAATGTTATTTCTGCTACTTGCATTATGTTCAAAGAACTGGGATCTGGTACTGTAAGTTGAGAATTTAGCTAAAAGAAGATTGCATGGTTTATGAGGAACTCCGGAAAATGTGTCTATCAGACCGTGATTCTTTTATTGTGCCTTTGTTACCAGGAGATTTGACTTCTTTTATCTGGGTGCTATTTGCTGTGCAAAAACTTTAAAACTAATCTGGCAAGCCAGCATACTACTGGTAGATGCCTTTCTTTTTGGTGTCATGTTTGAAAGCAGTAATAACAAAAACATTAAGACTTAAGAGAAAAGCACCCCAAGGAAATAGGGAATAATCATCTGGATAAATACCTCACGGGCATCTATTCTATATATGTGCCAAAAATTTATCCGGTTGTTGGTTCTTTATGGTCCCCTCGATCTGATTAAGAGAAATTACCAAAAGGAAATAGGGAATAATCATCTGGAGAAATCTATCACATGCATCTATTTTACACATGTGCAAAGGTTTGTCTTGTTGTTGGTTTTCTATTACATGGTCCCTGAATTCTATCAGGTCCGCTGCAACTTGGCCGGGCCGTGTACTCACTTTGTTGTTGGTTTCATAGCAGGTTCTCCTGTTGAGTTGATTGTTGTTTCAAATTCTCCCTATTTTTCTACTAATTAGCAATTGTTCCGTGGAAATAAAGAGGCATTTATGATTTGCATATCTAACTATTGGGTTTAAATGTGTCAGCCTTTGTATGTTTTGGGTTTTTCATTAGTTTCTGATATTGAGTGCTTTTTTTTTTTTTTTCTGTTTCCTTCAGGATTTCCTCAAGTACAACAAATCGTGCTTAGAAAAGCTACCATGCAAAATACTTGATCCTATTCCACTGGGTGAAGGGGCCGGTGTTGGATTGATGAAGGATGCTGATTCGATGGCAATGCCAGAAGGTTCTACTATAAATGACCTGGTTCAAACTGGATTAACTTACACACATGCTTCTGTTGGAGTGGTAGTTCGTTTGAGGAAAGAGTTATCACTTGTAGAAGATATTCCTGTTCTTATAGCTATTGACCAAGTGAGATATAACTTTTTGTGTACCCATCACAAACTTTATTCTTTTCTAATGACCATTTTGACTGACTTAATTCTTTTGGCACTTGTTTGTTTATTCTTGGCTGCTGTTTTACTACAGTATAATAGTTGGTTCACATTTAGCGAGTATGAGGAGCCAGTAACTCATCGTTCTTGTCGGCCAATCCATGCCAGAGAACTTGCAACGGTTAGTTAATTTCATTCTCTGTAAAGGCACCTTATGCAGTATGATATTCTATTTGAAATGTATTTTTCTGTCTTTTCAATTAATGTTTTGTTTGTTGGCATGCACGCATGAAGGCTTACATCTTGCTGAAAATGGTATCAGCAAAAGGACCCTACTCATATTCTAACAGACTGATTGTTGGGGAGTGAATACGACAGCATGGGAGTTTTCTTAATATACATGTTTTTACTAATATGAGAGCAAAGCTTGATATCTCAAAAAACTATCTCAACAGTAACTTTTTTTTTGATAAGTAAATGTTGATAAACAGCCGTCAAACCACGTGACGCATCGCATCCTTTGTCCACTAGGAGTAACTCTTAACTAATGTGTCAACTGTCAAAGATTAATGAGTTTAACAGGTGATGGAACCAATGTAAGATGCAAATTGATACAGCACTTGAAAGTCAAAGTTGAGATGTATATTCTAGATTCCAATCATTACCCTTAATATACAAAAATGACAATAAAATAAGTTTTATCACGTGTGTAGCACATGTATGGGACTAGTGTGTGTGTGTGTATTCATATATTTATTATAGAATAGTGATGGGGAATTGGGGATACCAAAATTTCATTTCAATCTAGGTGACAAACATGTGATTGGTTTAGATATGACATCATTTAAAATGTAATGTCAACCTTCAATCCAACACATGTCGGCCACCTAGATTGGGATGAGATATTCGGACTCAAAAGTTTGTATCCCTATCATTTTTTATATGCATGCTAGTGTCCTTCACACACCTTGAAACTTAGTTTATAAACATTCGTCTATATTAAGAGTATTGTTTGGTATCCGAGAAATTTATCTCAATTTTGCCTTGAAGGAGAACTGAAATGGAAATAAGATAAGACGAGAAAAAGAATGAATTAAGAAAAAGAAAAGAATATAGATATAGCTCTTCCTATGCTGGTCTCTCTTTAAGCAAAGGAGGAGGAATAATATTTGGGAAGTTGGACCTTTGAGAGTATGTTGGATTATTAAAGGGAAAGAAATCACAGAGCTTTTGAGAATGTGGAAACGTCTATTCTTATTATGAAGAAATCAATCCTTTACACGATGTATTTATGGTGTACAGAGTCGGTTGAGCCTTTTATTATTATAAATTCTTTTGTAGAATTTGTAGAAATCATAGAATCATAGTCTCTCGGTTGATTAGGCCTTCTTTTCTTTTCATAGTGTTCAAAGGATGCATCCCCTGGTTTGACTCCTTTTGGTTTACTTATATAAAAAAGAAGATAAGATGAGAGAGAAAAACTGAACAAATGATCGAAGGAGAGGATGCTATCCTTTTTATTGAAAATTCTGATGAGAGAGAAAAGCTGAACAAACAAGCTGTAATTTTGTTTCTTCTGATACTGACAAGCAACCTTTGTCTACTAGTTTTTGGTGGGGAACTTGTCTTTTCCTAATCTCACCAAAAAAGATGTTCTAGACCATTGACTTCCTGGACATTGTGTTGTAGCACACTAATTACCCCCGTCCTTGGCGTTTGCAGCAACTATTCAAATGATTGGAAATCTATTTACCTACTTGGATTCTAAATGGTGCCTCTCAGCTCACTGTCAAAGAGTACATTGCTGGAAACCCTAAAATGACATTGACATGTGTCGACATGCCACATTCCCTTAAAAACATTGGGTGACCTCAACCATATCATTTCCATGTGATGTCGCATCTGGGAGATAGATCATCTGCATGCATTAAGAGATCTCTAACATCATCTATGTCATTTCTCCTTTTATTGGTTATTGTGCTCGCCATGGGCCGCCACTTGCCTTTTATTTGCAAGCTCAATTTTGTCTTGGTAGTTGTATTCACCAGCATTATGTGATGGTAAATTTTATATTTTGTCTCCAGGTGAATGCATTCAGGTCTATGATGCACAACAACATGATGGTGGGCGCTTTCTCTCATTCAACTGCAGTTGGGAAGCTACGGCTACAGTTGCCGGATGTTCCGACTGATGCTCGCATTGATTTTCCTCGCTACAGTTTAGATGAAGCTGACACTGTGTGCCATTATTACCTCAGGTATACTTACTTGGTATATGTTTTTCAGGTTTGCAATGCTACTGTTAGTCATTATTTAAGGTTTAGGGTAGTAGCATCCTATTTAGCAGTGTAATTGTAAATGTTTGTTTCTCTGTTTCACTTTCAGTTAGTTGCACACACTAGTGAGTAAATTAGTGTTTGTCTAATTGGGCTGAACTTGAGTTTCCAAACTATGGTGCGCAATAGGTCTCTACTCTCAAGCTTAGATTAGAGACAATCCACTTAGATGTGCATCAATTTTGATTTTCATAAATCTTTGATTGGATTGGTAAATTTGATTGAATTTAACCCAACTGGAGCGAAATTCTCCTCTAGCAGCAGGTTTCCTTGGTGAGGTTTAGCCCCACCGAAATGTTAACCTGTTTCCTGTGCCTAGCAGATTGGTATGGTTCCAACTGGACAAAGATTGCGTGTATACCTCTATTTCTTGTACAAAGCACAAGTGCTGATATAAATAATTTTCTCACACTACCCTTCCTCGTACTTTTACCCTCTCATATGTTCACTCTGCACATCGCCAAAATGTTTTGGAAGTGAAGACTTCCATTCTCTATCTCCACTCTAGATTTATAAACCAGCTGTTTCACGTGGATTCCCGGTGTCAGCAGTGTAGCTGAGGTCACTTCGAGACCCATCTCCACATGAAAGAATCTATATATAACAGGTGATAATTTAATGATGAGTTTTCAAATTCAGTGGCAGAGAAGTATTGCGTGTGGATGATCACTAATGGAGAAGATGATGGTTCCATTAAATTGTACCTTTAATACTATAATGAGATCACTGGCAGAAAAGATGATGGCATCAAGGGGTCAATTTTGCAGATTCGGACAGAGCTAAGAGCCTAAGATATACTGCAACAGTAATAACTATTAGTGTGTCAATATTTAAAATGAAAGAACAATAACCATATTGAAGCAACCTAAAAAAGCATGGAGGTGAAAGTTTGTAATTTTTTTTTTTTTGGTAAATGACAGTTTGTAATTTACCTTCCCTCTTGCTTCCTTGCTAAATATGTCTGAGAGGGAGAGAGGGAGTGCACTTTGTCTTTTGCTTTATAAATAGTTAATGCCCTGCAACTTTACTGATATTTCTAATGGCAAAACAAAAAGATGGTCTCTTGTTTTTTTTCCCTTCCCCAAATAAAGAGACAAGTAACTTGTTTAACTTGTTTGTTCCCATATTGGTCCTTTTGATAGTTTTCTTAAAAACCTAATGCTTGAGCACTGGACTCAAAGATCCAGCAGACTTGTTTATTTTCAGTTTTTCATTTTAAAAGTAACTTTGATACCCACGTGGATTACTTGGCAATAAAATGTACCATGTAACCAAAATTCAAAATATAATTTGCTATTACTTTCTCATGTGTAGTCTATTGCCATGGAAGTGCATCTGCTTTGTTGCGTCATTCTGATGACACGTCTCACATTCCAAAGTGTAAATAAAAGCTTTAAGAATTTAAAAAACACGTGTTTGCTTTCTGCCATAATTGAAGGAGAGAGGCATCTGGAGCACTACTAGTTAGTGGCCTGGAACTTCATGGGTATTTCTGATGGAAATTTACCAAAAGAAAGGAACAAATGAACAACGCATTTTTATGTACTAACTTGTTTTGTTATCAATTTGGTCCTTTTTGATAGTTTTTTGCGTCTATAAAATCTAAAGTTATTAGGGTTAGAAAAATGCATATCTGGCTTAAAATACTGTGACCAAGATCGCATTTATGACTTGCTATTATTTTTCATGTATACTTACTATGGTGGAAGTGCATCTGTTTTATCATGTCATTTGCATTTTTTGAAATCATAAATAAATGAGTTAATGATTTGAGATTTCTGTATTTGCTTTATGGTTGCATGATATTCGGTGGATGGTGATGTTCAAATTATACCCCTCAGTCCATACAGTACTCGTAGAAATTTGGAAAATTACTTTGGTGTAGTATAATTATGAAATGTTAGGGACTGATTTGAATATTCGACATAATCATTCTCGTCTTTTGCACTTGAGATATACTTCTTCCGTTCCAGGCAAAGAGTCGACTATTATATTTTGAGATATTTCACTTAAAGAGTCCACTTTCATAAATTATGCCTATAATCTCCATGACTTTTTGATGTGAATCCTAAAACCCTAAGACTCAAGTTGGCGGAAACAACTTGAATGGCTAGAATCACAAACGAAGAATTCTTCAAAACAGCAACAAGCTGCCCAAAATCCTTCTCAACACTCCAAAAACGAAAATAAAGATAAAAGGATAGAAGGCGGGTTCACCGGCTAGGCTTCACTTACCTAACGTAAAGAATCCCGACGATGAAATCAATCTAGGCTTCACTCACCTTGATTAGACTAAATCGGTTTGAAGGAAGAACGAACCTTGTTCCTTTAGGGTTTTCTTTCGAAACTAAAAACTGTCTTTTTTCAATAAAAGAAATGCCTTTAAATAGGCTACAAAGTAAACCCTAATTCTACTTACCAAAAATAAGGACTTCCTAACCAACTAGAAAACAATAAAGGAAAACCAACTTTTAAAGGAAATAAAGTAACATCTAATTTAATAGCAGATTTATCTAAAACCCTAATCTAGTTGTCTTGGACTTCACGAAGGACGGCCTCCCTTCCATGTTCCAAAGCTGTCACAGACTTGTATGCCACACCACTCGAGTCCCAGCCAACTCGCGACCTCCTTCCACCAGCCAACTCGCCCCAGCACAGACCTCTTAACCATGCTCCCCTTGTGTTGCTTTCTTCCACAATCCACACTCCACCCTTTCGCGTGCTTGCCTTGTCTTGCTCGCATGGACCCTCCTGTGCTTGCGTGTCCCTTGCCGAGCTTATCTCTAATGTGCTGCCCGACTTGTTTGCTCTACTCGCATCCCAAGTTCTTCCTTTCCGCGAGCTCACTCTGGTCGGCCCTTCATCCTCGCACCAAATACCCAAGTCTGCTTTAGTTGCCCTCGGCCTTTTAGTGCTCAGCCGAACACCTTTGTGAACCTCAGCAGTCCATGACCATTTCTCTAGCTCATCCTCGGCATTCCTCGTCCCGTTCACTTCAAACTCCCTTTCTTCGAAAAGGATTGCCTTCAATCCTTGACCCTTTTCTTTGAAGACCCTTCTTCGTCGACTCCCATCCTCCACGTCCTCGATCTCCCTTATTAGTTCACACCCCATTAACCGAGCATTCATCTGGGATAACTCCCACCATTCCATTACCGAATTCTTAACATCTCGAAACATTGTGAAGTTCATAAATGCTCCCAAGAATTCCTTCCAACCAATAGCCTCTTGTTCGCTAATCTTCAGTGCTTGATCGAACCTCATCCCCCACTTCTCATAGACCAACTTCTGGACGCTCGAATCAGGTTTCCAATGGTGATCTTGTTGAACTTTCCACGCTAAGTCTAGTATTCCCAAACTGCCCGCTTTTGATTCACTATTCCCAGCGAACTCACCACCCAATGTCACCAATCTCTTTGCTTTGTTCTCGAGTACCTGCCTCCTACCTCGCATGCTCGCAACCTTGAGCTTGCTGCCCCCTTCCGATTTGTCACCACGCTTGAGATCCTCTACCTGAAAAACCCCATAATTTTTGTTTATGAAAGCAGTACTACGCTTGTGGTCAAGAACATTCCCAATCCTGTGGCCTTCCCTTTCGGAAAGTCCCACCATTATCCTTCAACAACAATGACGAGGACGATGTTACAGTCCGCATACACCCATCACACCCATCTTCACCCCGCAAAACCTTCCAGGGTGGCTTTAATTCGTATAAGACCCATAATGCAATAGCCCCACGTTTTTCCTTCCACCCTACGCATGTCATCACCACAATCTGACCATGCATACAAACTAAAATTGCAAGGTAATAAACCTCCAAGGCTGAGTTCAATGTCCTCGCTGCCCTCAGATTTGTAACATCCAAATCATACGGATCGCTGTACACATGCATCAGCTTCACTTCTTTCCGAACTGCCTCCTGTTCGTTCGACTCCAATTCTGATTTTTGTGGAGCTTGATCATCTAACCCTTCCTCGCTAGCTATCAAATAGGATTCCCACTTGTCCACTTTCTTCGGTTCTTTGACAGTTTGCAACATAACCGATCTGCCTTCAACTTTCTCCAGTTCGCTAGCCTTCATATGTTGTTCATGCTTCTGCTCCATCTCGGGTTCTAAATTTTCTTCCTTCTCGATGGTGGTAGAAGGTTTTAGTCTGAACTTCCTTCCATCCTTTGTAGCGATGAAGGTATTCTGTCTCCTGTCGTGTACCACAAATCTATCAAACTGCCACGGCCTACCCAAGTGTATGTGACAGGAGTCGATGGGAAGAACGTCACAGACCACTTCTTCTTCAAAGCCCCCTACTGAAAACGCGATCACCACCTGCTCGGTTACCCTAACTCCCGCTCCTTTTTGAAGTCCATAAAGCTCATACAGACAAGGGTGAGTTGTTGTGGGCAGCCCTAGCTTTTCCACCAAAACGGTAGAGGCTCCGTTGACGCAGCTACCTCCGTCGATGGCTATCACGCAGACCCTTCCAAGAACTAACCCGCGTGTCCTAAAAATTCTCTCTGTGCAGTCTCCTCCATGATCGATTACGAATAAGGATTCGTAATGAACCGGGCTCTGATACCACTTTATGTGAATCCTAAAACCGTAAGATTCAAGTTGGCGAAAACAACTTGAATGGCTAGAATCACAAACGAAGAATTCTTCAAAACAGCAACAAGCGGCCCAAAATTCTTCTCAACACTCCAAAAACGAAAATAAAGATAAAGGGATAGAAAGCGAGTTCACCGGCTAGGCTTCACTTACCTAACGTAAAGAATCCCGACGATGAAATCAATCTAGGCTTCACTCACCTTGATTAGACTAAATTGGTTTGAAGGAAGAACGAACCTTGTTCTTTTCGGGTTTTCTTTCGAAACTAAAAACTGTCTTTTTTCAATAAAAGAGATGCCTTTAAATAGGCTATAAAGTAAACCCTAATTCTACTTACCAAAAATAAGGACTTCCTAACCAACTAGAAAACAATTAAGGAAAACCAACTTTTAAAGGAAATAAAATAACATCTAATTTAATAACAGATTTATCTAAAACCCTAGTCTAGTTTTCTTGGACTTCACGGAGGACGGCCTCCCTTCCATGTTCCAAAGCTGTCACAGACTTGTATGCCACACCACTCGAGTCCCAGCCAACTCACCCCAACACAGACCTCTTAATCGTGCTCCCCTTGCGACCCTTGCTTTTTTTCACAATCCACACTCCACCCTTTCGCGTGCTTGCCTTGTCTTGCTCGCATGGACCCTCCGGTGCTCGCGTGTCCCTTGACGAGCTTATCTCCCATGCACTGCCCAACTTGGTTGCTCTACTCGCATCCCAAGTTCTTCCTTTCCGCGAGCTCACTCTGGTCGGCCCTTCATCCTCGCACCAAATACCCAGGTCTGCTTTAGTTGCCCTCGGCCTTTTAGTGCTCAGCCGAACACCTTTGTGAACCTCGGCCGTCCATGACCATTTCTCTAGCTTATCCTCGGCGTTCCTCGTCCTGTTCACTTCACTTTTCAACTCACCAATTGTGATACAAGTATTTTGACTATGCTCAAGCATTTTTGTAATTATGACCAAGTGTTATGATACTTGTGTATCGCTTAATTTAGACTGTTTGAGCATGGACTCTTAGGGTGAAACAGAGGGAGTGCATTTGAGTTTCTTGTACACCATGCTCGTTTTGTAGGCAATGATGGGCAATCTATTAAATGCCAATTTAATGAAAAAATCATTTCGTGGTAATTCATAAGAGATGGAATTAAATGACCAATCTTATGTACCAAAAGAGCACTCAATTCTCAAGTTATACCCCTAGTACTAGTAGAAATTTAGAAAATTACTTTCGGTGGGTATAATTATGAAATGTTAGGACTACTTTTACTAGAACATAATCATTCTCGTTGTATGCTCATGAGGTATACTTTTGAGTTTCCTGTACACAGTGCTCATTTTGTAGGCAATAATGAGGAATTTCAATGCCAATTTAATGAAAATTCATTCCGTCATAATTCAAATGAGATGGAACAGAATGAACAATCTTGCCTTACTAAACAAGCACTCAATTCTCAAGGTTATCACATTACCATAATCTCTATTCTTGACATTGCGTACCTTTTCCATCTATTGCAGGCAAAGACTAATACGTCGTGAAGCATTTTCGGAGGATGCCTGGAAGAAATTATTTTTTCTCTCCAATGGAAATGGCGCTGAGATGAGATGGTTGGTTCCCTTCATGCGGTGACGTGACACATGGTAGCCAATTTCTGTAGATGTTACTTTGATTAGTCGACTGCAGAAGCATCATTCTTTTGACACTTCAAGTTAGATGCAGTTGTAGAGTTGGTTTTGCTCATACCTTTAGGTTCTTGTTAATTGAAACGCGTCTCCTGGAGATATTGAAGACAGAAAGTGGGAAAACTCCGGCAATAATTTTATTTTGATGTTCCGAAGAAGCACCATCCTTGTAAAATTTTAATTTTCCCCATGCTTTGGGGGGAGGGGGGGCTACTGTCAAAAGACAATATCCCAAATCTAGAAGTAGGTGAAATTTTAATCCCCTACTTGATATTTTCATTTCCTATCTCATAAGCAGATATGTAGTTTGTATTTGTATCCCTCCATTATCTAATCTTTTATTTTTCGGCAACCACCTCTGTCTTTGAGCATGGGTTTCTTGTGTGCTTTAGCTTTTCTTTGAACAAGATGTACGAGGATTTTTTGCAAGGACTTTCTGGATAGACTGGGCGTATTAAAACTTTATGGTAGTGCTGCTAAGCATTGTCACGGTGCCAGATCCATCATTGGTAATATCTACTCCCTCCTTCCTAAAAAAGGGTCCTACAATATTTTTTTCTTTCTAAACTGGATTTAACTATGATAAAAAAATATTTTAAAAACTACTTATATGACATTCTAATAGTTGTCATTGACCGTTGGCAGGGTCAATCACACATCAATATATACTTTCTACACCCCACTTACTTGATCAAAATTTTCACATTACTCTTTACTCTCCACCCTAACTATCTATTTTATCCACTTACCCTTCATTCCCTATCTCCCTTTCCTTCCCTCTCACTTTGTTTTTTTCCCTCCCCCATTCACTTTATTTTGACATCCTTCTCTCCCTTCGCCATGGTTTCACCGCACCACCCTAGGTAAGCCCACCATCTTCTCATTCCTACTTACCACGTAAACCCACCTCCTCCTTCCTCCTCACCTTCCCTCTTCCCAGTCGTTCAATTGTCCCCACGAAGAGTGTCCGACTCTATTGCAGCCAACTCAATGAGCTACGTGCGGCCACCCTCAACCGAACACCGAAGGTTATTCATCAAGCCATGGCCGAACACACCCATGTGTGTTTATCAAGCCGTGGTCGAACACTGCTAGAGAGAAGACGAAATGAGATGATGAGACGTGAGGCAGGGAGAGAAGAGGGAAGGAAATGAAAGGATGGAGAAAGGAGAGAGAAGAAAGGAAGAAGGCTGGGTGAAAAAAATGGCGGGGAACGGAAGAAGAAAGGAAGAGAGGGAATGTTTAATTGGTAAATTGATATAATGACATTTTTGCAATTTTTTTGATGGAATGTAGAGTGTATATTGGGTGTGGTTAGCCCCCGCCTTGATAGTAATCTTACCATTACTCAATAAAGAAATCTATGTTAAATAGCTAGTTAAAATTGTTTTAAGTTGAGTTCTCAATATAAACATTTATTTAAAATGGAATATAAATATAAATATATACATATAATGCCATCTTACAACATGATTATTATTATATAGTTTTTGATCTCACACGAGGTGTTCTCATAATCCCTAATCCAAGGGAATTTGTACTCTGTAAGAGTTAGAACACTGAAAATCATGTTTAATACTTGGCTCTAGAGAGGAACTTAGCCATGCTTAAGCCATTATTATTATTATTTGACATATATTGACCAAATGTCACACTTCAGATGCTATGCATTATTATTTGGTCTGGAATTCAGTAGTATGGTCTCTGAACCCTGCGTAGGCCATGAATAACACAGGATTATATGCAGGTTCTTGTTCCTCTCTAATGAATAGATAGTATGCAACGGACCCACATTCCAAGGCGCCAATTAAAAGCAAGTTAATTAATTGAAATTTGGGTTTGAAAAGCAAATTAGTCCCAATCATATGCTTGGGCAAAGTATTAGTGGGGTAAGTGTGGCTTGGTTGGTGTGTACAGTAGGTTGGTCTTTTATCCCCCCAAATATTGGGGGTAGTACGGCAGGTTGGTCTTTCATCGTCGGTCGGGGAGGTTTGACTCGAATTGTGTTTGTTGTATTGTAGTTTGACTCGGATGGTGTTTAAGAAGGGAAGCCAAACCATAGAAATGCAATTGGAGCTCATGTCATTGTAATTACGTTCCAATCGTAAATTAAAGGTATGAATTCTTTAGAATTTCATGCACCAAAACAGAGCACCGGTGTAAGTATGATACAAATACTAGGCATACAATTCCAGTGAAGGTAATTAATTGATGGCATTGGGGTGGGGGTGGTTGTGGATGTGAGCTCTGTTACTACATCACAATAGATGGGAATTGAAGCCCCATATTCTTTCAGATTCCTATGTTACAATGTTGAGTGATTACGTACAAACTATTATGTGTTCTGTCCAGAGTGCAAAATTGCCTACATAGGTGGATTAAATCACATACTTGGCACAATCGATCCTGGTTTCCTCCTATTAGTAATGTAATGTCTGATAGGTTACAATGCCAAGAGCGAAATAGCGGGGAAATGACACAACACTTCTGAAGATGTAGATTATTAGTTGACAGCTCCCTCCGTGATCTGCCCAAAGCTCTTCAAGTCACTTTACACCTTCAGGTAACAAACTGTGTATTGCAAATATATTATTACATAACATATTCATATTAGTCCACCATTAGCCAGGCAAGTATCCCATGAAATAACTTCGCTTCAGCATGCTCGCCAAGTCAACTTATCTGTGTGAGAGATAAATCTTGTAAATAAAGATAATAATTAGCAATAATATGTGGATCCATTCTTGCACAGAAGAATACTTGAAAAACACTTCATTCATATTGATTTGTTTGATGAAAACATGCACAGATGGTGGCCGCTGCCTTCTTGTGTGAACTAAAATTGATCCAATTTTTCTACTTACCAATAGTTAGTATCATAATGGTTCTTTTACTGATTAAAGACCTGTTGTTTCCATGCACATATATATGAACAACCTTTCTTCCACCCCACCCAAAAAAAAAAAAAAAAAACTTCTTTCGTGAGAGGCATGTTAAGTGCTATTTTTGTGATTTCTACCATAACTGAAATTTATCTATGTTTTTCATTTTTTAGTTCACAGTTTACCTTTGGACGTAATATTCATCAAATTGCCTTGTTCACATTACGACTTGCACCGAGCCTAACCAAACACTAAACTAGAAATTTGTTCTATTTCCATAAGTAGATTCCTAGTTTTGCAAACAGTGTCAAATGTTGTGGAAGTAATACTCTAGGGACCCATTAACCATGCCAGATTGCCAGGCAAAGACCTTAGACCTAAAAGTCCAGACCACCATGAAATTAGTGTCAAACAAAAAGTTAAAATCCAAAATTACCTGGTTCATCAATCAAAAAAGCAAATAATTCAAATAAATAGAACTTCCTACAACCAATAGGCTAGCTATAAAATGTGGCTATCTAAGTCTAAAAATACGTTTCGACACACTTGAATTCTATAAACAAGAGAGAGAGAACACTTTATGAAAGGAAACTCAACACCCACACTACTTCAAGAATGGAGGAATGTTTAAGCTCATACCTTAACGTTCCAAGAAAGCTCATTGTCCATATTAGACAGATTGGGCGCTTAGTTATATGCTCCAAAAGGAAGTCATCTTCACTTTCTTTCACAGGACAACCGAAATCAAAGAACTGCATGATGCATCGCCCAAACTCTCCACTCCACATAATGATTAATAATTTATGCCTTGAAATGTAGAAATCAAAATGGCGATTGGCACAGTGGGCAATTCGATTTGTGAGAAGTTGAGAACCACTTATACAGGCAGGCGGAATGAAATTTGTGCTTGCAGGTCTTGCAGGCAAGACGTGGCAGACTATGGTTAGAAGTGTGAATGACGCTGTAACAGATTGGGCACTCTTCAACACCATCGAATTCCTTGTCAAAGTTGTTCTTCCATGTTTGAATTGCTTCAGCTAAGGCTCCATTCTATATCGTATGTAAAACAATATGCATCAAACAAACTGTTAACTGTCAAGCAAATTAAAAGTCACAGGAGATGCTAACTTGTTAAGCACCTGTATATAGATTGGTTTTGTGTTGGGACACTCCCCAATGCATTAGTAACATTCTCCCATGTAATTATGGGCATTCCAATATTAAATATTCATCTAAGAAGATTCTTAAAAGTGTGCGGGGGCCCAGGGGCACTCATTGGCATGACCCAAGAATTAGTATACTACTTATTGTGAATCAATTCTTTCATATCTCCAGGAAAGCTTTAACCAAAAAAATCACTGGATGCATTAGTGGAAATCCAATGCGTTCTCCAAAAAAGTACTAAAACTCCTCAGCTTCTCATGTATGAGAAAAAATAATTAAATTTTTGCAACACCGGACGAGTATAATCTTGGTACAGATAAGGGAAATACCCAACTATTAGTCTTGTTCATTTCACTTTATCCTTTCAACCCCTCCCGGGTCTGTACCAAAAATAAGTCTCAAAACATTGCAGATTTGATTGAAGTTCGAGAAAGATCGATGCATTCAAATGACTAGTGTTAGGTCTATAGTCAAAGACTTTTAACATAACTTCAACAAAATGCATGAATTTAGAAATATGAGCGATTTCGGAAAGAAAAAGAAGAAGGTGATTGCTCATGAAACCTATGCCAAATTACTTCCTTCAGGTCTAACGGTCCAGCTCAAGTAACCAATCCTTATACTCAACTCTTTAAATCATACATACCACGAAAAACTACTCAAGTATGTGCACTTTTTTTGGTAGGAAATAGGCAACCATATTGATGACATGAACAGAAAAATAATTAGTTGCAAGTACCTGATTACGAACAAATGACATCATAGACAATAGCCATTTCCTTTGCTTGACTTCACTAACCCCGAGACTCCTAGTACAGTCTACGTCAACTGGTCGAAGTGGGTAAGATGCAGGAAGGCGAATAACTAAATCCATCCCTGTCTCATCCTTCGTATAGGTAGCAACAACCTCATTGGTGGATTTGCTGACACTAACTGAAAAATTCTCATCAGAAAAACTGGCTTTCTTGATCTGCAATTATGAAAGCAAGATTCAAAAGTCATGTCAGATATAATTCACAAAAAAAAAAAAAAAAATTTCACTGAATAAACTGGGTTCGCCATTCAAGAATGGGTTTTTACCAAGGGAGGGATGACAATATACTAGTCTTGCAGGCATAGTGGATGAAGTGTTAGCATGCTAACAAACATGTAAAAGTACTTGTAAATGAGCCTCAAAGTAGAATATTTATACACAGAAATAAAGGGGTACATTCACGAAGAAACTTCAGCTTAAGTAGAATCCCTACCTATGTTCGCTAGGCTCATTGGTAAGACAATTAACATCCCTCTATAAACAAAGAAAGAGCCTAATAAATGTAACATAAATATACTTCTCTTCATGCTTTTTGATTGCCAAAAAAGCAGATCTGAACAATAACATGTTTGATACATTGATTATATTATAAAAGTGGGAAATGTTTTCTGATGCTTAGAAATAAAGAAATCAGTGACACACCTGAGACAGTTCATTTCTAATTAGAGGCGGACTACACCATGTTCTTGTGAAAGACTCTATCGCAGAAGATGTAGAGCGATCACGTATATCACTAAACCACTCCCGAACATAGGCAGGAAGAATCTGCAGCATTAAACCATATATTGCTCCAGCAAACGAAGGCATGCTTTCTGGTCCAACTGGCCAAAGTGATTCCACGGCGAAGAGCACTGAACTTTTTGTGATAGCTTGAGTTGACGCAGCTGCAACCGCAGAAAATGTTGCAGGAAGTTCAGCCTCCCTTTTTTTCAAGTTCACCATGCACAATTCCAGTGGAATATGTTGGAATAGGCTATCCAATATTACTGATATGGAATAATCTTGTACATATTCAATTAATCTCTCCCTTACTGGAGAAGATAATGGTAATGATAGTAGATGTGACATCAATAAGGACCAAGCAAGAAAGACATGCACCTGTATGTTGAAAAAAAAAATCAATTTATGAGAGCCATCATGGTTCCGTGCATGAAAGAAGCCCATGCTTCAATATTAGAAAGTATACAAGGTTGGCAAAAGGAAGAAAGGACCTTCAAAAAGAAAAGAAAATTTGACTTGCACAGTTGCACTACACTTACTCGTTCCGGAGCTAGCAAATCCATTTCCAGAACCTCAGTTAGTGAATTTTTTTCTAGAAGGCAAGAAATTTCCTCCCTCAAATGAAGATTATTTTCTGAAGACATATGAAGATGGAAAGAATCCTGGTCAATGATATTATTGCTACCCGAGGAAGGTAATATGTCCTCTGTAACAAAAGCCAAGTGTGATGCAGGTTCACTTGAAAGCATTACATAAGCAGCATATTGCAGACAAGGTACTGGTTTAGACGAAAAGAGGATAGCATATAACGAACTGAAAGCCCCTTTGCTTAGTCCCCAAATTTCAACAGATTTCATAGCTTTCTCTCTAGCAAGCGAGGAGGACTCAATAACCTTCAACGCAACTAATTCCCAGAAATGAGGATGATCCAGCCGAGTTGAGGCCACAATTGATGAGGCTGTGTTAGAACAGGAACCAGCAATTGCCTCTGCAGCACCAGTGGAAAAGAATAACCGAAGAATACCTTCAAGGATCCGCTCTTTAGTAAGGTCCCACCTTTCGGTTCGCAAGGGGTTCAACTTATCTGCATCCTCTGCGTCTCCAGATCCAATGAGCTTGGAGAACAGAGTAAATGCAACAAGCGCATTGCTTGCAAGTTTTATAGGAGCAGGGTCCAAAAGCATAATTGTATCCTCAAGCTTCTTTAGTGTAAGATCCAAATGCTTTGAAGTAGAGATGTCTGTCACAGCATCATTCACAGACTCTGCCACCTCTTCCATTATCACGACTGCTGACTCAATCCACCATCTCAACCTATACAAGATAAACTCCCAGTCATCTTCACTAAACTCATTCCAGCAGTGACCAACTAAAACAACCATTAATTTTGACGACAGCAACTGCACTATTGGAAGCTTATTAAGTGTAGCAGGTGCACCAGCACCATGTCGCTGCTTTCGGAATAAATCAAGCAGGAGAGTTCTCTCCACTGTGCTGATTTCTCTCTCTGGTTCAAACCCTTGATTTCCCCCCAATGTTCTTAAAGGATAACAGGATATAACCAACTGAAACCAGTCTTCCATGTCTGCAAGAAGCAATCAATTTGTATCACACCAGAAGAAACTGAAAATCCGGGGACAGATATTAAAGGCTAAGAAGGAAGAGAGAGAGAGAGAGATGCTAACAAAGGAAACTAAAGGATGGTATGAATGGTCTCTTGTTGTCACTTACCTATCAAAAAGAAGAGAGAATGATCTCTTGTTGTGATATACAGAAAATGAGTAAAGCTAGAGAGTACCACCACCTACTCCAACTACGAATGGTTATGCAACTAAATGCTCCTATCTACTCTACCATGGTAAAGTAAAATGTGTTCGTTAAAAAGAATCAGCATTCATTTACCTTCTCCTGTGTGCCATGCACTTAAAGGTGGGAACGACAGAGTTCTATGGAGCCAGTCCTCAATCGAATCATTCATTTGATTTCCCACAGAAGAATCAGGTTTGGCATTTCCACATTTATCAGATCGGGAACTCAATGGTCTAATAAGAACACTCATAATCAAAGGAAGTATCCTCAAACAGTTGAAGTTTATGGCTTCACCTACAAAAAGTTGTTCTTGAAGCAGACTAAAGAGTTCGGCAGCTTTGTCATTTCCCCATATATTATTTTCAAAAAGAGTGTGAAGTAGTGACACGAGAGATCTCACGAAAGGTTCTTTAATTCTCTCCAATTCATCATATGAAGCAGGACATAAATTGGAGAAACTCATTTCACTACTTGCTCCTTGAACAAGAGCACCGTCAAGCAGGATTTTGACAATGGAATCCAGCAAGCTGTCCTCACGTGAATAATTTTGACTCTTTGTGTATTCAATTAATGAAGGTAAGAATGAGGTCAAAGCACTGCCACCTTGCCATTTCCACGTGCATAACATTTCAGCAGCAAGCCAGGCACGAGGAGAACAATCTTGGGATGCCATCAAGTCTTCTGGCTCCTTATTTGGAGATCGGGTACAGCGAACAGAACCTGCAACAACTCGATCTATTCCAAGTTTCCTTATAAGCTTGTCAATTAAAGCAGCAATTTTAGCATCCCCAGTTGCCTGCACATAATAGGGTTGGCAAATTTATTAGTGCTCACTGCATTTGAGCAATAATATGAAAGATTGCACTTAATTGTTCTTCTATTTCCAAGACAACATCTAACATCAAGTGGCAACACATAATATGCAACTTCCTTGGCATCAAACACAATGAAAAAATCACAAACAGAAACTTAACGAAGAAAAGGAAGAGAACGCAGAAATTCCACACAAGACACTTGTACAGTGTAATTTATAGTGAGAGCCAACAACTTCCAGCTCGAGAGAACCAATTATCAAACTCATGGAAACTGTTCAGCCTGAGTATAAATGAGATGGAATAATTCTCATCCCCATACCACAAGCTATTTTCCAGTAGCAACCAAGTAAATGAAGTATGTAGATATATATATATATATATATATATATATATATATATATGCCAGTTCGAAGATAACAGATTACTATCAGGCTCAAAACAATCTATGCATCCAAAAGTCAGTCACGTGCACTGCGAGTTCTTTTAGCATTTGAATATTTGATAATTATGCAGCATAAATCCATGGTTATCTCAGTCTTCTTATTGGTATTAGTGCTCAACTCCTTACTGAGTCTTTTCGTATTTGAGTCTGCTTCATTTAGGAGATCCTCTGCTATAATGTACTTATAATCCTCTTCCTTGTATCAATGGTTATTTCTCCTATGTAGGCAGACTTGGTAGAGACTAGTAGAATAAGAGAGCAATAAAATCATACTCATTTTTTTTAAAAAAAGTCCCATTTGACAAGTCAAAACATTTTACTAGTGTACTTTGCTTCTACATATTTCCTATAATTTGCACTAACATGACAACAATGTTTTGTGACACATTCCAAATGTAATGTTTTAGAAAAGAAAGATTTTTTTTTTGAAAAGTAATTTTTTTTTTTTGGAAAAGTAATGTAAGTTTAAAGGTTAAAATTTAGAAATGGGACTCTCCTTTTTAGGACAAACAAATAGAAAGTGAGACTAATTTTTTGGAACGGTGGGAGAATGAGATTTCTCTCTACCTTTGTGGAGTTAATCCATTAATCCTTTCTACTTGAGATTCCTAGAAGTCTAAGGCATTTTGAAGTTAACTATTCTTCCACTCTTCTAATCTTTTTACAACTTTAGACCAGAAAGTGAAAAACATCACTTACAACCCTAAAAATTCTACCTCCAAACCCAGCAGTCAAGAAAGAAGTCCTGAAGAAACCTAAAAGTCCTCATCTGACACTGTTCACATTGCTCAGAGCAGTCGAGAATAGCTCCTCGATCTTGTTCTTAATATTGACTAATTAATTTCTAATAACAACTCCCTTTGAATCTTATACTTGGAACTTTAATCCAACAATTGCTTGCCCTTTTGAACTCCCAAAACCGTAGAGATATTCTTTAAAATTCCTTTTTTGCCGTTGGCCTACAATACGACGGTCTCATCCTTGCCAGCCTCCTGCTATCAACATGTCATATGAAGGTTATACTACTCAATCAGTAAAAGAACAGAAAAAAGGACTCCAATTATGAGTGCCCTCCTCTATCCACATCCTTCCCTAAATAAAACACCAGCTCCAAACCAAAAAAGGAAAAATAGAAAAACAATACTTGTTGGGCAGGGCTAACACAAAAGAGGAACTAAAATAACACATGACACAATTGTGCGAATGCAAAATTAGAGATACTAGCAAGGCGATGAAGATAAAAGATTGTCTTGAAGCAAATGTAAGAAATAAACGAAGCACATGGCATACTAGTACGAAAGAATGGAGCTTGTAAACGATGAGTTTCACAATGATACTGAAGGAATACAGCATGCATCACCATCCTCATTATATGATGTTAGTAAGAATAGCTGTAAGAAAAAGACCACTCACATTAGCAGTAACATTTTCAGATTTAGTAGTTGCAGAATGTATTCCTGTACTCATATCAGGCATAACCCACAAAGGCCAAAATTCATCCTTGCATAGAAGTTGGTCCAACAACTTTTGCTCCTCCACTTGATTACGACAAAGACACTCAAGTAATTCGATCACCCAAAGGCAGCACAAAGACATGAATTTATCGGTGTTTAGGTTATCTTCCTTGTATACTGCAGAACGGATAGACCAAATCAAAATACTTTCCAATCTTTTGCGATGGGGGAGGCTGAGACTGGCAGCAGATTTCTTGTAAATCTTGGTGTGAAAAGCATGCATAGATTGACATAATTCCATCCTGTTCTTGAATTCTGAGGTGGATACATCAACAACTCCATCATAGGCTATTGAGAAGCTATATTCCCAGTTGATCACAAAAACTGCAGCCAAAATATCTGGAAGCAATCCACTGTCATCTGCGCAAGTTGTCAAGCAACAGAAGCTACCATCAAGTACTTCCAAGGCAAAATTAGCCATTTCAAGCACGCTCACAGCAGATTGAGTTCGTGACATCGAATCAATTCCATCAGCAGATAATAAAGCACATGCATCCCTAACCCAGATATACTTAGAATTCATCATAAAACAGCACAAGTTCTTAAAAACCTCCTGGAATATCAAGATGGCGGTATTTCTATCGACTAAGGAAGTTTGATCTTCTTCGGATGAGCCTCCAAGAACCGCACTACAGCATTAAAAGGAAACAGAAAGAATTAGACAAGCAAAAGGTCATGGTATGTAAAACAGAAAACAACTATAAGAAATAACCAACTACAGTCTTTCCAGGTTAACATTCACAAATCAGAAGTGATAGTATTTTTTTTTTTGATCGGTAAGTGTGGCGGGGCCCTTAGTATGGGGATTGGAACCAAAGACCTCAAGGTCTTTGCCGGAGTGCCCTTGCCATCTCTCCCACCCCTTCGGGTTCAAATCAGAAGTGATAGTAGCCTAAAAAGGTGGCCTTGATAGATACATGCACAGTAATTATTTTTATGGAAGTCCATGTACCATCTCTTCGTTTGTCTATGAGCAAGATAAAGCAAAAAACCAAGTTTGTGGCTGAAACGAAGAAGTATTTATGCATTTAAGAGCCTAAAGCTTTGTCTTTGTTAGGATTCCTGTTAGGGAAAATGGACAGAGAAAGGAAAAAATAATGATAAACGTTCTTCAAAGATTTCTAAAAGATCTCTAAACACTGCGATAAAGAAACAAAACTGAAATGCAAAATCATATTTTCTCCCTTGCCTTGTCTACTCATCCTTATTGGTGATCTCAATTTTCATGCCAATCAAACATTCAATAGGATTCCATCTCCTTTTCCTCTACTTTCCTTCCAAGATCCCAGATCCAAACAGAGCCTTTACAATAAGAGATTAATGTGAAGTCGAGGAACAAAGATGAGATGGAAGATGGTCCTAGCTGCTAGTTTACATGAACTCTTCAAAATGCATCAAGTACCCATATCAGACATTTGATAATTGGTCAAGCATATGAAATATGCTAGATGGAAAGCTTCCCAGCTAACATCTCCAATATTCAAACTATTAGTAAATGATAATTCAATCTCTCTCTCTCTCACTCACTCTCTCTCTCTCACACACACACACAAGCACACACACTCAACAGAATGCTACGTAGAACACTATTTTAGCTTACGAAATTAAATTAAACATAATCAGTTGGAATGTTTGGGGTTTGAATGATTTCAGGAAAAGGCAGATAGTCAAGGAAGCTCTTCGAAGATGGAAGCCTTCTGTAATTTGTCTTCAAGAGACCAAAATGGAATATATGGACAGGAATTTAGTAAATAGTATAGGAGGATGTCGATGGTTGGACTGGGTTCACTTAGATGCAGTTGGAGCTGCGGGGGGTATTCTGGTTATGTGGGACAGAAGAAGCCTATCTATGGAAGATCATGTGTTAGGGGTTCACTCAGTCTCATGTCTATTTAAGCGGGTTATCAACGACTCTCGTTGGGTCTTCTCCGGAGTATATGGTCCTTGCTCTGACAACATCCGGTCAAATCTGTGGGCTGAATTAGACTCTGTTAGACTCAAATGGAATCATCCGTGGTGTGTGGGTGGCGATTTTAATGTGGTTCGTTTTCCCTGTGAGAGAAGCCGAGGTCAATCGTATACCTATGCTATGGAGGAATTTAATGATTTCATAAACAACAAGGAACTGTTGGACTTGCCCCTTGAGGGGAACACTTTCACCTGGTTTCGAGGAGGGTCAGGGCATCAATGTTCAAGGCTCGACAGGTTCCTCATCAGTTCTGATTGGGAGGAAAGTATAGGGGTCTTCGTCCAAAAAACTCTTCCTAGGGTTGTGTCTGATCATTCTCCTATTATTCTTCAGTTTGGGGGAGATAAAGGTAGTAGGAAAACTCCATTCAGATTTGAAAACATGTGGCTGAAAGCTCCTGGTTTTAAGGATTGGGTGAGGTCAAAATGGGATTCTTATGAGGCAGTCGGTAAACCGTGTTTTCGAATTGCAAAAAAATTGAAGCTTTTAAAGAATGATCTTAAAATCTGGAATAAGGAGGTGTTCGGGAGGATAGAAATCAGAATTAAGGAAGCTATGGAGGAAGTCAAGCGCTTGGATGCAAAGGAAGGAGAAGGATCTCTAGAGGATTCAGAAGCCGCACGTCGTGAAGAGCTTAAGCTGGAGATCAAAAGATTGCTCATCAGTGAAGAGATAAGTTGGAGGCAAAAATCCAGAGTCTTATGGCTTAAAGAGGGAGATAAAAATTCCAAGTTTTTCCATAAGATGGCTAATGCGCACAAGAATTACAACCAGATTAGTAGGCTGAAAATTGATGGTTTTGTGACGGAAGATGAGGATCAAATCAGTAGAGGCTTTGTAGAGTTTTACCAAAAGTTGTTCGCGGAAGAGAGTGGGAGAGCGCTGGATATAGGAGGGATCACGTTCAATAGCCTGATTGAGGAGGACAGGAGCTTCTTAGAGCAAAGTTTTAATGAAGAAGAAGTCATGGAGGCATTGGGTAGTCTGAAAGGTGACAAGTCCCCAGGACCTGATGGTTATACCCTTGAGTTTTTTAAACATTGCTGGGATGTGGTGAAAACTGATGTTATGGAGGTCTTCCACTCTTTCTTCGAGGAGGAGGGTTTTGAGAAAAGTCTTAACACAACGTTCATTGCTCTTATTCCCAAAAGGAAAGGGGCAGAGGAGTTGAAAGATTTCAGGCCCATAAGTCTCATTGGCAGTGTATATAAGCTGATTTCTAAGGTTCTGTCCAACAGAATGAGGAAAGTGATAGGCAAAGTAATTTCAGACACGCAGCATGCTTTTGTGGGTGATCGTCGATTCGGAAGCACTTTGATAGCAAATGAAGTGGTTGATTCGAGGATGCGGAGTGGGGTGCCAGGGATTTTGTGTAAACTGGATGTGGAGAAGGCATACGATCATGTTAGATGGGAATTTTTGATTCACATCTTGGATAAAATGGGTTTTGGAGAAAAGTGGAAGAAGTGGATATTATTCTGCATTTCCACAGTCAGGTTTTCGGTTCTTATCAACGGTCAGCCTGATGGTTTCTTCTCGAGCTCGAGAGGTTTGCGCCAAGGGGATCCTCTCTCTCCATTCCTTTTCATTGTGGTAATGGAGGCTCTCAGTCGTCTCATCGATAAGGCGGTAGCAGGAGGATTTATTAAGGGCTTTGAGGTGGGTAATGATCATGGTCGGGGTGTCTCTATTTCCCATCTCCTTTTTGCCGATGACACTCTAGTTTGCTGCGATGCAGATAGTGATCAGCTAGGCTGCCTTCGTCTTATTTTGCTGATTTTCCAAGATTTATCGGGCTTGAAGACTAATGTGTCGAAAAGTGAGCTAATTCCCATAGGTGGAGTGGAGAATGCGGAGGATTTAGCTTCGTTCTTTGGCTGCAAAGTCTCTAATCTTCCTACTTCATACCTAGGCCTACCTCTTGGCTCGTCTTTTAAGAACAGAAATGTATGGAACTCGGTTATGGACAGATTCGAAAGGCGGTTGGCAGGATGGAAAAGACGGTTCTTATCTAAGGCAGGAAGACTTACTCTCATTAAGAGTACCCTTTCTAATCTCCCTACGTATTTCCTATCGGTGTTTATGGCCCCTGTTTCAGTCTTAAAAAGGCTTGAGAAATTAGAAAGGGATTTCCTATGGGAAGGAGACAATGAGAAAAGAAATTATCATTTAGTTGAGTGGGAATCTGTGTGCTCTATCAAGGAGAATGGGGGCCTTGGAGTTAAGAAACTCAGATTGTTCAACAAGGCTCTGTTGGGCAAGTGGCTTTGGAAGTTTTTAGTGGATAAAGAGGCGTTATGGAGGAGGTTAGTGGTGAGCAAATATGGAGCGGGTGATCATCTTTGGTTCCCAAATAAAGTTCTGTTCTCTCACGGTACTAGCGTCTGGAAAGGAATTATGGGAGTATGGAATGAGGTAAACAGGTTCATCAAATTCGAGGTAGGGCAAGGGAATCAAATCAGATTCTGGAAGGATTTTTGGTGTGGAACAAATACCTTGCAGCTGATGTTTCCTATTCTCTACAACATGGCAGTTAATAAGGAGGAAATGGTGAGTTCGTTGGTGGTCAATCAAGGGGGTTCAGATTTATGGAGCCCTGTTTTTCGCAGGAATCTGCACGATTGGGAGATTGACGAGGCAGTTCAGTTCATGGAGTTGCTCCATAGTCACAAGAGACAGCTATTGAGTGAAGATAAAATTACTTGGGAGGCTTCTAGTAACAAATTGTTTTCTGTTAGATCTTTCTACTCAAAGTTGAGTGAGAAGGAAAAAAGTTCATTCCCTTGGAAGGTAATATGGAAATCTAAAATCCCCGATAGGGTAGCTTTTTTTGTGTGGGAAGCAGTAAGGGGTGTCATACTGACGGGGGAAAATTTGAGATCTCGGGGTTTGACGTATGTTAATCGGTGCTACATGTGCAAAAGTGAAGAGGAAGACGTAAATCACTTGCTGCTCCATTGTTCTATGGCTAGGGAGCTTTGGAACTCCCTTTTTCTCTCTGCTGATGTCCCGTGGGTTATGCCAAGGACTGTCATTGATACGCTTCGGGGTTGGCCTTCTTTCACCCGGAATAGAAGGAGTAACTTTTGGAAGTATGCCCCCTCAGCTATTTGGTGGACCATCTGGAAAGAGAGGAATAGAAGGGCCTTCGAGAACAAAGAATCTGATCTTGTAGAAATCAAAAAATCTTTTCACTTGTATTTGAGATTCTGGTGCTTAACTGTCGACCCAAATTTAGAGGATCCTTTTTGTAATTAGGTTGGGGTCTTTTGGTTAGTAGATTAGTGCATGTATACTTCCAGTGTACAAGATAGCGTCTTTTTTGACGCATGTTAATAATACTTATACTTTACTTATCAAAAAAAATATGTGGCTGTGTCAAATGTCAGTCAATATGGGGATCACATGAACCCCATAATTAACACTTTATGTTAAATTGAAAATAGTTAACATAGGAACAAAAAACTCTGATATGGATAACTGTAAATCAGATGAACCCCGTGCTTAGCCACGTATTCGCAACCGATAATTGTATCCAGCCCATGCTATGCACATAATTTGGGTAGATATATAGCTAAAATATTTCAATATACTTTGGAAGTGAAGCAATATGACTCAAGTAGAGACAAGGCTTACATTTGGGTTCGAACATGCATAGAGACTAATAGAAATAGAACTTAAACAAAAAAAAGCAATCACAGAATACATGTGAATGAGGAACGGTTCTTGCTTTTGATATGTGGAGACAGACACAAGTGTCAAGTGCCTAGATAGACAAGCCAGCTTATGAGGATATGTCAATATATTTACTAATTATTCTACAACTGTTAGGCATATAGTTTGTAGCATTTGAAATCATAAAATTGAAATATATCTTTGCGGTTTCTTTAGCTTGCATAATTACGGAGGGAGATAGTTATTCTTGGAGCCAGGTTCCCGAATGCAATTCTTTAAGAAGATTGAAACATAATACAAATGCAGGGGCTGTTTCATGAATTTAAGACTGTCAAGGTTCATTCAGTAACCAGCTAATGAAAGGGATGCTTATTTCAATTGTGACCAGCTAAACAAAAGGACAGCTGTTATGTGATAAGCAGAGTGATTTGTATGTTGGGCAGCTCCGAGCATCTTTCTCACTTAGAACGGGTTGAAATTATCTACATATACAGATCGACAGGCGACTTCCCACCCCTTTCTAGAAAAGAAGTGAAGAAGAACACAGACACACATATAAATGAAAGAAGGGGTGCAATTCTATCTCTTCCTCCCCCATCCTGGTCTGAACATCTCTTTCAGTTAAAGTGGTTGAAACTTACTACAACAGACAGTTAGAGAGCTAACCCCCTCCCCCTCCCCAGGCACCAAAAAAGTCAGATGCATATTAAAGGTCAGTACATCTCTCTCGGGCAAACATTTTTGCAGCTTCTTCTGCCCCCCAGCCTCCAAACACACACAAATTGTGGCAAGGGCACTCTAGCAAAGACCTTGAGGTCTTTGGTTCCAATCCCCATACCAAGGGGCCATACTTATCTATCCCCAAAAAAAAAAAATCACAGTTTTCTTTTATCTTTTGGTTCAAAAGTATAGGAAGAGAAAAACAATGCACACACACAAAAGGAAAAAAGGGAGGGGGAAGAGCCAATCGGATCTCCTCTTCAAGAAAACCACAGAAAAAGTGATATGTTAACTCAGTAAGCCACAAAGTTTTTTATTTATCTTTTGGTTCAGAGGTATTGGAACGTTTTTTGCAAGCTTAATCATTTCTTGTTTTTTTTTGATAAGTAGGCTTAATCATTTCTTGTAATCAAGCATATTAAATGGATCATTGGTCAGTGACAAGCAGCTGACATACTACAGTCAACTCCACAGAGAAAACAAAGAAAACAAAATAATGAAACGAGAAATTAAACAAATCCCGTACGTCCTTAAAAAGGAGTCCCACACTCCCACAAGAAAAGACAAACTTTAATATTGTAATTTTAGTTTATATATAATCAAAATAGCACAAAAATCATACACTACACTCCACCCCAAAAAAGGAGTCACGTTTGAAAATCGGACGTACTTTTGCTTCTCTATATTTCCTTTAAATTGCACCAAATGTTATATACCCTTCATGACTGAAAAAGAGTCCAGTATTCCTTTTCGAGATGTGCCCAAAAAAGTGTCCACTTTCTAACCCATATATTATGGTGTTTCAACTATTTTCCTTAGGTTTAATTCAATTACTTCAACAGATGGGACTCACTCCTTGGATCACTACAAACCTCTTTTCAAACTTTTGGGTTCCAATGGTAGAGATGGAAAGTAATCGAGTCAAATGCCTATCCTTAATCTGTGTGTCCAATCAAATGGAACTTATTCCTGGATGTGAGGGAGTATATTTTTCTGCAAGAGTATGATAAATATCATGTTTTCCTAAAGTAATTAAAAAATTAAAAAATATGACGATTTGAGTTAAATGTTAGAAACACGACTCTTTTTCTAGGACAAGCCAAAATGGAAGTGTGACTCTATATTTGGGATGAGTGAGTATCTTTTTTGTATGACACATAAGAGAAATCTTAAGTTCTTAAATAATAATGAAATCTTATAGCTTACAAATTAGGAATGGACCTCCCTTTTTTTCTTTTTGGGGAAAAACTATCATGGAATCAGGAGTTCAGGACCCATTTTTTAAGAGAGATAATAGGTTTCGACGCTAACGTTTAGAATTCAGTTTTTGTTTAAAAATTCCATAGGATAGGATGGTAGTACATGATCCTGGATATTGTGTTTAATGTTCACAGTTTCTAACTTTTGAAACCCATAACCACGGTAGAAGGGAGAATGACATAAAAAATTAAAGATTGATTACAAACTAACATGTTCTCATGAATTATGGGGTTGAAACACTAGCAGAACTCCAGTTCCCTAGCTTAACTCAAGCTCCAAGAGCTAACCCATATGCCTCCTGCCTTTTCTTTTTCTTTTGTTAATGTTGTTTAAGGTGGAGCAAACCAGAACTGGGCCGGGGGGGGGGGGGACTTCACATGTGTTTTAGAAAAAAGTTCCTTCGAACTTACCAGATAAAGCGGGCATCAGAAGTTCTAAAAGGAGGAGACGAGCGTGCAACCAAAATTGCAGTAGAATCTAAACGCTTGTGACACCAGTTGTCAGGGTGGGAGCCCTGCCCATGATATAAATCCACTTCCACCTTTCTTTTTCTAATCTCATCTCTTGTTTTCTCCATGAGAAGGGCCAATACGAAAGTGTAGTCGGAATGATGAGCACTACGAATGGCTTCAAGATGCTCCGGGCCAGTTGCATGTAAAATAATACTGTTCCACTGTTCCAAAAAGCACTCGCTATCAAGCAATGCTAGCAAGAGGTCTAATCGAGCAGAAGTAGCTGAACTATTTTCTTGCAAGCACCACGGGATAAAAGTTTCCTCAAATACTTGCAAAAACCTCTCCAAAGTCAAATCTTTATTCCTCTCCTCCGATTCACAGTTATATGACTGGCCCTCATTGTAGACGATTTCTTGAACTATCTTGCGTGGTCCAAAAGCAGAGACCGCAACCACCAAAAATCTGACAGTGTCTGGTGAGTCCTGATATCAGTACCAAAAGGTCCAATTCAAGAATAAAATTATAGCACATATGAAAGATATTTACAAAGAAAAAAGGAAATAAAGTACTTGAACTGCCAAACTTAGGTATCAAAGTTCATTGAACCATTACTGAGCTAATCAATACAGAATGCAGATAAAAGACAACTATTTACTTCTTTTTTTGATAAATAATTAAGTATAGTATAAATAAAAATGAGCGGTAAAAAAGGTGATGCGTCAAAAGACAACTTTATTTACAGCTCTCAATATTTACAAAATCAAGTGTAAAACTCCTTGGTGAGCTAACAATGAATGAATCCAAGAGATCCAGAAGTACATTAATAACAGATAGCTAACTTGAAGCCAACAAATGCACATCAGTGACAGGTACCATGAATTGAAGTTAACAACTATATAAAAAAATCTCTATGAAGTACATCTACGTCATTTGGGCAATAGAAAGCATTTGACACATCTATGGAGGAGTCCTAAAGGTAGTTGTTAATTAAATTTCACTGAAAGATAATTCAAGTGGAGAAAAAGGAATAAAATACCTACTCCCCCTGACTCGCAAGTGTCATTTTTGGTCAAACATGAATATCTTTTAGAATTATGTATTTTTCAAAAATAATTTGAACATGTGATGTTTCAACCTCTAGTTCTCATTTGTAGCTTACTAAAATATCATTCCTAAGTTAATTTAGTACTTATCACAAGCTTGAAATATTTCTAACCAAAAATGAAACCGCAAAAAAGTTCAAGTCTAACCACATATGGCACTTATTTTGGGATGAAGCAATTTTCTAAGTCAACTATTGTCTCCTTTATACGCATGGAACTTGGACCTCATTTCTAATGGAGTATAAAGTTTCAAAAGAACATTTTCACGGTTAAACCACCATGGTTTACATAGGTCTAACATATTCATAACTACCCCTGATATTCTGACCAATAAACACCATTGTGGATGTTCGGTACAAAAACCCCTGACGGTCTACTACTTTATGACTCCACTTACGAGTCGATATATTACCGAACTTAGATCACAAACCAAGATAAAAGTTTAAAGAGATGATAGCATGATGCTCTATAACTTACGAGTGTTTGAATCAGCTGGAATGACTTCGACAACATTGGTCCCACTAGGTAAGGCAAGGGCCATGTTTCACCTTGCTTCACTGCATGCTGCTCCACTAGTATCACAAATATGATGATTTGTTCAATATCAGGAGAATTCTCAACCTTTTCGGCTGGCTGAAATATATCCAGGCAGTTCTTTTCAAATGCTGCACCGAAGACAGACAGAAGACTAGGTTCCAAAGAATGAATGTCCGAAAGAATTTTAATAATGCATTTTCCTAAATCTTGTACATACGCCATTGGATAACTAATGTCCAGCTTTTCCACATTTTCTTGAGGAGGTCGAATGCTCCCCTCTGATGGCTTCTGGGACTTCCCAGAGACAACTTTGCTGTGATTTCTAGAGCTGGGAAGTAGCAGGTAATCATGCCACAAGATCTCCAATAGGATCTTGTCAACAAGAGTACGCTGGAAATGATGGATCGCCTCTACTCCATCACAATACCTGTCATAAAAGAGATGCACAACAATCATTTCCAATAAAACAGAATATATAATGGCATAAGGGCGACTGACAGCAGTAAGTTTGTTCCATCATTATCAGGGGTTCACTAAAGGAGCCCCACCACAGAATTGCCCTTTACAAATATGGAAAAAAGATGCTAGCAGAAGAATGTACACAAACAGAAAGATGAGCTGTTCAAAGTGCCAACAAGAAGCAAGCAGAGAGCTAACTGAAACCCCACCTTGCAGCATTCTGGAACGCCCATAGCAAACATTCTCTAAATGCCTGAAAGAATGCAACTCGATCAGCAGTTAAGGAATGTGATGGATTTCGTCCAGCCCACAAATTCCAAAAAAAATCAAGGAAGAACTCATCCCATTTCATTAATTTGGGAGGCACAGAATCTAGAAAAAGAACCAAAGCCGGGTATGAAACTTGTTGCGAACCAAAGCACCCATTTCTAAGAAAGTGCCACAACTTATTTAGCACCGTTTTTTGAACACTCAGAGTACTCCAACTGTCTGGAAATCTTTTGGAAAATAGCAGCATTGCTTCCCACATAGACGAATGGCACGCTGGATCCTTTTCCTGGAATGCACCAAGTACTGCAGGGGCAAGAGTTTTCATATTTACTTCATTAAAAGCATGTGGAATGTTTTTGATGCAACTCCTTAGCACCGAATATGTAGCTGAGCGAATAGCAGAGCTCTGAGATTTAAGGAAGTCCATAAAACATTTATGACTGGAAAACAACTTCTCTGCATAGGAAATAGCTGTTGATCTAACTTTGGAAGCACGTTTTGATTCAGAAGTTGAGGTTTCAAGATTGGGCTTGTCCAAGTGCAGGGACACCAGAATATCAAGGAGAGTGGCCAATGCCAACAATGAAGAAGAAATCACCTGCAACAAGAAAAAGCATGGTCAGAATGATCGTACAAGTTCTCCACCAGCCTTCTCCCCCACCCTTCCTCGCGGCTCTGGGCACAGGGAAAGAGAAGGATTCCTCACCAGCCATGCAAAGAGAAAGAGAGAGAGAGAGGGCATCATACTCTATACAATCTGGGAATTTGTCTGAGATTTAAAATATTGGACCAAAACACAATATTGATGAAAAAACACTAACAAGGGCAAACAACACCATCTGCTAAAGAATCCTCCCTCCATCCCAAAATTGTCGTCTTGCTTTCCTTTTTCGTTCATCCCAAAAAAATTATCTTATTGGGAAAGTTTCCTGTTTAGGACAACACTTTTACCATTTTACCCTTACTTTTTCTTCTTATTTTAATTATGGGCCACATGCACATGGGCTTTAAAGGAAACTACACACTTTACCAATATTAATAATCAAGACATGTTTTTTCTTAATCCGTGTGCGAGGTCAAACTGGACAATAATTTTGGGACAGAGGGAGTAATAAATTATACTACGTATACAAGTACTAGCTTGAAGCTTGTAACTCATATCGAGTAGCCTTGACAATTGATCTTTAGGATATACAATCACGCCCTTTGTCCCATAGTAAATATAATTACTTTAAAGTAACAAGTGTTCAAGATGACAATCACCCTCCAGAAATCACAATTTGAATGACAGCAAGTTAAAACAGCAAGAGATAGGGGACTCGTTACATGACTATTAATTAACACCCATTTCCAAAACAGTAAAATGAAGGAAGCCATGAAATTTAATAATCCAGAAAATGTAAACAAAGAGAATATAAAAAAGAATAAGAGACATGTTAAGAGATTATAAGAGTGGACTAAACTTTCAACTATAAGTCCCCCAAACCTCTGCTTCAGCCTATTTGCTTAATTCAATAGGAAGAAGAGAAGTGCTTCTCAAACATCTATTTCTTTTAACTGTTTTATGTCATTTTTGAACTTAACAACTTCAATTAAGAGAGGTAGATGTAAAAGGAATCGGAAGAGGTTTAGAGGAGCAGCAGATATGAAGAACATTTCAGCCATTCACCTTGTCAATATCTACTGAACGATTGCAAAGGGAGGCATAATTAAGATTAAATAGAGTTAGTGTCGAGTATCCCCCACTGATAGTTTGAGAGTGGGAAAATAATCATAGTTTGGTTAATTTATGCAAGATAAATGAAATGGATCATAAAACAAAACAACGTAGTTGCAGAGAACCATGATTAAAAGGCCCAACTTTAGTCGCGATATCCACGCCATCCACCAGAGAATCTCTTGACAAGATTTTGTATCAGTTTCAGCCAATAAGCAATACGCATTACTTGGAGAAAAGATCGTAGAAATAATGATGGAAAATTCATAAACAGTAAGACAAGATCTTAGTACTTTCTGATACCATAGATCTCCACCCAGTGGATGCAGAATTTTATACATATAAACAATCATACCAGATTACTAGGTGCATACCTGCCTGTGCATCTCTTCTCGTTCATCTAAAGCAACTGCCTTATCAGACATGGTCTCCGAGGTGAGCCTTAGATTGTCTTCCAAGTATAAAAATACTTCAGCTGTACATAAAATTAAGGCATCTAATCTTTTCTCTTGTACTGGAAATGCAGCCTGTTTCAGGATAGAACAATAAGATCAATTGACCGATCAAGACTACCCCATTCATTGGCTTTGCAAGTCACATGAAACATAAATACAAAGCACGCTAGGTTTGCTTAACTAGAAAATACTATTTCAAGTGGTGTGTTAAGCTTGATATACATTGTTGAGCCCCTATCTAAGAGCTTAAGCTTTTAGATGGGTTGGTTACTTAACATGGTATCAGAGCTCTGGATTGGCAAGGTCGTGGGTTCGAATCATCCCGCTTGCATTGTTACCCGGAATATTGTAAGTGCATGTTGTCACTTTGTTTGGTTTGTGATGCCCTTGGTTAGGCATGTTTGTGTATCTCTCCACATGTGGATGGGTCACACGTGAGGGGGAGTGTTAAGCTTGATATATATTGTTGAGCCCCTATCTAAGAGCTTCTTTTAGATGAGTTGGTTACTTAACATGGTGCAAATACACACAGCTGTTTAAACATAAATTTAAAACTAATAGAAACAAGTCTTTTGCTTTAAGAGTTTTGGAATATAGAGAAAAAAGCAATCGTATACACTCATGTTCTCCTTCTTGAGCTCATGATCACATCCTATTGCATCAGCCATGGGATCTTCATGGTAAAATTAACTCTCAACTCAACATAACCTCTATCCCAACTATTTGAGTCTGGTTATATGAATGCCTTTTTTTTCCATTCGAGTTTGTCCAAAAGAGATATCTGGTAGAGCACAATCCATCATATCCTTCAAACAGTGCCTTCCATGTTAGTTTTGGTCTTTCACTACCTCCAGCATTACTGTGTAAAATGAATCTATTACTCTTCCTAACTGGAGCAATTAATGTGATCTCCATGATACCTAACTAACATGATAAGATTACTTATATGAACCCTGCATTTTGATTCACCAAATCTAAGTAAACATCTTGCCTTTGAGACCTTTAAAAAGATATGACTAAATTGTTGGTCACTCAATTCATCACAGTTATGCTCTTGCTTTGAATAAACGCTGTGCCTCACCTCATTTGGCTCATGTCATGCAGATGTAATTCTACTCTAAAGTGCAGGCATCAATTTACTGTCAAAAGCAATAACAAACCTGCAATGACCGTTTTGCAGCTTGGGAAACTTCACAAACTGGATCGAACTGAGAAAACCACCAAGGTCCCATCAAAGACTTCAGATGTGGAGCTAATTCTCTTCTGTAAAGGGACAAAAACCATGAAGTTCGGTAACATGCAACAAAAACCATGAAGTTCCCTTCTACTAATTTTATTTTTTGATTGATAATAACTGGCATTAGAAACCTCCAGCTGCATACATACAAAACCAACGTAATTGCATAATAAGTCACATCTTAGTTCTCATATGTGTTCCATTGCTTGAAAGAAATAACATATTCTCCATGTAATTGTTTCCAAAGTTCCATTCATCCTTGAAAATTAAATGGACAAAAGATCATTAGAGTACTGGTGCCTAAAAAGTTACCCAAAAAAGAGTTGTCATTTGAAAAACTTTTTAACCTCGTACTTTTGCTTCTCTATATTTCCTTTAAACTGCACTAAAGTTGTATGTTATTTTGCATGACACGTTAGATAAATATCATGTTCTCGAAAAGAAAGAAATTTTTGAAGAAGTATGAAGATTTGAGACCTCAAGTTAAAATTGCTACTCGTTTTTTTTGGGACAAACCAAAAGGCAAAATATGACAACTATTTGGGACATAGGGAGTATTTTGACACATAACACTGAACAAGTTCGATTCAAAAGCAGTGAACAACCCAGAAATAAACAAATATATATTGCAATTTAAACGGTAAAATACAAAGAGAGGACTGTGATGTTCCCGAAAGGGGATAAATGGATTATTTTAACCGGTGTTCTAAAAATCGGCCTAGGCACCCAAGCTAGTCACCCAAAAAATCGCATAGGTGGAAAATCGGCCTCCAGGTGCCCAGCCTGCTATATTCATTTATTTTAAAAAAATTAAAAGTAAAAATAAAACAATATAGAATTAAATTATGTATTGCAAATTTGTAATTTTTTTAATGGGCCTATGGCGTATTGTGATGTTTTAAACTTTGGAATAATATTGAATTGCTGGTTTTACTTTTATATTTTAGTCTGCGATGTGATCATTATTTTTAGATTATTTGGTAATATTTCCTATTAGTATATTTGATGTTGCATGCTTGTTAATTAGATTATATTAAGAAAAAATCAAGGTAAGTATGCTTAATTCTAGGCTCCGTCTAGGTCCAACCTAGGCGCTAATGTGGCGCCCACCTAACGATTGTTAGAACACCGATTTTTTATATTTTTGATGATTTGAACACTGATTTTAACAACTACAAAAGTGTGCAAACCCATCGACAAATGTCAAAAGGTTAGTTTTTGGGGCATACAAAAATGTTGCAAAGCAAACAATAATCAAATTCGGGTTTGCAAGGGAAGAACATTTTCACCACAATAGCGTCATAAGAACCAACTTTTTACATGTCTTATGCATAGATTTCCAAAACAAAATTTCATTGAACACATAAGCTCACAGGTTTGAAGCCCATCTGTCTTGTTCTCTTTCATTCTTTTTGCAACATAAAATAAAAAATATTCGAGAGAGGGTCTAGTGTCCATACACAAATACAAGATCATTAGGCTAAGTTTTTCCTTACCCTACCCAAGTGGGAGGAACTCAAACACAAGCCCTTTGGCAGGATGAACGAGTCCCCCCCCAACCCACCCCTGCCCTGGTGAAAAAAGATAAGTGCATTTGTGCCTATTGACTCTGTGGCAAGGAAACATGCTCACAAGCACACCCAGGTCCATATCCACAGGTACCATAGACATAGAATTTTTCTTTCAAAACATCTAAAACACTCTATTTGCTGTAAAAATCAGGCCAATACGTACACTTCCCATCTACTAAGATAATAACATATATCTCATGCCCAACTAAAAACATGCTCAAACATGAATATCAAATGTCTGATTAACATAAGAAAAGCTCGAACCCAACAGCGCTGACGAGATTAGTCATGGTGTCATGAGTAGCTCGGCGAACCTCTCTATTGTAGTCCAGCAACAGCTTCTTGTATTCAAATGCCTAAGCCAGGAAAAAAGGTACTCTCAGGTCAGAACTAACTGGTGATGTGCAACATAGAGGAATATGAACTCCAAACTCATCATAAAGCTGAACTTGGCTTTAGTAATTACAAATTAAATGCTTTGGCAACCAATAAATGATACTTGTTAGTTAATAATCCAACTTCATCAAAGGCTTCCGGACTAGATTATTGTTAGTCAAATAATCAATCCACAATTTGATTCTTGTAGACGTTTATCACAATTTTCTCTTGAGAAAATCAGGATGGATTTAATGATCATCTGGTCCATTGGAAAGAGTATGTGACCACACGTGAAAGAGGGAGGTCTACGGGAATCTTGCTTCTTCAATCAATCCTTGTTTTGGAAGTGGTTTTGTAGGCCAAATAACAATCGTTGATTGGATTCTTGTAGTTGTTCATACGAGTCTTAACAAAAATATTGCAATTTTCTTTGGAGAAAATCAGAATGGATTTAAGTAGTCCATCGGATAGAGTATGTGACAAGGTGAAAGAGGGAGGCCAATGGGAAGTTGCCTTTTCAATCAATCCATTGTTATGGAAGTGGTTATGGATGTTGCAGATTGTGGATTGCAGATGTCTACACTCCTGGCTGAAAAAGAAGGAAACTTCAAATGCCTAGTGAAGTCAGTTTGTGGAGGTAAATTATCTAAAGGATGGGAATAGTTTTTCACGGATATCAGATTTATCGTAGGTATCACCATATCAGTACCCTACTGAATTTGAGCAGGGTAAGTGGTGGGGGGAATTGTCTTCAGCATCCAGACCACCGTACTATTTCATTTAACTAACAGCTTTCTAGTTTGTGCAGATGATCAGCTTTACAATGGTGAGAAAATGACTTGAAATCCTTGCCATAAATAAGATGATGTGCAGTTTATGGCGATTGAGGCCCTACTGAGGCATGTGACTTCTTAGGAAAGAGAAGCTCAGTGGCATCTGCAGACGGATTCAAATTTACTTCCGTTGGTAGATTTAGAGATGTTATTGATTAAGGAGCTTGTCAAGATAAATATATTTTTCTGCTACTGGTTGGACTAGAGATTCCTGCTCTTTTTTGTTTGCAGTTATCTCCCATTTGGTTCTGCTTTGCTGTCTATATATCCTGGTGGAGTAGATTCATGCCCCTCCCTTCCTCCCCACTTGACTTTGTTCTGATGCATATTCAGTGTGAATTGCCAGTTTTTCATCACATGTCATTAACTTTTTCCTAATTCTGAGACATTGATTATTTGAGATTTTTTAATGCATCTTGCACGATAGCCTACAAGCTCTGGGTAAGAGTGCCTACTCGCCTAGAAGCTTTATTTTCTTCCAAGAGTTCCTACTCCCTGTTGGGCATGTTTGATTTGACTTATCTGGAAGTGCTTATGACTTATGACTTACCATAAGTTGTTTTTGAAGCATTTGATTTCACTTATGGTAAGATAAGTCATAAGTCATGTACAAATCACTTAAAGCACATGTAATGCCATAAGTTGTAAGCACTAAGCCTAGTGCTTAATTCTACTTTTCAAAAACATGTGAGTCCTCTTCTTTATTGAGATTTTATATATTCCAAGATTACTCTTCTTAATACTAATAATAAAAACAAAAAGTAATAATAATAATTATTATTAATAAATTATTATAATAATAATAATTAATTATTATAAATAATAATAATAATAAAATAATTATAATAATAAAATAATTAATAATAATATTAATAAATAATAATATAATATTTTTAATAATAATAATAAATAAATATAGTATTAATAATGATAAATATAATAATAATAATAATAAAAGTTATATTAATATCAATATTATAATAATAAAATATAATATTAATAATAATAATAACAATAATATAAATAACATTAATAATATTATTAATATAATAAAATAAATACTAAAATTAATAAGTAATAATAATAATAATAATAAATAATGTTAATAAAATAATAATAATAATAAAGGCAATAATAATGATAATAATAATAGTAATAATTAATAACAGTGATAAATTTGTATTAATATTAATAAAATAATAAAAAAAGTGATGATAATAATAATAATAATAAATAAAAGAAATAATAATGATAATAATATGATTAAAATTAATATTATTATTAATAATAATAGTAGTAATATTAATAATAATAATAATGTAAATCACATTTTGTGATGTTGCTATTTTAGTCTTTATATTTGATTTCAGCACACTATTTCAACTTATTAATCAAACACATATAAACTAACTTATGAAAATTAATCAGCACTTTTAAAAAGCTAAATCAAACATCACCATTTATTAGTCATCAGTCATAAGTAATAAGTTATCAGTCATAAGTAATAAGTCATCAACACATATCAATAAGCTAAATCAAACGGGCCCAACTTATCCGGAACCCTGATCATTTCAGTAAGTGGAATGAACACAGGAATGCAATCAGCTCTACGGTCCAAAACATGAAGCTCCAACAGTAACCTTATGTAGATGCCAAGGTTAGGATGTGTTTTCATATTAAAATGTAAAAGTGTTCTTAAGAATAAGCAAATTATAACTTGTATAAGTTTGTTGATATTATGAAAATCATGTTCAAAATTGTGAAGTATGAGCATTCTACATTAATCTAGTTCCATTGGTGCAAAAAGAGTGAAACTAAGAAACTGTTCAGATTGCAAATTTAGTGTTCAAAAACTGAATTCGCTAGGGAAGTAGAAATTTCTAGTGACTTATTCCCCACTTTGCTCTGATGCTAAAAATTGCAAGTTAGCTATATTTAAATAGGAAATAAGTATACCCATTGTGGAATGATCGGTAATATATCCTTGGCAGATCTCTGCTTGAGCAGCAAAGACAAAGATCCCAAAGCTTTTAGCTGTAGAATCATCATAAATCAAAGGAAAGTATTAGAAGCCAATATGTGAATGACCAAGGTTAAATGATTCAACACAAAGTTCAAAGAGATTAAAAAAACAAAACAGATGCAGTTATTGAGGAGTCAGTGGTACCATTAGCAACAAGAAGAAGCGCATTGGTCAAGAAATGAGAGCAGGTTCTTGGCAACAAGTAGCAGTTGGTAATTGGCACAACTAGTAAAGATGAGGAATGGTTTCACGCCTTTATCAATTCATCTCTTCAAAATAATGCTAATATTCAGAAAATGCATGTATCATAGTGGATGAGCACAGTCATGTTTCAAGCAAGTATTTTCGCATACCAGATAGTACATAGTTGTTTCTACCTATCATTGATCAAAATAAAAGGGACCACAACATCAATATTGTGAGCAGACGAATCTTGCATTATGTGGGTCATAACATCTACAACACTTGACACTCTACATCCAGGGAAGCTAACTCCTTGATCTATATAAAACTCTTTTACAGTAGTGTTTCGGAGCCACTATGTATGGCCTAGTTCTTGGTTTATCTTCTACTTCTAGCAACAGGTTTTCTTTTGGAAAAAGCTTCGTACTATATTTGTACTTCAAATCAATCTTCACCTTCCATCCTATAGAAACTAGTAGAAAAAACAGTCAAAATATCTGAGTTGTGAAACTGAACAAGAAAGTTACAATGCAGATGGCATTGGCGTAAACCAGAGCAGAACATTGAAGAACCCACATTGCAACTGTATCCTTTCCTACATGGATGTAGGAGCAGTGACAATATGCAATAGCAAGTGTTGGAGTGACCGAAGGCCAGTATTTGTTGTAATGCTTTATCCTTGTTGCAGTATATTGGATTTTTCTTTCTTTCCTAAATGGGCTGTAGACATTCTTGTCAAACCACATATTTCAGTGCAATTACTTTGTGCCAAAATTAACTCTATGATTGATTGAATAGTTCAAATACATAAATCTATTTTATTTTTTTGATAAGTAATCATAATATTAACACTGCGTCAAAAGAGGTGACGCGTCCTTGTACACAGGGAGTATAAAAGACCCAAAGAATTAAATCTACAATCTATCTACTTTTTTTTTTTATTAGTAAGGTATAAGTAATATTAACAGGCGTCAAATGAGGTGACGCGTCCTTGTACACTGTAAGTATACATGAACTAAACTACAAAGCCATAAGACCCGAACCAAGTTACAAAAAAGGATCCTCTGAAGTTGGATCAGCATTTAAGCACCAGAATCTCAAATACGAAAGGAAAGACTTTTTGATTCCTTCAATATCAGATTCAGCATTCTCGAAAGCCCTTTTATTCCTCCCTTTCTAGATGGTCCACCAAATAGCTGAAGGGGCCGTACTTCCAGAAAACACTCCTTCTGTTCCAGATAAAAGAAAGCCAACCCAGAAGCGTATCAGTAACAGTCATGGGCATAACCCACGGAACACCAGTAGAGAGGAAAAGGGAAGTCCATAACTCCCTAGCCATAGAGCAATGAAGGAGCAGATGGTTCACATCCTCCTCCTCACTTTTGCACATGTAGCATCGATTAACATAGATCATGCCCCGAGATCTCAAGTTTTCCCCCGTCAATATGGCACCCCTAACTGCCTCCCAAACAAAAAAAGCTACTCTACCGGAGATTTTATGTTTCCAAATTTCCTTCCATGGGAACAAGCTTTTTTCCTTCTCTAACATATTAGAGTAGAAAGAACTAACAGAAAACAGCCTGTTTTTAGTAACCTCCCAGATGATTTTATCTTCACTCAAAACTTGCCTCTTACAACCATGGAGAAACTCCACAAACTGCACTGCTTCCTCAATCTCTCAGTCATGCAAATTTCTGCGAAAAGCAGGACTCCAAAGGTCTGATCCCCCTTGATTGACCACCAACGAACTCACCAGTTCAATATTGTACAGATTGGGAAACATCAATTGCATGGTAATAGTCCCACACCAAAAATCCTTCCAAAACCTGACTTGATTTCCCAGCCCTACATTGAATCTAATGAACCTGTTGAAGGCATTTCATTCTCCCATAATGCCTTTCCAGACACTAGAACCATGCGAGGACAGAACTTTCTTTGGGAACCAAAGATGATCACCCGCTCCATATTTGCTCACCACTAACCTCCTCCATAAGGACTCTTTATCCATTAAATACTTCCAAAGCCACTTGCCCAACAGAGTCTTATTAAAGAAGCTGAGATTTTTAACTCCTAGACCCCCATCCTCCTTGTTAGAGCATACTGAATCCCACCCGCCTAAGTGATATTTCCTCTTCTCTTTATCCCCTTCCCAAAGGAAATCTCTTTCTAACTTCTCAATTCTCTTTAAAACCGAGGCGGGGGCCACGAACAAGGATAAAAAATAAGTGGGAAGATTAGATAGTGTACTCTTAATAAGAGCAAGTCTTCCACCCTTTGATAAGAATGTCTCTTCCACCCCGCCAACCGCCTCTCAAACCTAACCATTACTGAGTTCCACACAATACTATTCTTAAAAGTTGAACCAAGAGGTAAACCCAGGTACGAAATAGGACGGCTAGAGACACTGCAGCCAAAGAACGAAGCTAAATCCTCCACGTTTTCCACTCTACCTAAGGGGATTATCTCACACTTCGAAACATTAGCCTTCAAACCCGATAAATCTTGGAAAATCAGCAAGATTAAACAAAGGCAACCCAGTTGATCACTGTCCGCATCACAGCAAACTAGGGTGTCATCGGCAAATAAAAGGTGAGAAATAGTAACACCCCGGCCCGAATCATTACCCACCTCGAAGCCCTTAATAAAACCTCCTGCTACCACCTTATCAATGAGCCGACTAAGGGCCTCCATAACCACAATGAAAAGGAATGGAGAGAGGGGCCCCTTGGCATAAGCCTCTCGGGCTCAAGAAGAAACCTTTAGGCTGTCCGTTAATAAGATTGTAGATATGCAGAATAGAACCCAATTTTTCCATTTCTCTCCAAAACCCATTTTATCCAAAAGATAAATCAGGAATTCCCATCTAACAAGATCATAGGCCTTCTCCACATCCAGCTTGCGCAGAATCCCTGGTTCTCCGCTTCTCACCCTCGAGTCCACCACTTCATTAGCAATCAAAACTGCTTCCAGAATCTGACGATCCCCCACAAATGCGTGCTGCGAATCTAAAATCACTTGGCCAATCACCTTTCTCATTCTATTCGACATGACCTTAGAGATCAGTTTATAAATGCTACCAATGAGACTAATAGGTCTGAAGTCTTTTAACTCCTCAGCCCCTTTCTTTTTAGGGATGAGAGCAATAAACGAAGTGTTTAGACTTTTTTTGAACCCCTCCTCCTCAAAGAAAGAG
Source organism: Codonopsis lanceolata (assembly GCA_013146195.2). NCBI lineage: Eukaryota > Viridiplantae > Streptophyta > Magnoliopsida > Asterales > Campanulaceae > Codonopsis > Codonopsis lanceolata. Next base: position 96,672,831 of record CM028382.1, on the reverse strand, counting down.
TGGAAGCCCTCCATAATATCATTTTTAACCACTTACCATCAATGTTTGAAAAATTCAAAGGTAAAGCCATGGGGCCTGGGGCCTTATCCCCTTTTAAGACTATCCAAAGCCTCCACCACTTCCTCTTCATTAAAAGCTTGTTCTAAAAGTCTCCTGTCCTCCTCAATCAGGGTTTTGAACGTAATCCCATCTATTTCCAGATCTCTATCTCTATCTTCCGAGAACAACTTTTGGTAGAACTCTACAATGCCTCTACTGATTTGAGTCTCATCTTCCGTCACATTACCATCTATATTGAAACTCTTGTGCGCACTGGCCATCTTATGGAAAAACTTTGAATTTTTATCGCCTTCTTCCGGCCACAAGGCCCTAGATTTTTGCCTCCAGCTTATTTCTGCGCAACTTTTGATTTCCAACTTAATCTCCTCTCGACGGGCTGCTTTAAATACCCCTAGAGATCCTTCACCCTCCTTTTCATCCAGAATTTTGACTTCCTCCATAGCTTCCTTGATTCTGATCTCAATTCTCCCAAACACCTCTTTATTACAGACTTTAAGGTCCTCTTTGAGAAGTTTCAGCTTTTTAGCAATTCTAAAACACGGTTTACCAACTACCGCATAAGAATCCCACTTTATCCTAACCCAATCCTTAAATCCTGGAGCCTTCAGCCACATGTTTTCGAACCCGAAGGAAGTTTTTCTTCTAACATTATCATCCCCAAACTGGAGGGTGAAGGGAGAATGATCAGAAACAACCCTAGGAAGGGTCCTTTGAACGAAAACACCTATCGACTCCTCCCAATCAGAGCTAATGAGAAATATGTCAAGCCTTGAACATTGCCGATTCAACCCTCCTCGAAACCAGGTGAATGTGTTCCCCTCGAGGGGCAAATCCATCAACTCTATGTCATTGATAAAATCGTTGAATTCCACCTTAGCCTGTGAAAATGATTGACCTCGACGTCTCTCTTGAGGGAAACATACCACATGAAGTCTCCTCCCACACACCACGGAAGGTTCCATTTATGTCTAACAGAAATCAATTCAGCCCACAAATCTGACCGGCGAATATCTGAGCAAGGACCATAGACACCGGAGAATACCCACCGAGAGTCATTAGCCATCCGCTTAAACAGACACGAAATTGAGAAAACTCCTTTCACGTGATCTTCAACAGCTAGAACTCTTCTATCCCATATAATAAGAATACCCCCCACAACCCCAACTGCATCGAGATGAACCCAGTCCATCCACCTACAACCTCCTATGTTGTCCACAAATTTTCTGTCCATACAGTCCATTTTAGTCTCTTGTAAACATACTACGGAAGGCTTCCACCTTCTAAGAGCTTCCTTAACCACTTGCCTCTTCCTGAAATTATTCAAACCCCACACATTCCAACTGATAAGGTTTAAATCCATATCACAAACTAGTTAATGTTTTCTTTCCCGGAACTCTTGTCTACCCTCCCGCAGCCCCATCAAAATTAATGCCACAATATACATTTTTGATCTCCCTGCTTTCTGAACCCCGAGCCTTATTTCGACTGGCTCCCACCTTTTTACTAACCGACAACCTCCCCTTTTCCATTTCCAATAATATATCCACAATTTTATCCTCATGGCCTTTACAGTAGGCACCCAGATAATTCACAACACCTTTAGCCTTCTTGCTCACCCAAACAGACATCTTTTTGTTAGGATCTCCATAGTCAGCAACTTTGGTTCCAAAACCTCCACAAGTCTGACCATCGAAATAGGGCTACAGAACACGACCTCCTCTCTGACCATCGAAATTGGGCTATAGAACACGACCTCCATTTCCTCGCTGTCAGTACCCCTCAACCTTGTATTATCGTCATGGGCGGGGATCTGCGAATCATTCGGACAATCTCTTTCCTTCGAGTTATCCTTAGGTACATCGCTAGGAGTAAAATCATCTTTCTTCAGTTCTACACTTTCCTCGAGCTCTCTAATTGCAAGAGCTCTATCCATCACATGCGACCTCTATCTTCCCCAACGATAGAACTTTTATTCCCATTCTCATCGTAATGGACTCCTTCCTTAGCTTCCATCGTCGCCGGTCTCTTCCCATGGATCCCATTGACTTTATCGGTCTTGTTCTGTTCTTCAAGATCCGGCTGCCCGCTTGACTGCTTATCACAATCTTCTTGAAGATTAAAAAGCCCTTGTTTCATTATAGTATCAGTGATTCAGAAGGCCATCCTTGGGCGCATGATGGGTCCTAGTCACCAAAAGCTTCACCTTCATTGGGCACACCGGCACAGGCCCAAATCTGACACCCCTAGTATCACGAATCCCCCCACTTGAGGAGCAGGTAGATGGCCCAGCCCTATCACCATTGGGCTCACCAGTCTGTTTCTTCTCATACTCCTTCTCCCTTTTATTGCGGGCCACCCAAGTTCCTTTCTTGGGATTTACACTACACCGTGGGCCTCTGTCCACTTTTTGCCCTCCTTTATCGTTTTCAGCCCATTTGTGACTTTTAGGTTTAAACTTCAATTGAGGACCAACCCTACTACCAACGCCACTGTTTCGATTAGTGATTTTGAAATTCAAATTATCTGCAGCCCACGTGCTCCCCCAGCTTTTACTGAGCGTATCCGACTTTACGCTTGCAGAAGACGTACATTGACATGGGTTCTTCGATTCCCCACTACGCATGTGAATACCGTTATTCGCCCCACCTATCGCAACCGTCGGAATACTGCCAGTTCTGCCATCGCAACCTTGCGACTAAAGAGGATGGAAGAACATACCGCCAAATTTCAAATCGGGCGAGAACACACCTGCCCCCGTCTTAATACGAACGCAAGCCGGTAAAACCTCACAATATTGCACCAAGATACGAGCCCATCTCATATCCGTCCTCTTCTGGGTAGCTTCATCCACTGTCACGAAACCCCCACAAAGTTGCCCAATCCTCTTGAAAACTTCCTTACCCCACAAGTGAAGAGGGGGGCCCATAGCCCTAATCCAGATTTCCTTTGGTTTACGATCCGCCGCTTCTTTGTACTACTTCGGCTGCCTTACTGGATCAAGCTTTGACAGAGCAAATCTTCTAACCTTACCCGCTGCCATGTCCCACCCTCCATCTTTGGCCACAGCAGGAATGAAAATCTTTAAGGGACTTCCAATCCCTTTGGCTGATATGCACAGGAAGAAACCATGGGTGTTCCAATCCTTTGCCACCATCACCTCGCGCTGCTTCCCTGCTCTTTTCTTCCAGAATACCTCTATGATAGAAGAAGCCTTGTCCATCCACTCACACACCTAAAGCATTTCATCTAAAGATAAATCTATTTTATGAACTCTACCTCTGCTACGCTCCAGCCATTGGAACCACGGACCATTCTTACCTTGGATGTAATTCACATCGAAAGACTTTCTACCAGCCTGGAAGAAAGTAACTGCATCCTCTTCCTTAGGTCTAACCATAGTGTTTTGAGGTTTAAACAATTTTGTTTGATGCGATTGTTATAGGGTGCCCAAATTAAGAAGCATAAGCACCCCAATGGAAACTGATGCTCCCATAATGTTTATTGTGAATGAAATTGATCAACAGCTATAGTTCGATTAAAGTTAGAAGTAACTTGAGCTTTGTAACTCTGTAGAACAACGATTGGCTGACCGGTGCTATTTGATTCACAGGAAGGAGAGGTTGAAAGGTGTAAATGTTGTGGACTGGTTTTCCACAGGCCATGCTTCAAGCGGACTTCAAGTTGTCCATGTGGTGTGGTTCTAGGGGCAACAACGAAGGGGAACCCTAGTGTTGGGAATGAGGTGGACGTCACTTAGAGTCCCCTGAACTTGAAGTCACATCAGAATGCCAAAATCCAGTAGCTGATGCACCTCCTTCTTTAGTCTGTCGACATCTACCTCCTCATTGTCAAATCTATTATCAGTGCCCAGTCATATGTTTCCTTCAAACTTTAAAGCTATTGGTTGGCCTCTCGTCCTTGGTTATTGAACACCAACGCTTGGAGAAAGAATCATATGCCTCATAAGGCTTTACCTCTGGACATTTGTGTATTAAGCACTGGCCAAAGTCAGATTCAAGCTCACCCTTCCTGTCACTGTCGTGTGCTTGCTTCTCAATGATTATTGTAGTTTTGGAGTCTAGAGAACTTTGTGGTATACTGGTGCGGTTCGGACAGTTGATTTAAGGTTTTGAAGTAGAAGGTAATTAATTTATCATCTTTATGGGTGTTACCTAATGGGCGCCTTTAGTGGCCTTTAGCGGCATAGCCATCACAGATTTCTGTAGAAGATTCTGGCGCTTCATCGACGGCTTTGTCTTTTTTGCTTCCAAGTTATGTTGTTTTTCTTTGGTTCTTGATTTTTTGTCTTTTGACTCAAAAGGTAGACTTATAGTCATCGAGGTTTATCTAATTTTCCCCTCTATTAAGAAAATTCTTCTTTTTCCATTATCTATTCCAAACCATCTAGTCAGGAGACCAAAAAGAAAAGCATAAGAAATGTCAGACTTAGCCCAATTGGGCATGACCATGCAAACCAAAACCAATCATAACAGAATGAAGTCAGTAGTCCTCCTGCAAGTTTGTTTGCTTATTTAAGAAGGTCTGTATAAAAAAGAAACTGTACTTAGGCTCCATTTGTTTCAAGGAAAACAATTTCAAAAATATGAAAATCTTTTACTTTTAGGTGTTTAGTAATTAGTAAAAGTAATTTTTTATTAAAATGCTACAGATTGAAAATGCAACAAAAAAACAATCATGAATTTATACAATTATTATATTTGTTAAAAGTTACTACTCCATATAAATTTTAAATAGTATATATAGCAGATTTAATAAAAACATACAATATAAAGTTTGTTTTATTCACATATAATTTTGAAAAAAAAAAGTAGCAGGTGTGAGCAAGACAGAGAAGGTTGAAAGGTGATGGGGGGTGTGTGTGGTGGTGGGGGGCAGAGTGACAGGTGAAGGTTAGGGACGTTAGCAATTGACCAGGAGGATGCTGTTTCAAACACTTTGGAGAGCCAAGAACTCTTGAGGCGTCATTTTGAAAAATGACTAACGGAGGGGCACCTCCGTATATCATTTTCCTTAGTATATGATTTTTTTTCCAATTGACTGTAAAATGTTTTTCACTGACCATATTTTCCAAGTATCACCAAACACTAGAAAGTGAGGAAGATGTTTTCCAAAAATCATTTTCCATGAAACAAACAAAATCTTTTATGAAAATAAAAACTGCAAGTGCTCCGGAAAATTCTGAAGATGGGGCTTATGGAGGAAGTCTAAAAGTAATATATTTACGGCAAGTCGTATTACGCTGACTTGGTAAATTCTGACAGAGGTTCTGTTCCTTGGAAAATGACTTGGAATTCCAGTGCTCCGGGACGAGTAGCCTTCTTCATGTGGGAAGCAGTGAATGAGGCTATCCTCATGGGGGATAATTTGAGGAGGGGTAAAGTTCATGTGGATAGGTGTTTTATGTGCAAAGGGGAAGGCAAGAGTGTGAACCATCTTTTGCTACGTTGCACAGTCGCAAAGGAGCTTTCGAATCTTATTCTCAGTTACCTTAATCTATCTTGGGTGATGCCTGGCACTGTAATGGAGTTACTAGTGTGTTGGTCATTCACAATAAGGGGAAAAGGAACTCCAATTGGCGAGCTATTCCCCTTGCAGTATGTTGGATTATTTGGACGGAAAGAAACAGGAGAGCCTTCGAGGATGAGGAAAGATCCATGCCTGTTTTGAAGAATGCGATTCTTCAGCTATTTTTTTTTGGTGCACAGATACAGGGGGGGGGGTCCATGGGTTCTTCTTTTGTAGAGTTTAGGGATAGTTTTTTTATTGTATAATCTTCTGAGTATACTTCCAGTGTACACAGGACGCGACACCTGTTTTGTCGCTTTTGTTTATAATACATCTTACTTATCAAAAAAAAAAAAAAAAAAACTGCAAGTGCATGGTATTCAAAACCATAAATAGTACTCCCTATGTCTCTAATTCAGTTTCATTAAGGGGAAAAAAAATGTGTCCATAAAAGAATGTCAATTTTCTAATGAATTATTAAATGCACCTTCGCCAACTATCATGTCACATTTTGCACTTGCTTAAATTTTCTGAATGTTTCTTTTACTAAAGACCCACACTTTATATTAATGGAAGTATGTGCTAGTAACATTGTTTAAAATGTAACTAGCTTAATTTCGGTGAAAACTAAAAACGCACACTCATTTAGAAACTGAGGGACTAAAAAATGTTATGAAAGTGCAACCGTATGTAAAAGTGAAGGTCTGATCAACAATCCCATTATTTTCACTTTTCCTCATTATCAAACGCTCTCCTATTTCTCTCTCCAAATCACCCAGCACACTCCCAAAGGAATAGTAATGAACTTCTTCGGCTGCTGTTTTTTTGGTGTATTGACGATGTTAGGCCTGAGGTCAACTCTTTTGCTGACTTTGTAGCGAACATATGTAATCTGTAATTATTGGAGTACTCCTCTTGTGTACATAGAATGCGGCACCTGCTTTGCCGCTTTTGTTATTAATATATACCCACTTATCAAATAATATATATCCTATTATTTTCACTTTTAAAAGATACCTTTACATTTTACATCTAAAACAAAAGCATACACTAAATTTTAAAATGTTTTCAGTCTGTAAATTAACCAGGTCAAGCTGGAGGGAAAATTTATCTACCCAAGCCCCTCTACACCTCTTTGACTCTAGAAAATGATGACCAACCTAGACTTGATCCATCTAATCAATCAGACACTTAAATGATTGGTTTTCGCTTGCTGAGCCAGCGTCTTATGGCTAAACTTCACCATGCAAGAAGTCTAACTAATAAAAGTTCTGGGGTACATTGCAGACTGCCTGGCAAATGATTAAGCCTCTGGAGTATAAAAACCCTACTTCTGTTAACTCCGATTCATTGGACTTCTGCATCACTCATATATAGTTCTAAAAATGTATCATCCACCTACCTACCCTGCTACCCACCCATTTCCCCCCTCAAGCGTACTTTCAGTGATAGTTGATATATGAACTGAACAACCCATTTGGCCAGATGCAAAAAAATTGGATACACAATGTGTTATACTCTAAAAGACCAAACGACGGTGATATAACATTCGGTAGAGGTATTAAAAAATAAAAATTGCACAAGGGAGAGAGATACCAATTCAAGGCAATATCTTAACAACAAATGGAGTAGTACTTTAGTCAACGGATCACATGATGAGGATAGGAGTCAGTTTTAAAGAGAAACAAAATGATCACCAATTATAGCTGCTAAATGACCTTGCAGTTAAAAAGAGGCAGAATGGGGAACCATTGAGAGGTCCGCATAGTCACCTTTCAAAGATTGCATTACTATTTTTTTTTTGATAAGTAAAGTATAAGTATTATTAACAGGCGTCAAAAAAGGAGACGCTACCTTGTACACTGAAAGTATACATACACTAAACTACAAACCAAAAGACCCCAACCTAATTACAAAAAGGATCCTCTAAAGTTGGGTCGACAGTTAAGCACCAGAATCTCAAATACAAGTGAAAAGACTTTTTGATTCCTACAAGATCAGATTCAATGTTCTCAAAAGCCCTTCTGTTCCTCTCTTTCCAGATGGTCCACCAAATAGCTGAGGGGGCATACTTCCAGAAATTACTCCTTCTATTCCGGGTAAAGGAAGGCCATCCCCGAAGCGTATCAATAACAGTCCTAGGCATAACCCACGAAACATCAGCAGAGAGGAAAAGGAGTTCCAAAGCTCCCTAGCCATAGAGCAATGGAGCAGCAAGTGATTAACATCCTCCTCTTCACTTTTGCATTACTAATTGACCTCTTGCACACTTATTCAGTGGTGCGTTTTGACATACATTGTTAGACCCTCTCTTCAAATGAGTTGATAATTTAACAAGGTATCAAACCTCTGTCTAAGCAAGATCTTGGCTTCAAGTTCCACACCACAATCATGTGAGGGGCATTCTCCATTTGTTTTCTGATACACCTAATGATGCATGTTAGCTCATCCTCCACGTGCAAGTGTTAAGGGCCTAAAGGCCTGATAACATTTCTTTTATAGGAAAAATATATTTTATTATAGACAAGGCTTGATACAAGTAGTTGGACCCTCTCTCTAACAGCTTATCTTTTAGACGAGTTAGCAACCTACGGTTGAGCAAAAACGGTAGGAAAAAGTCACTAGAAAGTTGAAGACAATTCAATGCTTGAACAACACAATGTCCTCATTTCCACAACACTTATCCACGACAGGGACAAGGTTCAGCATGCAAGCCAAAATCATAGTCAATAAACAATATCTAAATTATGGTTGCAAATAATTACATGTTAGCATGTCATACATAGATAAGAATGAGGAAAAGGCGGAATACTTGGTAATTGATTTTGGCTAAAAAGGGAAAAGGTTTGTATGTCATTCACAAGGAGAAATGTCTCTATTTGAAATCAATACAAATGATGCATCAATGTGATGAGGGTTGGGTAAGGGTTAGTTCCAAATGGGAGGCAATGTAAGGGGTGACAATTGGGCTGAGCATTTCAAGAAGGAAAAGGGTTGGAATACATAAACAAGGGCACGGGCTGGAGTGAAATAACAAGGGGTCTTGGAAAGGGAGCTAACCCATGTTGGGTTAGTATAGGGTATGGCATGACAAGAGCAATCAGGTGGGCTCAAGGCAGATTGGGGTTTGTCAACACTTGGGCTCAAGGCAAGCTAAGGAGTTTCAACAAGGACACGAGTATTTGGATCATGCCTAAAAGGACTATTAGTAATTGGCTTATGGACTTGGGCTGCTCACTTGGAGGGGGAGTCCATATGTGGGGGTTGAGAGTCTTGCATGCCACGGGTTGCATGGGATTACAAAAGAGGGCAGCCGTGTGAAGATTGCTAGGAGGCCGGCTTCATCAATCCTTGAGACTAAAGGATTCATCTAGTTTAAGTTTATTTTGTTAAATCCCGTTTTTGTAATTCAGCCCTAAAAGGGAGTATAGTTTTGTTTATTTCCTTTCCTAGTTTAGTTAGGATTTCCTTTAGGTTACTTAGATAAAATTAGGGTTTATTTTTGTAGCATTTATAAGACATTAGTTCAATGAATAAAATAGATTTTGACGTTGAAAAACAAAGACTAAAGAACAAAGTTTTGTTCTTCCAAACCCGATTTCTTCTACCAAAGGTGAGTGAAGGCTAAGGTGAATTAATCAACGGATTTCTTTACGTTAAACAAGTGAAGTTTAACCAGTGAGTCCGATCTATCTTTTCTTTTTTTGTTTTTGGTGCGTACTGTGGCAGTTTGGAACAAATCCGGCCAGCCTACTTGCTGCCTTGAATGAATCATCGAGCAGCCTTGTTTTGGACAGATTAGTTACATAATCAAGCATCCTTTAATCTTGTTATTTTCATGAGTGTTTTGGGGCTGTTTTAAGCAATTTCGGCCAGCACCTTGCTGCCTCAATTTCTTTTGGACAGATTGTGTTTTTCGGGGTGTTTGACACGCATCACAATGCCCGTAGCATCATGATTCTCCAAAACAAAATATGAAAGAGTCCCCCACAAATCATTGTACAGTACTATTACCTTAGTGGTGGGATCTTTCCTAGCAAGCCTCTTCAAGTGTTGTGCCACTTCACCATCAATATCCTGCTCAACAACAATGCAAAAATCAATGCATTAATGCAAACATATTCCACAACTCATTAACGATTATTAGGATGACTTGTTAAAGTGTAGACAAGTCAAAATCCAAACCAAAAATCACACTTGAGCTAGTAGGAAGCTAGCAATAGCTGAAGATCATTCGACGAAGGCAACTTAAATTCACGTTTAAAACAAAAATAACGCTAGAGCCACTCAATAAACACTCAAATTTGTGTACCAAATGATGTGTAGAGCCACTCAATGAACACTCAAATTTGTGCACCAAATGATATAGTTTCCAATGGGTCATCTTATTTGGCATTTTATAGGCTCCACTATAAGTTAAAAAGTTATGTTAACAATATACACATAAGATGTCTCATCATTTGATACCCAAAATTAAGTGTTATTAGAGTTACCCTAGCATTGCCCTTAAAACAATATATCACCGCATCATTTCCCAATATTCTCCAAAAACATATAGTATTTGTTTTAGCGCATTATTTCCTTTACGTAAAGGACAAATTAACATCCCAGCTCTGACAATTCAACCAAGAGGATAAACACTGATTGAGAAAGAATTCAGCTACCGTAAAGGGAGCAGCATCTTGGCTAGTAAGAGTGTTATCAAGACGCGAATTGCCAACATAGCCCCCAAATCCAACCGTCGTAGCCCCCGACGGCAGCAACGACGCAGCCAAACTGTAATCAAATTCAATTCGTTAACAACCATTTCCACGTGAATAAATAATTCATACGCACACACGCAACATGCAGATGATTACCTGCTGCTAGAGGGGCGTGATTTGCTTCGTGCTGCATCTCCTTTAGGTCTGCCCATTCTTCTAGAATTTTCTTAATTCCTTTTTTTTTCCAGATAGAACAGCCTTTGGTTTTTCGTTAAAGTTGGAGTAATATTTAAAGGCTGGTGAATATTTCAATTTTTATCAGTGACGCTCGCTACTCCGAAGACGAAGAGGCTAGGCTAGGAGAGAATCAAAGTCTTTGCTCAGCGCGGCAGTCGCAGGGAAGACTTTCTTCTTCGAATGCGGAACAGTATATATATTTCGTCAATACGGGAGGCCAATTAATAGCCGACATGAACCTTAGTTAGGGCTATGTACGTCCTTTAGTTTGAGTTTCCTTCGACAACAAACTGTATTTAAGTGACAATCGACGATGGTCGGAGTCATGTACTAGTAGATTTTTTATTGGGTTAAGTATCCTATTAGTTCATGAAAATTGATCAAATTCATCGTAAGTCTCTCAATTTCAAAAAATTTCATCACCGATTAAAATAGGTCTTTTTTGTTTATCGAAGGTCCTTAGCCCTAACGTCGTTTGTGTATTTTCGTTAAGTGAGCATGTATCATTCACATGTACAAAATAAGGTGGTCATGTATAACATCATCAAAATAAGAGGGCAATGTGAAAATTTTAATATCATCTTCTCCTTTCAAATAAGTGTTGTGAACATCATCTTCAGCAATACTTCCTCTTTCTCTCTACTCCCTGTTTTTTTCTCCTACTTTGCTCCTTCCCTTTCTTCCTCAACCCAGGTAACTCAAATCAAGTTATTTCAATTTGGTGTTCAAATAATGGTTCCATAACTAATCCTTTTCGACAGCGATTAATTGGGTTTCTCACACTTCCACTACCACCCCTTCTCACCACTACGACCACCTCATCACCGCCATGTCCACATCTCTTTCGCCTTTACCACCTCAAACAAATCCTCCACCCCTATCTCGACCAGAGTGAAAAAGGACCTTAAGCATCACTATCATATGTAGGAAGAGACTCTCTCCTCGAAGATGGATATAAAAATCGAAGAGCTCTTCCTGTCGTCAAGTAAGAATTTGAAAGACTCGGGAGACATCCTTGAGCTCAAATCTCCTCCAGTCCATCTTGCTTTCTTTCAAATGAGTTTGGTGGGAATGTATGCTGCTTGTGGGGAAATTGGTGACGCACGGTTGGTGTTTGATAAAATGTCTGACCAAGACATTGTTACAAAGACCTTAATTAAAGGGATGTGAGTGATGAGAGTGAAGGCAGCGAGGGCAAAACCTTTGATAACAAATCAAGAAGGATGTTCTTCTCATTCTTCATTTGATTCTGACGAACCCCACATGCCTCAAAGAATGTCTTATTTGTTAGACCTAGGATTCGATTCAAACTTGGGGTTAAGTCCATGCTCTGAGTTACTTGGGTTGGGGAAGAAAGGGAAGGAGCAAAGCAAAAGAAAAAAAAATAGGGGAGTAGAGGGAGAAAGAGCAAGTATTGCCCGAGATGTCAAACGAATGTTCATATTGGGTTCCAAAACTCTACTATGTAAGAACAAAATTGGGTTCCAAAATTTTAATGGGAGATGATCCGTGATTTTTTTTTGTTTGTAAATAATATAGTCTTGAATCCTGAAATAATTGTAAGAGAAGATGGTATTAAAATTTTCATATTGCCCCATTATTTTGATGATGTTATGCTTGCCCCCTTTATTTTATACATGTGAGTGGTACATGCTCACTTAATGAAAATACATAAACGACGTTAGGGCTAGGGACCTCCGATGAGCAAAAAATGTCTACTTTGATCAGTGGTGAAACTTTTTGAAGTTGGGGGACTGATGATGGGTTTGACTAAAGTTCATGGACTAATGGTATACTTAACCCATTTTTATTTTATTCTTCCAAATATGGGTGGGGCTATTCACACTCCAAAATATGTTTCATGTACCCACACAAAAAAAATACAAAAATGTCATGGAGTTGAAAGACCAAATCACCAACTTTTCTCTGTCATTTCCTCTCATCCCCTCTTCCTTCTCGATCCCGCCATCTTCTTACTTTTTTTCTTTCTTTCTTCCCGTCCCATCTATTTTCTCTCTCTTTCCTTTTCTATCTCCTCGTTTATCTCCCTCTTATTCCAGCCATGAATCATGCTTCCATTCAAAATTGAAAAATTTATTGGCGACTCGTGTTCGGACATGGTGCAAGCACCAGTCGAACAACACTGTAATGTTCGCCCAATCATGGCTAAACACGCCCCAATTTTTTTTTGGTTTTTTAAGTTCTTGGGGTTCATAAATCTACATAGAATTGAGGAAATTGATGGTGAGTAATTGAGGAATTAGAGATTTGGAATGGAAGGAAAATATGGGCTTTCTTGGATCAGAAAGAGAAGAAGAAGATGAAGGGAAGAAAATGGTGACCATGGATAGTGACGGGATTGAGAAGAGAGAAGGAATGTGCATCAAGAAAGGTATAATGGGAGTTTGTATTGAGTAGTGTGTTAAATTAGATAAAAATAAGTTGTGCGTATAGATAAAGTAACTTAACATATACATTCTAAATTATCACCAACTTAACAACATTTTAATATTGAAATTTGTGTTAAAATATTCAACGATACTAACACTAAAGTTCGTAGGAATACAATAAGCTCAAGCTCTTAATATCATTAGCCTAACATGTTTACGGTTTAAGGGCGTGCATGGTGTCGATTTCAGCGGTTTCGAGCTAAAACTTATTGACAAACCAGTACAAATGACTCTCTAACCCAAAATCCATTACCAAATCAAACCAAAGATTTCAAATTCTCCTATTTTGGTTACTTGACTTTTTTTTTTTTTTTGAAAACAACAAAAACGTAAGGAAAACTCAAATTCATCGAGTAAAGCAGCAAACTTGCGAGTTTAAAGTCATGAGAAAATTGTACTTTTACAAATTCATATTCATCAACAAAACTAGCATAAGCAACAACATGATAAGAACAACCTCTAATTAAGTTTCTCGTAACAAATATCAACAACTATATCATTAAAAAGATCAACCTTAAATTGCAAAAACAGCCATACCATAGGCTTCACAGTAGCAAAAAAATAATAATAACAACAACCTTCAAACGGTTACAATATCAACAGACAACATTAAACCTTAGTAATCAAGCTTAAAGAAGGATTTATCACGACCAAATGTATATGTGTGTGTGTATCTGTAAAATACATCTATCTATATTATAAAACAGCTTCGTTCAAACGTGTGCAATTAACTAAGGCTATTTAGAGGTCAGGATTTACTTTTTTACCGAGATCTTACGGCTGTGATTTATTTGGATTCTCAAGCGTGCGAACAACCTCATTTTACCGTCTTCTACCTATTTTTCCTCATGCGCGTCTTATTTTTCCTCTTGCGTGTGATTTCACAGATTCTCCCTCTTCCTTCTTCGTTACCCCTTGGAATAGGGTTCCTTATACGATTTGAGGTGGATATTTCACCCTTTTATTTTGAAACCCCTATTCAGTTTCCTTCCCTTTTCTCTCCAATTCTTCTACCAAGGGAGCTCGTCATCCTCTCCGTCGGAAACAATTGTAAGTACCCTTTTCCAGTTCACCATTTTTAATGGGTTTTAAACATGTCACCAATCCAACACTCCTCTTTACCGGGTTAATTTCTGTTTTGGTTTCTTCTAATTCAATCCAACACTCTTCTTTATTGGGGTTAATTTAATTGTGTGTGCATCTGTTTGCGAAGTTTGGAGGATTTTTCGCCCTTTAATTCTGAAATCCCTATTCAGTTTCCTTCGCCTACCTCTCTTCAATTCTTCTGCCAAGGGAGCCCGTTGTCCTCTCCGCCGAAAACAACTGTAAGTACCCCTTTTATTGTTAGACATACTCTCTATTGAGTTTGAAAATTTTATGGGTTTTGTTTTGATAATCTCTATATGTGAGACGTTCAAGCTTTTTCCCCCGTCTCATGTCACTGAATCTTCTGTCAACCCTTTCTCCGCGGGAAACTATATGCTCTCTCTTCATCGAATTATGGCTTTTTCCTCATCAACTCCGCCTCCCTTCTCAAACTATAAGTATGTCTATCTTACTCTCTAAATTGTGTCAGTTAAAGCTTTTTCCCTCGTCTCATGTTGTTGAATCTCTTGTCGACCCTCTCTCCGCGTGAAATTGTAAGTTCTCTTTTCATCGAATTGTGGTTTTCTCCTCATCAACTCCGCCTCCACTCTCAAACTGTAAGTATGTCTATCTTACTATCTATTTGTGTTTGTTCAAGCTTTTTCTCACGTCTCCTGCATGAGTCGCCCTTCTAAATAATTAAAATTTATGTCTGTTAAGGAACTCATAAATGCAATCTTGAAGTTAAACTATAGAAAGAAGCATAACAGGATGTTGACTCTAGGTAGATTTCTATTTCTAACACAAAATGTAGTTAATTTATTTTCGTTGTAGTTCAAAGCAAACCAATGAGGTGTATAAGCTTAACAAAGACATTGAAAGGCCTACAATATAACTACCATTAAGTTAAGGGTGGTTTTCGATACAATCTTTCTTGGGTTTTTTCTTATTTGGTAGTTTCTGTGTGTCTGTGTGGTGGGTGAATGGGTCATGAGGTTATTATTTGGGTTGTTTATAGTGTTTGTGATAGTTTGGGTGTCACCTGTGTGAGTGTGAAAAGAGTAGCAAGAGGGTGTTATCAGTGAAACCACAAATCAAATTTCAAAAAGAAAATGAATTTAAATTTAACAAAAAACAAAAAATAGAACTCCACAAGATAAAGTATGCGTAGGGATGTGACAATTGGACTGAGATTACACTATAAATATGATAGATGAATGTGAATCATTGTCTCATTTCAGGATTAATAATTGATTAACCGAAGAAAAAATATTCAAAGCCAATGAATTTATTGCAATTTGCAACTTATAAGAAAAAAGTCAGAAAAAATTGTGTGATTTGTCTTAATTTACTTTGGTTTCTGGCCTATTAAAAGACGCGAAAACAGAAACTGTCATTGAGTGGTTGTAGATTATGTATACATAGCTTTTTGTATTGACACTAAAATAAAGTCACATTGTTATTGAATCCATGTTTCCAGTCTAGCGAATATTCATGTGAAGCTAATGCCTTGGACAATTCCTTGTGCATTGCCTATCAGTTTCACAAATACAATTGACTATAAAGAGCTTCTTATTTTTCTTCATGAAGTTTAGTGATGCTTATTGCTACAAGTGTGATTTTATAGTTGCCTTGAGATTTTATTTGTGAATATATGTGACTCATTTTAGCTGCTGCTATTTTGTCTTTAATAAGTTATTTGAACTTTATCAATTTTGTACAAATTTTATAGGAAAATTACGGGTCGGTTTACTTTTTAAAGTTTTTAATCACTACAGTACGCTCTCTCTTTTTTCAACCGGAAAAAGTAACTTTTGTGGCAAAATGACTACAATACCCTTAATGAACCATATGCGCGCTACGGAGGTCATTATTCTTTCACCGCGTTACAATTAAACTAGGCAATTAACCTATTGAACCGCGATGCAAAAATTAATGCAATGAAATTTATGAATTGCGGTTCAAAAATAGACCAGAAAATTAAACTTTGAACCGCGGTGCAAATATTAATACAATTAAATTTATGAATCACGGTGCAAAAATAGAATAGGAAATTAAAATTTGAATTGCGGTGCAAAATTAATGTAATGAAATTTATGAAACGCGGTGCAAAAATAGACTAGGAAATTAAACTTTGAACCACAGTGTAAAAATAATGCTATAAAATTTATGAATCGCGGTGCAAAAATAGATTAGGTAATTAAACTTTGAACCGCGGTACAAAAATAATGCAATGAAATTTATGAATCGCGGTGCAAAAATAAACTAGGAAATTAAACTTTGAACCGCGGTGCACAAATATTATCTAATTCATTTTTGCACCGTGATACAATAACATAAAAAACCAGTTTACGTCATCCACATTCTTCTTCAATCTCCTCCGTCGTAAGTCTTCTTCTTTCTCATCCTTCTCTGCCTTCGTCTCAACTGAAAAATCCTTCAACCCAGCACAGATCCATTATACTTTTGTATTTCATGAATTAAAAAACTCGTTTACCTTTCGGGGGCACGCCCTCGAACCCCCACGAAAGGGCACTGTCCCCTCGATCGGGCAGGTCGATCCTGTTTCGTTGCGCACAATCGTGATTTTCAAATACAAAGTATGTTGCTGGAGCTATTGAAGAAGAAGATGACATTTTTGGAACAATATTTCAAAAAAAATAGTCTTTTGCGATTGAAAAAAAAAACTATAAATTTTTGAGGTTAAAAACTTTAAAAAAGGGACCGATCAGAATTTTCCACCGTTTTATATTGTTGCTGATGTCAGGCTCTTTTGTAGTTGCCTTAAGATTTTTTTTTTGTGCGACTTTCTCTAACTCATTTTAGACGTTGCTATTTTGGCTTTAATCAATTCTTTCAACTTTATCAAATAATCATGTACAACAATTTGTAAGTATAACTTATTTTTATGCGACTCTCATTTTTTTATGTTATAATTTTATCCAACACCTGCTTTTAAATAGGTCCTAACCTCCACCTAATTGTTATGATTGTGATTCTGTAAAAGAATTTATAAGCACTACATTTTTTTTAGATAAGCGTTAAAAATTAAATTTGATACAAGTTTTATATTTACATAATTTATATCTTACTAATTGTTTCAAATAAGTCCCTTCAACCCCACCTCCAACTACACCTGCATCTTTGACACCCCCTTCCACCTGCATCTCAAGTTGCAGCAGAACATATATACCCATAACAATGTATGATGATATGTGAGAGGATTTGAGTTTGTAGATGAAACTGTATGTTTTTTTAAAAAATTAAACGACTTCAATGCATAAAATATTGTTAACTTAATGTGTTTAAAATTTATTTGTCTCATATGTATGTAGAAATAATGGGGCAAATTTATTGCATCTCATGTTTCTAAACCAACCATTGTTGTGATGCAAGAGCTCCCAAAAGAAGAATGTGTTTTTTATTAAGAAAACAATAAAATATTCTTTGTACATGTCTATTTTGTTTATAATTACAATTAAATTATTTAATTCTTGGTTTCTTATGAAATAAATACCCAAGTAAAATATTTTATTTTGTTAGGTATTTGGGTTTTCTCATCTTTTCATTGTGTAGTGTACATATATCCAACACACACAAAATCTTAAGTAAATATTAATTCATTCCTACATTATCTGCTTCATATATTGATCAAGTCTCAAACCGGCGTCGTGCTATAAACACGGATTCAAAATCTAGTATAAATATATATAATATAAATTAAAACGACGTAGTTTTGACTACTTCAGATGCCGATTTGGTTTGTGAAGGCCTATAAACCAAAATCGGTGACTATTTTATTTTAAATTTAAAAATCTTCATCAAACCGTTACTGCCAAAATTGTAATTCGATCATTGAGATGATTTTTTTGATTTTATGTTGCTCTGGCCTAGTTTACAACTTTAGTACTTTACATAGCATAGCATCAAAGGTTTACACTACACCGTAAATCCTCAAGGAACAAAAATGAACAAGAATCTTATGGACGATTTCACTTGAACTATACCAAATAGTCACTTGAGCATTACTCAAAAACTAGCGTAAAATTACCCAAATGCTAATATTTCAAGTTAACCCAACTTAAATGCGTACCTATTTCAGGTGATCCATTGACCATGCTTACTTCCCTTGGGTACCTAATATTGGCTTACAAAACCTCACTCCACTGTACATTTAATGAAAGTGTTTTGATAGAATAAAAATAAAAATAAAAATTCATTGACTAATGCATAATTTTATGTTTAACAAAAGCAAGTTGTACAACTTTCACTAGCTATATAACATATGCTTGAGCATACGAACAATCTGTAAGCTTGCTTGTACGCTTACTTGCCATAACTGAGCAATTGACGTACACAAAAAAACGGTTTCAAATCGTCATTCTCACTCTCTGTCACATTTTCTATCTTATTGAATCTCAACCGTATATTCTCCTTGTCATTTTACGGTCTTTTTTTTACTAGAAACATATAAGATTGAGATTCAATGGAACACACAAAAAATACACTTATGAGTAGTAAATGCTTACTTTCAAAATGTCATCTAATAGACTAATAGCGTCAGCACCTTGGAGTTAAATCATGGGTATTTGCTGAAACCCATCCTTAGTTTGAAGATAAATGATAATATCAAGCACTAGATCATCCTTAGTTTGACTTATTAGTTATTACAATGCTAAATAATCCCAACCATTTGATCTGATTTGATCATACAAATGGTTCATACTTCAAACACGATATAATCCATCCACATATCAAGATTCAAGGGCACCGTATTCCAGCTTCTAACTACTTTCTCATCCCTTCATCAACTCTCTACCCAGGAGAAACTTATAAGAGTTGCCACATGTTGTGACATGAAAGTTGACTTATGGATAAACCGCGGTTTCATGCCCTCATGAGTTGACATACGTTGAACCAGAAAGGAAGTTATCCCAAAAATAAAAGTCAACAGTTCTCATTTCTGGGTGTATACAAATAACTAAACCGGCAGTGTGCACTTTACATCAATTATGTTTTACAAAGATGCAACAAAAATTGGGAAAGTCGGCATATCTATCAAATCCACAATTTTCTTCCATCAAAAAATATTATAATCAACGCCACAATAGACGCGTGATTAGAGAATCCTGGAAATATTGTTAGTCGAAATCTATTCCTTGGTACAAACACCTTCTGAAGCCCAAGTTTGTACATAAGGCTTGTCTGCAATAAAATCAATACAATTATTAAAGATGGCAGCATACTAAAATCTTTTTAACGGCACCAACGTGTGATTTTATTAGTTAGTTAGTAGCTCATATGTTCATGCAGAAGGCAGCACCCCACGTAAATATAGCCAAATTTCTCTCTAATCTGTAATCTAGACAATAGCTACTCCACTAAGTAGAGAACGAGTCACGGGCTTCTAGAGAAATACAATCTCATGTTCCAACAGTTCATGTTGATGATATAAAAATCGCCTTTATTCTGCTTTACATGAAACAATTCTTAGCATTAATATAAGAACACTACCTGTGCAACAACGGAATCGCCTTTATAAACAGTGCAGGATCTGAAGAATTTGGAACCTTTGAACTTCAAACTGGGTTTTGGGTTTTCAAGATCACCACTAATAACAAACACTTCAAACTCAGTTTGAGCAAGTGAATTCAGAGTCCTTTCCACTTTGAATATCATATCCTTTTCTTTGTTATTTTCTTCCCTAAAGACTTGCCAAGATCCTTTCTGCACCATGAAAGATGGCAAATTAAATAGATAAACGAACAAAAAATGAGTAAATCCAATGAAAAACCTTATACAGCATTTTTCCCACATGCCCTGTTAGCCATTCATATATAAAGATTGTTAAGTTACTGATCCATCCAAAAGCTTAAGCCGTAAGAGGGGTCCCCAACAATGTCTATCAAACTTAACACTCCCCTGATGTGTGACTAGCTCACACGTGGAGAGATAACAATGGTGCCTCACAAGGAGCATCACCAACCAAATAGGGAGCCAACATGTGCACTCATAATCTTGCGAGTAACAAATGCAACCACGATGACTTCAACCCAAGACGTTGCCAAACGAGAGCTGTGAATTGTGATACCATGTTAAGTTACCACTCATTTAAATGCTTAAGTTATTAGAGTGACCAGCAACTAGAGAGGGGCCAACAATATATATCAAGCTTAACAAAGATTAAAGACAATACCAACTAGTCCTCGTGCTAAATCGGGTATTTTCATGCCTAAAACTAAGGTACTTGCAACAAGTAGCAGAAGTAGGTAGCTAAATTAAGGTTCTCAAGTTTCAAAGTTAACAGTTACATTGTCCCAGGTTAAAAAACTAAATAATTACAAGTACTTCTCAACCTTTTGAAAAAAAAAAAATTAGTCCCACCTTTAAGGTTCCAAAAATGTTCTACTTGTAATCTATTTAGGCAGCTGTTTTTACAGTTAAAATTCAAATAACACAAGAATCTTGGCCTGTGAAGTGTGAATATATCAACCCTTTTTATAAGGTCTCTGTTATCTCTGTTGAAGCCATCTTTCTTTTTAGCCATTAAGGCTTTGATAGGGATTATAGCAATGGCAAGTTAGACAGTTGCAAGATTTTCTACATCTAGGACATGCCACATGAAGATGCAAATAGATACTTCGCAGAATGAAATAGCCTATTCATTTTGACTGCTTCCCAATTCAACTACCAAGGAAATGAGCATCGCTATTAACAGTCCCCTTATCAATTAAAGCGCTCCACTCAGGCTTTATATTATTTCTACCTAATGCTTTAGATACTATAATGTGGAGTGTTGTCGTTGAAAATAGATTACTTGTTTGGTAGTCGACAAGGATACCTATTAGTGCCTCGCTATTAATCCTCACTTGTATATCGGGGTAGATATTACAAATGTTAATCCCAATTTTGCTAATAATACCACCCTCCTCCTTAGTGAGGCAATAATGTCGTGTTATTAGTCGTTCAAACATTATTAATCCTATATGCCTTTAACGCTGGCTACCAAACGACACCTTAAATTGTTAATAGCATTGCCCAAAGGATATCTGAACTTCGCAACTCCAATGCATCTTTCAAGATTCAGACTCAAGACCAAAAGGAAATAAATAAATTATAAGCTTGGAGCCTTGGACACCTTTCCTTAAGTCCCCATTGATGTAAGACAAGATTGGATTAGTTTTATTTTTAATTTTGAGTATATTTATTTTTATTGTAATTTTCGTATTAATATTTAACAAGGTAGTATTTTTATGTTTAGAAGTAGAATTAAGCATTTATGTGATGAATTTAAGTCCTACTAGGTTACTATATAGGTTAGACTAAGTTTTAGGAGGTTTTGACTTATTTTCCAAGCTTTAAAAGCTCTATAAACTTAGGCTGCATTGTAATTCCGAATTAATTCATTATTGTCAATAAAATTAGAGTTCTCGGTGGATTCCAATTATTTTTTCCTGGTGGATTCTAGGTTGGTTAAGGTTTGACTTGTTCAACCTTATTTTGAAGGGATTTCTCTTTGTATGAGCCCTTGATTATTCTTTCGAGAATAATTCTAAATCATTCATCAGCATTTAGTATCAAAGCATCAAAGCGAAGGTTGGAACAAATTTTATATAAATTGCAACCAAGTTCGTCAATGGATGACTTCCACAATGTCATGAAGGATATCCGGGAATATCTATGAGAGATTAAAGCCATATGGCTTTACGTCTCGATGACAACCTGCCAACAACACAGCAACTACCCGTAGAGCAGCAACAAGTCACCCCCTCCCCCTGCAATGGTTACGGCACAAGTCGAGCGAATCTCGACAAACAACATGTCTACCGAAGACCCAAAGAATTCGATGGGTCCAAGGAAGAGGACAAACCAAGAGATCTGTAAGACGCGCGGGTTGTCCAAGGTAACACAGGTGGCGAAGATGGAGGCAACAGAATTGCTCCGAAATTAGAGGGAAATTTGCTTGAGCTTGCGTTTGGAAACATGCACAATGATATTGAACAATTATTTCTTGAGCGAGGTTGTTATGAGGATCATAATTTTTCGGGATGCACTAGATTTTGGAATTGCAAATTTATTTGATGAGGTTGGCTGAGTCAATCAATCTGTTTAGGGATTTCAAAGAGTTAAGGTTGCGGAAAAATGGATACTACTCAAAATATCTCTTTATTTATCATGGACAATTTCAAGTTTCGGGTATGAACTCGAGGATGAGTTCTTTTCAAATGTGGGTGGCTGATGTAGAACAATATTGGATTAGATTAGTTTTATTTTTAAGTTTGAGTATATTTATTTTTTATTGTAATTTCGTATTAATATTTAATGGGTAGTATTTTTATGTTTAGAAGTAGATTTAGGCATCTAAGTGATGTATTTAAGTCCTATTAGGTTACTATATAGGTTAGGCTAAGTTTTAGGAGGTTTTGACTTATTTTCCAAGCTTTAGAAGCCCTATAAATGTAGGCTACATGGTAATTCCGAATTAATTCATTATTTTAAATAAAATTAGAGATCTCTTTTATCCGGTAGATTCCAGTTATTTATTCTTAGTGGATTCTAGGTTGGTTAAGGTTTGACGTGTTCAACCTTATATCGAAGGGATTTCTCGTGGTAAGAGCCCTTGATTATTCTTTCGAGAATAATTCTAAATCCATTCCGCATCACCCATTATTCTCCACTTGATGTTTGCACCCTTTATGGACGTAAGGTTTTGATTTCTCTGCTATGATATTGCAACACCATAAATCTATCAAATATTCCAATTCAACTCCAAAAAATATAAGTCTAAGTTGATACAATCTTGCTTCAAAAGTGGTTATGATAAAAATAAATGTACCTTAGTAGCTATTTCTTTTGTTTCAAACTCAAATCAACATCAATTATTTATGATTCCCACTAAAAACTTGCATGCTCCCAGCCTGAAAACTGGATAAGCAACATCTTACTCTAGTTTTCCAGATCATTTACATATTTTGTTATTGTAAATACATGAGCTTTGAAAAGCATACACTCTATGTAACTTCCTTTCAAGAAGTTAACTTTGTAGTGGGGCATCTAGAGTTAACATACTAGTCGTCAAAAAAATTTAATTTGTTGATTGTTTAGGGTAGGCTATTCTTTTTTAAAGGTAGGTGTGACACCTTGTTGGCATGAGAATTAGCGCCAAGGACCTCAAGGTGTTTGCCAGTGTGCCCTTGCCATCTTTCGCGACCGTTGGCTAGGTTGTTAGTGCAACCAAGATTTACAATTCCATCCCATGCTATTTTAGTGTGCATTTCATTTTCATTCTCTGGTAGTTTAAATGACATTCAATATTGGCATACCAAACAAGCACAGAGTATTCACTCACTCCGTTCCGTTCTGTTCCACCCAAAATGTAAGCGTTAACGTGTGTAATAATTAAGGGATGTATTATTAACATTGAAATTGATTGCTTGCAAGTTGAAAGATTATAATAATTGATAATATAATTTTTGAAAGTGGACTTTTAATTGAAATGTCCTTAAATAGAAGAGCATAATCTTTTATCTTTGCATGGTTTAAGTAGGAACAAATTGAACGGCAGGGGAGTGAAATGACAACTACCATCTAAAGGCAAGACTTTATTATAACCTCGAAAAAATTGGGCATGATTAATCGTTACTGACCTGCCGAGTGAAGTATGTTAGACCGATTACTTTCCAATTGAGGCAAAAATGAATTCGGGAAAATTAGTGAGCGGAGGGAGAGGAGAGAGACTTACGTGGATTCGACATATTGAAATGAGGGGATTGCCGGAGACTGCATCAAAGAGTAGACGCTGATCGTCGGGAGATCCTTGACGGTCAAATTTGAAGACGAGATCGCCGGAGGAATTAGTGAAATAAAGTTGGCTACCGCCGCGGAGGCCCTTATGTGACTTCTTCGAGATGAATAGATCGACGGGAATACGCACATCCGCCTGAAATTGAGGACCCCCGTAATCCATTTACTGTTAAGAATTGAATTGTTAATATAACTTAGCAAACCCTTTATTTATCTACAATCATAGAACTAAATTACGGAGTAATTACGAATTTAGGAGTAGTTCTTTCAGATATAAATAGAGAGGGAGAGGGAGGGAGTCAGGGAGATGGTGCGAATGGGGAAGTGGGTTTTTGCTCCGTTATGCTCCCAAAACGGAACGCGGCATTGTTGTTGTTAATATTATCGTTCTAATTATTCTTGTTGTTCTTATTGTTGTTCTTATTATTATGGCCAAAATATGAAAATCACCCCAAAGTAACCACCCAATCCCATAATGCCCCCCAATGTTAAAATTTTCTCAACTTCATACCCAATCTTACCATTTGTCTTAATTAGGACTCTCCCGTCAATAATCGTTAAAAATGCTAACGGATGAGAGGTTATTTTGGTCATTTCAATCGGGGGGCAAAGTGAGATTTGGTTATAGTCGTTTTATTTTGGTCATTTGACGCCATAGTTATGTACTTCGAGCAGTGAAGATGAGTAACCATCATTGTCCAGCGTAAATTAGTGTTAAAGCGTGCTGTGCAATTGAAGGACCACCGTACACGCCACGCCGATTATTTTTCCATTTCCTAGTTTAACGTCGGAAGTTTCTATCAACACTGCGGTGGAGACCTAGTGCGATGTTCGTGACGGTAAAATCGGGACCACCATTGCCAGCGAACCGAACCGAACTCCAATACAAGATCCAACCGAAATCGGACTCCTTCAAACTCAATGACAAGATCTGAAATCGTTAAATTCCGATATCCAAGAAATCGTTAAATTCCGACGTTAAACTCCTTCAAACCAAAATCGTTAAAACTCTTTCTTTCGGACCAAATTCGGTATCAAAACTCCAATGAAAAGATCCGGAAATGGGACTCTCTTGATACACGGTTAGAAGTCTTCAAGCCCAAAACTTAGGCGTGGTGTGGATTGCGAACTTGTTGGGAATAATAGCAAGAATACTGAGGAGAGAGCTTGGAGCTTGTGAACTGGGAGGATGAAAGCTTAGCGAAAATCCATGGAAGATAGTGTCGTAGGTGTGGATAATAGGAGTAGGAGTGGGCAGGGGAAAGTGCGAGGAAGAGTCGTACCGGTGCTTGTGGGTGGGTATACACGGAGGGCTTTGGCCGTGTTGGGCCGAACTATGTAAGTCTTATGGTCGTCGGTGGTGGGCGTGTGGAGGAAAAAAGTAAGCAAAGGAGAGGATTGTGGAAATGAGAGCCATTAACTTGGAATGGTGGTGGGTTTGTGTAAGGCCGAGAGAAAGTATAACTGTATAAACATTTGGGTTTTGCGGGGAAAGGAATGCGTTTGTGTTTGAAGAGTTTAAGCGGGAGCAGAAACAATAGAAATTTGGTGGTAGGAGTGATGGGTGTCGGGGTTCGGGGAGGCGTGGTGTGGATAACGAACTTGTTTGTGAATAATAACAAAATCTCACTTTGCCCCCTGAATCAAATGACCAAAATAACCCCTCATCCGTTAGCATTTTTAACGATCATTGACGGGAGGGTCTTAACTGGGACAAATGGTAAGATTGGGTATGAAGTTGGGAAAATTTTAACATTGGGGGGCATTATGGGATTGAGTGGTTACTTTGGGGTATTTTTCATATTTTGGCCTATTATTATTATTATTATTGTTATTATTGTTGTTGTTGTTGTTCTTATTATTATTATTATTATTATTATTATTTGGGGTTGATGGATCCCATGCTATTAAATTAATTTTTAATAATTATATAATTGTTAAAATTATTTATAATATAATATTTTTAATTCAATAATTTTATAACTTTTTTTCTTCTATTATTAAGTATTTTAAATTATTGAACATTTTTAATTCAATAATTTATAACATTTTTTTCTATTATTTGTAGATTTCGTTTACAAATAAATAAATAAATTATTATTATACTAATTATAGAACACCAATTTCACATTTAAACTAAAAAATATATACATATTAAAATTTAAAATTATTAGAATATTTATAAATTTAAAAGTGCATATATTAACACACCACAAATAAAATGACATACAACTTGAAAAACACTGATACATAACTTCAAAAAAATACATAACTTAAAAAAATATTATACATAAGTAAAAAAAAAAACTGACAAATAACTTAAAATAACTAATATTTGAGAGATGACTTGTTGGTAGACCAAAATTAAATTGATCGAAAACATATGAAGGCTGTTGAGATCCTTGCCTTTCATTTTGAGATCCATGTCCTTCATCCTCAGATCTATTGAATTGAGATCATTTTCCTTGATGTGAAAATGGTTGAAAACTCTGGCCTTGACTTCTTTTTTCTATGAGCGTTTTTGCAATTGTTGTTGTTGTATGATTTTTGTTTTATTTTATATTGACTGTAATAATTTTTATGGTATTTTTAAGTACTTGTATGTTTATTAAATTATATTTATTTAATTTAGTTAAAAAAATTACTAATTTTTAAATATTTTTAATAACATAAATATAATTATTAAATATACTAAAATTATTAATTGTGTAATCTTAATAATTATTATTTAAAAGGTTAATAACAAATTAATATACATGTTGATAAATAAAGTAAAAGAAATAAAAATAGAATATGCTAAGGAATATTTTATTTGGGGTAAGATTTAGGGGTTGTGAGTTGGAGTTGAAATAATATTTGGTGATGAAATGAACTAAATTTGGGGTAAAATCTGATCAAATTTGGGATTGATGATTAGAGATGGCCTAATTGCCTCCAAACCCTGCTACAAACTGCCTACAATCTGTCTAGTGGACATATAGCCTTTTCTGGCAATTGTATCCACAACAAGGGTTAGTCAAACTCAGTTAAATGATTTTTTTTTCTTAACAAATGTCTTTAGCTAATTTGTTATGGGGGTGTATAGGATATTAGTATGGGGAAATGGATATTACAATGGAGCAATAAAAACAAGGAAGACAGTGCAACCTATGGAAGTTAGCGCGGAGGAAGCTTCCTTACAAAGGAGCCAACAGTTGCGAGAGCTTTACGATTCTCTCTCCACCGGCACCAGAGACACACACCAGCCTGCACGCCGACCTTCAGCCGCCTTGTCACCGGAGGACCTAACCGAGTCTGAGTGGTTCTACTTAATGTGTGTTTCTTTCTCCTTTCCTCCCGGTGTTAGGTAAGCTAATTAATAATTTAATACTACTAATTTCTTTCCTTTTCCTATAACTTCTCTTCATTTAAGTCAAGAGTAGGTCTCGAAGACCATTTTATGGATCTTAATTCGTAAGATCGAGTTTTACTTTCTTATAGTTATCTATACCAACACACTTTCAACCCACCAACACTGGATCGGATAAGAGGGATCCGTCTTACACAAGTTTTTGCCTTTAGTCAATTAGATGAATTCTTTTTAATTCTGGGTATTAGAGAATAATATCTTTATTATTTATTCTTGTTAATTATAATTATTAGTTAGTGGTAATTACCTTCTATAGTTCTTTCCTTATTATGTTTCCTTCCTTATATATGTTTTTTGTTCCCTACTCCAAGTGTAACCCTAATTGTAACTCTTCCTATAAATAAGTGATTCAATCAATGGAAAAGTTATGTCATTATTCCTAAACTTTATCAGTTTCTATATGGTATCAGAGCTTTGCTCCTAAACCTTCTTCTTCTTCCTCTAGCCGCTGCCCTAACCACCCTCCACCATGGCTAACGGAAATCACTCCCTCACCATTAGAAACCCTCTTGATCCCACTCAAACCTTCGACCTCATCAACATTTCCCATCATAACATCACCAAACTCACCTCCACTAACTACATATCTTGGAAACTCCAAGTTGAAACCACCCTCATTGGCTATGATCTCTTCAAGTTTGTAGACGAATCACACCACTACCCGCCTCCCATAGTCCTCACCAAGGATGCTCAATCATCCAAGGACGTCCCCACCCTAAACCCTCACTACCAACCATGGATTCGCCAAGACAAACTCCTATTTGGGGCTCTTGTTGGCTTCATGTCTGCTCCCCTGGTTCCTATGATCCAACAGGCCGCCACTGCTCGTGAAGCCTGAGACATCATGGCTCATACCTATGCTTGCCCAACTTGCGGCCACATCAAACAGATCAAAGATTACCTCAAGTGAGCAATCAAGGGAACTCAGTCTATTTCCGACTACATGCAGCCTGTCAAAAGTCGGGCTGATGAACTCGCGGCTCTGGGCAAACCGCTTGACCACGAGGTCCTCATTGAGATCCTCCTCGGTGGGTTGGATGATGACTATCGTCACATAGTAGATGTGGTTGAAGGACGCGATACCCTCATATACTTTGATGAGCTTCATGAAAAACTTATCAATCGCGAGTTGCTCCCGAAACAATCTCAGCCCGCATTCTTCTCCCATCCAGTCACTGCCAATCATGCTACTCCGAGGAACAAAAACTCGCATGCTCGGCACTCTTCCTCGTATGCTCGCCAATCTTCCTCTCAACCTCGGCATCCTTCACAGCAGGCTTCGGCACCAACTCATCGGCAACAACGTCCATATCTTGGTAAGTGTCAAGGCTGCCGTCAACAAGGTCACACCGATGCTCGCTGTCCGACCTACCACTTGGTTGCCACCAACACCCAAGCTACCAATTCCTCCTCGGCAAGTGTGTTTTGTACAATTGGTTGATACGCGAAGAAGGAATTTTAATTCCTTCGGTGTCCTCACTCCAGCCTATAAATAGAGCTTCGGGGTCGCCTTCAAAAGACACAATTCATCCGCAAAACTCTCCGCGTCCTCGTTACGCTGAAGAAATAGAGAGCGAAGTGAGATAGTGAGCGATCTCCTCAAAGCCTTGAAACCCTGCCAAACCTCCTCCAAACACAAAACCAACCGGTAGAAGTGAGCCTTAGCCCCCAGCTAGGTATCCACCCTATTTCCCCGGTCCAAAAATCGTGGAAAGAGCGGTTGCTCTGCCAGATTTAAAAAGGCAATCGGTGAAATAAGCCCTTATTACGCGATTTCGATCTACCTCAAGCCAACAAACAAACAAACACAAAGCAGTTATTACGCCCCAAATCCAGAGGCCAAAGTAACTTTGGGAAGCGATCCACTGCTACGCCCGAATCTTCACAACACACACAACAACAAAAAGACTCCCTCTCCCTGAAGGACAGAGCGAGCACATCCTAGGCCATCAGTAGTTAAGTTTTAAGTTTTCATTTGTAAAAGTGTTATTTTCAATCCGGTCCAATGTAAATATATAAGCAGTTGTGCTGCCCGGATTTAGTTAGGAAATAACACTAAAAAGAGTCGTTATTATGGTTAAATATTTTCAAGTGTATTTGTAATTATTTGTAAAGAGACAGTTGCAAGTCTGTAAATAATGTAGACAAATGGATGTATTTGTAGGCAGTTAATGCTTTATTTATCTGTTAAATAAATATAACAAAAAACATACTTTAGCCAAAAACCGTTTTGAGACCGAAAGGACGAGTTAGGTGCCTAGCACCTTCCCAACTCGTAACTTGGCATCCGGACCCGTTTTTATTATCTCTGGTTTTCTTTTTTGGTTTTGCTTTATTTCTTTCTCAAAATAAAGATGGCGACTCTAAAACATTTTGGATCTAGTGGGGCCTCGCAACATCTTTCCTTGCACTTTTCTGTTTTCCCCTAAAAAAGGGAAAATGAGAATGGAAAGTTGATGTATTCCTATGTCCTGGTATCCCCTAAAAAATGGATAACTTGACGTAGAAAACCCAAAGCACTCATAGTGATCCGAAATAGACCATAAGGCTATTTTCATAAAATCCATAGTGGGGGCACCGCAACATTTCTTCCTTGCACTTTCCCGCTTTCCCTTAAAAAAGGGAGAATGAGAATAGAAGGGTGATGCATTCATATATCCCGATATCCCCTAAAAAGGGATAACTTGATATGGAAAACACAAAGCTCCCATATTGGATAAAAAAATCCACTAAAGGCAACCGAGGCGCATTCAAACGCGTTATTCTGACAGCACTCCTCTCGCACTTTTGATTTCGTCTTCCCCTAAACAAGGGAGGGTGGAACGAGAGCAGTGGATGTCCCGCATCCGCACGTACGCGCACCCCTATCCAACGGAGCGCGGGGCGCGGGCGCACAGTCCTGGGAACCCACAGGATCATGTGATAGTAATCAAAGATATGAAGCTCGCAACGAGAAAAAGGTGACTCTCAAGGCAGCAAATGTTGAGGTCGATTCAAGTCCCATCCCAGGGTTGTCTATTAAAACTAGGTCTTGTTTTGAATTACTGCATTGTGACATTTGGGGTGATTATAAAGCTTCTTTATTTATGGGTGCTTATTATTTCCTCACCAATGTGGATGATTTTAATCATGGTGTTTGAGTTTATCTTATGAAACATAAATCTGAAGTCGGTTACTATTTACCCATGTTCTGCAAAATGATTGAAACTTAATTTGAATGAAGGATTAAGAAAATCAGAAGTGACAACGGTTTAGAATTTCAGTCAAATCAGATGTTAGGATATTATGCAGAAAATGGCATAGTTTTTTAGACTTCTTGCACCGACACACCCCAACAAAATGGTGTTGTCAAATGAAAACATAGACACATCCTTGAAATTGCTTGGGCCTTAAGGTTTGAAGCAAATCTTCCTATTCGTTTCTGGGGGGAATGTGTTTTGACTGCTACTTATATCATAAATCGTTGGCCTTCTATATTGGTTGGAAACAAAACCCAGTATGAAATTTTGTTAGGTCATAAACCTTCCTATGATCACTTGCGTGTTTTTGGCTGTCTTGTCTATGCTCGTGATGATAAAAAGGTAGGTGATAAGTTTGGTGAGAGGGGGAGACCTCGTATTTTTATTGGCTATCCACACAACCAAAAAAGATATCGGGTCTACGATCCTAAGGCAAAAAGGATCATCACTTCACGTGATGTCAAATTTGTAGAGAATATTTTTCTTTACAAAACTCAATGTTGTCTCTCAAATTTTTTGGACATACACAATGCTCAAAATGTGCACAGCCATTATCCTGTTGATGACATTATGTCACCCATTTCAATTCCACAAGTTGTTATTGAAAATAATGCTAGTCCACCGCATTTTGTTGAAACCAACAACCATGTCGAGCATCATGTGGATCAGGCCATTATAGACACATCTTCTTTACCATATTTGGACCATGCTGTAACTAATCCCAGTGAACAAGTTGAACCTAGTGCACAAGTTGAGCCCCGTCGTAGCAACAAAATCAAGACACATATCAAGCATTCGAAGAACTATCAAGTAAAGCTTCCGTAATCTATAAACCATTCGCAGCTCTTAACCAATTCGAAATCCTCTACAGTATATCCTCTCTCACATTACGTCTCTTATGATAAATTTTCCCCTTCACACAAAGCGTTTCTTGTGGCCATCACCTCTCGTGATGAGCCAAAAAAATTTCATCAGGCCGTTAAGAATCCGCAATGGTGTGTTGCTATGAAAAAGGAAATATCTGTATTAGAGAACAATAGTACATGGACTTTGGAGTCACTGTTACCTGGCAAGAAGGCCATTGATTCCAAATGGTTTTATAAGATCAAATATAAACCAAATGGTGAAATTGAGCGTTACAAAGCTCATTTTGTGGCAAAGGATTTCTCCCAAATTGAAGGGATCGATTTTCACGAGACTTTTGCACCTGTCACGAAGCTTGTCACTGTATGTTGTATGCTCGCCGTCGCTGCTAAGAAACATTGAACAATTCACCAACTCGGTGTAAATAATGCCTTTTTACATGGTGATTTACTCGAAGATGTCTACATGAAAGTTCCCTAAGGTTTTGCGAAACAAGGAGATACACGTTTTTGCAAGTTGCGTAAGTCCTTATACGGTCTCCAACAAGCATCCCAGAATTGGTATCATAAGTTCACCTTCGCATTGCTTCACATAGGCTTTCGTCAATCCAAGGCCGATCACTCTCTTTTCATTTTCAAGAAAGGAGCCATTTATGTTTCAGCACGCATCTATGTTGATGATGTCATCCTCGCTAGAAATAACGAAGCTAAAATTTCTTATGTCAAGACCTATCTAAATGAAAATTTCACCATCAAAGATTTGGGTCCCTTGAAGTATTTTTTGGGAATCGAAGTGGCTCGCTCCTCACATGGCTTGGTTCTAAGTCAACGTAAATACACTTTGGATATCTTAGAAGAAACAGGTTTCCAAGGAAGTCGTCCTAGTTCCTTTCCTATGGAACAAAACTTTCGCAACAATTATGATGAAGATAGTCTAGTGGTTGATGTTTCTCAATATCGTCGGTTGATTGGTCATCTTCTTTACTTGACCGTCACTCATCCTGACATTGCTCTTGCTGTTAACATCTTGAGCCAATTTATATCCAAGCCATGTCGCACACACATGAAAGCTGCCAATCGAGTCCTCTGCTATTTGAAATCCTCTTCTGGACAAGGCATTTTCTTACCCGCCAGTGGGGGTTTTAATCTCGAGGCTTACTGTGATGCTGATTAGGGAGGTTGCCAATTGACTCGTCGATCTCAGACGGGTTATTTCCTGACTCTAGGTGATGCCCCAATTTCATGGCGTACGAAAAAGCAATCTATTGTATCCCGTTCATCCGCTGAAGCCGACTATCGTGCCATGGCTGTCACCGTCAGCAAAATTCTGTGGTTACGTTGGTTACTCCAATATTTTGAAATAAGTCAGCCTGGTGCAACACCCTTATTATGTCACAATCAGGCCGCTCAACACATTGCTTTGAACCATGTTTTCCACGAACGCACCAAACATGTTGAAATGGACTGTTTCTTCGTCCATGAACGAGTGGAGTCACAAGGGGTAGCACACCGCTTCATAACTTTCGTCAATCAGGTAGCGGACATATTTACAAAACCACTTGGTGCTGATCGTTTTCGTTTTCTTGTTGGCAAGTTGGGCATTCGAGATCTTCCATATATATTTTGGTTCCGTTAATTACGTGTCATAATATATTTTTGGTTGACTTCTGTTGGAAACATGTTTCAACATAATTGAATGAGGAAGTTATGTAAAGTAGGAAGTGGGGAATCCCACATTGGGAATAAGAAGAAAACAGCTCTACTTTATAAAGTTAAGCTTTTAGGCTTAACATACGGCCCTTGGGCCACTACACTTTTGTGTAGGAGGGAAGACCTTGCTAAGTGCAGGTCCAAACACACGGCCGCCGGCGCCGGCCTGGCTCGGGTTGGCTGGTTGGCTTGACTTGAACCTTATCTTTTTGCTGCCAGTTCAGTTCAAGCTGAGTGTGACCCTCTGAACCTGTTCTGTCCCCTTAAGACAGAACAGTAACATCACAACTGTTCATGCCTCAGACAACGACGGTTACCAACAATTATATCTGAAACGGTTGTGTCCGTTTCGGATACACCCCAACCGCTCCCAACTTCCAACTCCCAACTACCATACATATACTACATGAAACACAGATTTTCATTCACGATAAATCCTCTCTTTCAGTGCACCACCTTTCTGCCCAAATACAGAGATTGCAGCAGCGTGTCAGATTCACCGGTAATTGAAGCTTGGAAGGTCTGGCCTCTTCAATCACGTAAGATTCCAAAACTCTGGGAGACTAACTGGCAAACACCCATCCATTCCATACACGGTGCCAGTTTTTGTCTTAAGGACAGAGATACTGAATCTCGTGGATCTTCTACCTCTTTTGTAAATCCATTACTACAGGAACTGGATCAGGTCCCCCAACAATCTTATGACAAAAATATTTATAGTGTGATCTTTCTACAGACAGTACTTGGATTTTGTTCTTCAGTATTCTGTTTTCTGTCACATTCTATGACCATCTGTTTGTCTTACAGATTCCTGTAACTCAGCCTGCTTAAATTAAACTCAGTCCATTTGTCTGTTTCAGCATACATTCTGTGACCATATGTTTGTTTCAGCATACTTAATCTGTTTAACATACAGTTTTGGTTTTATTACAAACACTTATCAGTCTGTTCTGACCACACTGATCAGTTTGGTTTTATGAAACTAATCAGCTTGTTCTTACAAAACTGATCAGTTAGGTTTTACAAAATCGATATCTGAAGCTAGTCTAATCACTGCTTTTTCAAGATAGCATGTTTACCTTGTAGTACTTAGTGTCCTCACTAATTAATATGTAATCAACATATTAATGATTAACCTGCTTACACATTCTACTTAACTGTATTATTTGTAATAGCATAT
This sequence comes from Codonopsis lanceolata, assembly GCA_013146195.2. Taxonomy (NCBI): domain Eukaryota; kingdom Viridiplantae; phylum Streptophyta; class Magnoliopsida; order Asterales; family Campanulaceae; genus Codonopsis; species Codonopsis lanceolata. The sequence continues at coordinate 96,638,564 of CM028382.1, read as the reverse complement.
TAATAAGTGTTTTATTCTGTCACAGAAATAAAACTATATAGACTATAGATAAGTCTGTTATTTGGTTGCTGATTGTATAGAAATAAAAGTGTTTTCATACAAATTAGCATTATTGATCACTGTGTATTGTGCAGTATGGCTTCCAACACTTGAAAGGAACCCACTGTTATAGAACAGCCCCTAGCAGTAACTCAAATGCTGCACCCACCGTCCACACCCATGGTGAACGGCCGGAAAAATTTGCTGGCTCAAAATTCAAACGCTGGCAGCAAAAGATGCTCTTCTACCTGACGACGTTGAACCTGTCGAAGTTCCTGAAAGAAACAGCCCCTATCTTGAAAGAGGGGGGAATCAGACCGAACCACCGTGGCTGCTGTCGAGTCATGGAAGCACTCCGACTTTCTTTGCAGGAACTATATATCTTAAATGGACTGGATAACTCATTATATGATGTATACATCCCATTTAAGATGACAAAAGAACTTTGGGAATCATTAGAAAAGAAATACAAAACCGAATATGCCAGCTCGAAGAAATTCGTAGTTGCTAGGTTTCTTGAATTTTGTATGATTGATTCTAAAAGTGTAATGACACTGGTTCAGCACCTCCAACTGATACTGCATGAGATAACGGCTAAAAGAATGATCATTTATGAAGCATTCCAAGTCGCAGCAATGATCGAGAAGCTACCTCCCACTTGGAAGGACTTCAAGAACTATCTCAAACACAAACACAAGGACATGTTATTGGAGGACCTGATTCTCAGGTTAAGAATTGAGTAAAATAACCGGGTGGCCGATAAGAAGCAACTTCGTCCCATTGAAGGGGCACACGTGGTGGAACAAGGCTCTAAGAACGGGAAGCGTAAAAGCTCCGGTGAAGGGACGTCCAAACAACACAATCAGTACAAGTTCAAAGGCAAATGTCTTAACTGCGATAAGAAAGGCCACAAAGCTGCCGAGTGCCGTGGGAAGAAACAAGTCCGACGCAAAGCCAACATAGTTGATGACGACATCAGCATGATATGCGTGGTCTCCGAAATCAACATGGTTGGCACGGGTCGTGAATGGTACGTGGACACCGGGGCGACACGTCACATATGCGGTGATGCGAAGATATTCTCTTCCTACTCAAAGGTGAGGTCCGACGAGAAGCTGCTTATGTGCAACTCCTCCACCTCTGGCGTGGAAGGCAAAGGGCATGTTACGTTGAAGATGACCAGCGGTCGGGAGTTGGTGCATACCAATGTCCTCCATGTCCCAGATATTAGGAAAAACCTAACCTCTGGTTCCTTTTTAAGAAAACATGGGTTTAAGTTGGTCTTTGAGTCCGACAAGTTTGTACTAAGTAAGAGTGGGGTTTTTATGGGCAAGGGTTACCTCAATGAGGGCTTGTTCAAATGCAATGTAATGGTGGTAACCCCACCCAAAAATAGTATTATTAATAATACAACGACCACATCTTCTTCTTACTTGCTTGAGCACTCTAATATTTGACACCTTAGATTAGGTCATGTTAATCATGAATCTATATGAAGATTAATGCAAATGGAATTAATTCCAAAAGCACGAATCAACACAAAGGAAAAATGTCAAATATGCGTTGAGGCCAAACAAAGAAGAACCTCTTTTCAAACAATACAACGTGACACTCGACCATTAGAGCTAGTTCATAGCGACCTATGTGATTTTAAATCCATAGAATCATGTGGCGGGAAAATTTATTTCATCACCTTTATTAATGATAGTACACGTTAGTAAAGATGAAGCATTCGAGGCATTTAAAATGTACAAGAACGAAGTCGAGAATCAACTTGAGAAAAAGATAAAAATTCTCAAATCTGATAGAGGAGATGAATACGTACATCGTTTTAAAGACTTTTGTGCAGCACATGGAATAATTCATCAAGTTACTCATCCTTATACTCCACAATCCAATGGGATTGCTGAAAGGAAAAATCGCACACTTAAAGAAATGATGAATTTATTACTAATTCAATCAGGCCTATCCGACGAAATGTGGGGGGAGGCGGTGCTCATAGCGCTCAATAAGCTACCACAAAAGAAATTGGAGCAAACTCCTTATGAATTATGGAATGATCGAAAACCTTCCTACAAATTCATCAAAGTGTGGGGGTGCCTGGCCAAAGTAGCAGCATCATTACCTAAAAAGGTAAAAATCGGTCCAAAACCCGTGGATTGTATCTTCATAGGATATGCAGCTCGAAGTAGTGCCTATAGGTTTTTAGTGCACAAGTCTGAAAATCCAAATATTGAAGTAAATACAATATTAGAATCAAGAAATGTCACATTTTTTGAAAACATATTTTCCATTAAAAAATAATAATACTAATAGAAAACACTCCTTTCCTTGGAACACAAGCGAAAATGAGAACGAGGCCCCCACGGACATTGTCCCCATGGACATCATCCAAGACGACCGTCCAATTGAACATGATGATGAACCTAGAAGGAACAAACGAGCAAAAATAACTAAAACATTCGGACCTGACTTTGTGACCACATTTATAGTGGACAATGAACCTTGCACGTTCAAAGAAACAATGTCTACTCCAGAAGCTCCTTAATGGAAAGAAGCCATTAATGGCAAAATATCTTCCATTATGAAAAACCACACTTGAGAATTAGTTGACCTTCCCAAGGGGTGCAAACCATTGGGCTGTAAATGGATTTTCAAACGAAAATTAAAACCCGATAGTTCCATTGATAAGTATAAAGCACGGTTGGTCGCAAAAGGGTTTCATAAAAAGAAGGTGTTGATTATTTTGACACTTATGCCCCTGTAACTCGAATTATGTCGATTCGACTACTTATTGCATTTGCAGCTCTGCACGTTCTTGAAATACATCAAATGGATGTTAAGACTGCTTTCCTAAATGGGGAACTCGAAGAAGAAATCAATATGAATCAACCAGAAGGATTCATAACTCCAGGCAACGAAAAGAAAGTATGTTGATTGGTCAAATCGTTGTACGGATTAAAGCAAGCACCAAAACAATGGCATAAACATTTTGATGTCGTAGTACTTACAAATGGGTTCAAGATCAATGAATGTGACAAATGTGTGTATGCCAAAAACACACAACATGGTTATGTAATTATCTGCCTCTACGTAGATGACATGCTCATCATAGACAATAATAACAGCATGATCAAGGACACCAAGAAAATGTTGGCTAACAGGTTTGACATGAAAGATCTTGGGATAGCTGATGTCATCTTAGGTATTAAAATATCTAGAACATCCCAGGAAATCATATTATCACAATCTCATTACATCGAGAAATTACTAGAGAAATTCAGCAATGGTGATAATAGTATTGCAAAAACTCCAATTGACCTAAACTTTCATCTCAAAAAGAACTTACACGAAAGTGTATCTCAAATTGAATACTCCTGTGTCATTGGAAGTCTTATGTATCTCACGAATTGTACGCGACCAGATATTGCTCAAACAATTAATCGATTGAGCAGATTTAATAGCAAACCCAGACATTGATCATTGGAAGGCTATTGTAAGAGTCCTTAGGTATCTTCGATACACTAAAGACCATGGGTTGCACTATTCCAGGTATCCAACAGTAATAGAAGGTTACAGTGACGCCAATTAGATATCTGATACTAACAACTCAAAATCCATAAGTGGATTTGTATTTACACTTGGTGGTGGTGCTATCGCATGGAAATCTTCCAAACAGATTTGCATCGCAAGATCTACACTAGAATAAGAATTTATCGCTCTAGATAAAACAACGGAAGAAGCCGAATGGCTACAAAACTTCCTAGAAAATATTCCAGCTTGGCCACAACCAATACTAGCAATATGCATCCATTGCGACAGCCAATCCGCAATATGAAGGGAACAAAACAATATGTATAACGGTAAATCACGACACATACAAAGGCGTATCACAATACCGTTAGGCAACTTATCTCCAATGGAGTGATCACCATCGATTATATTCGATCAAAAGACAACCTAGCGGATCCACTAACTAAAGGTCTGTCTAGAGAGCAAGTATGCAGCTCATCGAAGGGAATGAGCCTCAAGCCTACGAAATAAACGAATAATTTAGCAGAAAACCCCACCTAGCTGATTGGAGATCCCATGGTTTAGGTTCAAAGGGACAACCCAACTAAATTAACCTCGAAGTTAACACTAAAGGATTTTACTCCTACCCATTCCTATGGTGAAACACACTAGTGTTATCTGTCATGGTAAAGGATAAGCTTTGCTTTTAATGATTCCTATGACTTGACTCGTCAAGCGAAGCTCTGACATAACAACTCCTTATAGGCAATCACCTATGCGAATGTAAGACTGGCCGATCTTATGAGAATTTAGAGGCTGAAATTCTCTAACAAACATTCACAGAACCCAGGTATCGTTCAGGGCCAAAATGAACACAAACGAAGAATCATACCATGTTTGAGGATAGTTTTGTGATTACTATTGTCTTGATTGATATCAAAACACTAATCAGTTCAAGACACTCAAGTCACTAATTAGTAAGTCATCCCGATAGTATATCATAAGGAAAGGTTCAAAGCCAAAAGCCACCTATTCCAGTACAGTTACTCTCAGTTGTATCTCTGTAAATATCAATATGTCATCAACTTACACGATATCTCATTCAATGTGGGGGATTGTTGGAAACATGTTTCAACATAATTGAATGATGAAGTTATGTAAAGTAGGAAGTAGGGAATCTCACATTGGGAATAAGAAGAAAACAACTCTACTTTATAAAATATAGCTTTTGTGTAGAAGGGAAGACTTAGCTAAGTGTGTCCAAACACACGCTGCAGCCGGGCCGGGTCCGGCTGGCTTGACTTGAACCTTATCTTTTTTGCCGCCGGGTTCAAGCCGAGTGTGACCCCTCTCGAACTGTGAACATGTTGCCCCTTAAGACAACGCTACAAGACAATTGTTCATGCCTTGACAACAAGTTCGCTATATAAAAGCGGTTGTGTCCGTTTTGGACACACCCCAACCGCTACGGTTGTGTCCGTTTCGGACACACACCAACTGCTCCCAAATGTCATACATATACTGCATGAAACACATATTTTCATTCATGAAAAATCCTCACTTTCAGTGCACCACCTTTCTGCCCAAATACAAAGATTACAGTTGCATGTCAGATTCGCCGATAATTGAAGCTTGGAAGGTCTGGCCTCTTCAATCACGTAAAATTCCGAAACCCTGGGAGACTAACTGACAAACACTCGTCCATTCCATACACGGTGCCAATTTTTGTCTTAAGGACCTGAATCTCGTGGATCTTCTACCTTTTCTATAAATCCATTACTGCAGGAACTGGATCAAGCCCCCCAACAACTTCTACTTTTTAGTGTTTGTATTTTTGGTAGGTATCCGTTTCTTTAGGATCACTCTTTTCCTTAATGTAAATAGGATCTTATAATCATTGGTCTCTTGTATTCGCCATATATATAAACCTTTTATTGAATGAAAAAAATATGTCAATACGATACAATTTTATTGATCATTACTGAAATGTTCATAAACATATAAATCAAAATAGCTCTGAGCTTAATAAAATTATTATGCTGGATGATTATATATAACAAATGTAATTTGAGTCGAGAAAAAATTGACCAATAATTAGAGTATAGTCTGATAGTTGACTGAATGTTAATACATCGCTCTTCGTGAAGTTGATGGTGATAACGGTTGAGCCATTGACTCCGGCATTTTTTTAGTATTTTGTCAATTTAATAAAATAATGCTCTGTTTTTTGTCATATGTCACAGGGGCCCCTTCAATAAAGGAAATAACACAAAAGGACTCACACTACTCTCACACACTCTCAACCATTCTCTACCACCAGTCAAACCGATTGTCCAACTCATGCTCAGCTAGATATGCCCTCTCAACCCAATCGGTATTCGCCAAGTGGATACTCAACCCATCTCTTCTCCCCCGTCCCACCAAAGCAACCTCCTAGTGGCTCCTCAAATACATACTCTTCACCGTTCCTTCCCTTCATACCAACTCCAAGGGCCGCAACGGCGCCACTGATTCAGCAACTCGGTTCGGTAAAGCAACCACACAGGATGAACTCAGCGCAAACCACATGCTCGCAGAACGACGTCGAAGAGAGAAGCTGAATGAGCGTTTCGTAATATTACGGTCGCTCGTGCCTTTCGTGACCAAAATGGACAAGGCCTCGATTCTGGGCGATACGATCGAGTACCTGAAGCAATTGCGAAAAAAAATTCAGGATCTCGAGGCACGTGCGCGGCAGGTGGAGCTGAACCAACGACCTAGTATAGAAGCAGCGAGAATGTCGTCGGATAAGAGAAAATTGCGGATAGTGGAAGGGGGTGGTGCAGGGAAGCCAAAGGATACTACAGTTGTTGGCCATGGGAAGGCAATGCAGGTGGAGGTATCTATAATTGAGAGCGATGCATTGGTTGAGTTGCAGTGTCCGTACAGGGAAGGGATGTTATTGGATGTGATGCATGTGTTAAGGGAGCTACTACTGGAAATCACGACGGTTCAGTCATCTTTGAATGATGTCATGTTTGCGGTTGAGATGAGATCGAGCTAAGGTATGATTCTTAATCTTAATATAATTGTGGAGTAATTTCCACTCAACTACTGGAACTTAATTTGATCACTATACTAATTTTAATATTTTTAATCCCAAAATAAGTGTACTTTTTTTTATAAACAATGGGAAGTGATTTTAGTCGTTAAACATTCCAAATATGAATTCTTTGCGTTGAACAAAGAGAGTATGTAGTTTTGTGATTCTTTTCTTGTGAAAATAGTACTCCCTCCGTCCCTAAATTCTCGTCTTGGTGATTTGGCGTATAATTTAAAAAAAGACATTTGATTGGATTATTAATATTAGTTTGATGTATAATTTACTTTAAAGCACATATGTATGAGGGTCATAATTAAAATAAGAGTAAAGTGGTAAAAATGTTGTCCTAAAAAAAAAGTTTCAAACAAGATAATTATTTTTCGACGGATGAAAAATGAAAATATGATAATAATTTAGGGACGGAGGGAGTAGTAATATTTTTCTACGACTTAAAGAAAATACAAAGGTAACACGCGCATTAATCAAGCGATATTTACTAATTGCTTCCTTTAATTTCATTTTCAGGTGCAACAAAGTGTTAACAGCAAGGGAGTTAGTATTATGGAAGTAAAGAGAGCATTACATCAAATTATACCTCCACACTGACCGTAGTTCTTTTTTGAAAAATTGGAATACAAATGTTCACCGGTACGGAGTGAGAATATCATCATTATCTTTATACACAAACACAACCTAAAGGAAGCCAACTCAAATATATATATAATTCACAATATACTCACTCATTTAATTAAAATTCTTGAATATACAATATATATATTTCACCATTCTTCAAAAAGTAAATCACATAATTATGAGAAACATGAAACGTGACACACAGAATTATCCCGTCGGAAATTAAGAACCAAAAACAAAGAGAGTAAAAAGTGAAATGCAATTCTTGATGAACAAGTAAGTCACTGTAGGTACAAGTATTGTCATCTCAAACCTTGATAAGATGCATCATTTCTTGTCTGAACTTGGGCATGGCAGCTTTTGGGAGAGAAATGAGAATCCTTACCCCACCTTTATTTGAAGAAGCAGTATTGGAGTTAGGAGGCAGGAAAATACATGAATCGATATACCCAAACATGCTCCAAGGAAGTGCAAACACATTAACAGGCTTCTTCCATCCAAAATCAATTTCCTCCAACAACCCCAATTGTCTCCAATCTGTTAAAACCATTGTTGCACCGGTCACTTCAATCGGCACCTTCTGTGTTACGGCTGTTTCCAAGAAATCAAGAGATCCCTTAATAAAATCAAGACTAGACCCCATTTTCTTGCACTGTTTGATCACTTTTGCAACTTGACGTAGAGGTCCCTCCTCTAGCTCTTTCCCAGTCAACCCTATTTGTGAAGCAACAATACAATTCCCATAATACCCTTTTGGCAATGGTGGATTTATGAGGTGCCTCACCCCCATGATCAACATGCAGATGGTTTTCCCATCAAGGTTTTGCTCTAAGGCTCTAAACCTAGCCCTCCAAACATAGGCACCTAGGATCTCAAGACTTGACAATGGGGGTTCAAGCTCTTCACTCGTTTGCTCAGACAAACACATCATTTTGAGTTTTGATATGCTCTTGGCTCCTACGTTGAACCATTCGTGAACCATTTCTGTTGTTGGTAAAAATGGTGAAGTTACTAAAGGGGGGTAATCAGCTGGAAATTGTAGGGGTTCTTGGTTAGCTTTCCCTACCAAAACATTCTCTCTCTCCCATACCGGTATTACCGATGGTTTGCTTAGTCCACTAGCCAACTCGGCCATGGCTCGATAGAATTGAGAAAAGGAGAACCCGTCACAGATCGAGTGTAACAAGCCCACACCTACGGTGAAACCACCACAAGTAAACTTGGTTACCTGCATAACTAGCGGGTGGTAGTAGCCATTTATGTCGGCCTCCTCCGCTGGGGAGTAGTTATAGATAAGCGACTTGGCAGTGTCACCATCGATTTCCTCAAAATGATTAAATGAAGAAAGATCACAGTCGACGGTTGCCTCCAAGAAAGGAACACCAACTGCACCATCCTCAGGACGGCTAGTGATTCGAAGCTTGCCATCATCGTGTCGCTTAATCTTGCCGGCTAAGGGATAGTAATAAACCAAAACCCGTGAGAGGGCTTCTTTTATTACTGAAACCGGGTCTGACAACGACGAAGAGTCATTAAGGGTTTGAATTAAAGAAAGAGAGTCTATGCTTACGGGGAGATTGGATTCATAGACATGGAGGGTTTGACAGATAATCTCAATGTGGTTGTTGTTGTCCATGGTGGAGAGAGAAAGAACATGCTGCGGTGTAGCTTCTGCTGGCTTAACAAGGACAACATCCTTCTTGTGAAGTGAAAAGGAAGTTTTTGGGTGAGTTGCCATAATGAATTATGAATATGGAGCTGGGCAAAGTTGTGCTAGTCTGTCTTAAGACTTAGAGACTAGAGAGTTGGCGCGAGTCTTATTAGCTAGAGGCGCTGATACTTATATACACTACAATTAGCCAACTGCTACAGCTAGGAAATTGTTAGAGAATCTCCAACAACACATTTTTTAAAGCTTGTCAACTGTTTTGAAGAAAGTTGGCAGCCCGCAGCCATATAGGCATACACAGTGGAGTATAATTTTGTAGGTATTGTTCCGTGCTTTACTTATATATATATCCCCTTGACATGAGAAAATAACCACTTCACCCCCATTGTTGTCTTCCGTAAACAAACTAGATATTCAAACGCTAAGTATTCATTTTATTAATTGGTTGATATAAAATTGAAAATTACTCAAGTAAAACTGTTACTGCAGTTTTTATTTGCTTAATACTTGTACATATTTGATTTTTATTAATAATACTAGCTCCTATACTAATAAAAATGAATGAGAGTACCGCTACCTTACATTTATTTAGAGTTTATAAAATTATTTATAAAAGAGTAGGTTTCTTGTGTGACCGTCTAATTACAAATCATCTCTTAGACCTCAGTTCACCAACATACGGTGGATCGGATCAAGGACATCCATCTTGCAGAAAATACTTTTAAAACGGTATTTTTGATGTGCCTAAAATCCATTTAGCCACCTCTCCATTATTTTGTATTTACATCAAATCATCTAGATTTTGTCAAGTTAAATTATGTTTATATAACTTAATTGATATAAAAATATTTTACATAGATGATCTTATATTATTCAAAAGAAAAACTATCAGTTTACAACAGATCTTTGAGGATTCAAAAAAGAGATGGAAGGGCGAGTTAGATTTTCTTTATTGCTGGATTATTCTTAGTAAGAATCTAGTTAAGTGAAAACATAAGGGTGGTAATCTGCTGAACTATTGAACTATATGAGGGGAAAATGCATATGACTTAAGTCTCAGGGGGTTACATGGATATTACCTTCTTTAAAGAGATAGACCGCAGCTTTTCGTAATACCTAGGAGATGCGTTTAGCTGAGAAATATTATTAATACCGCAAGAAATTAATAAGAAAAAATACAGTAAATAATATCGCTTACCTACCACTAACTTAATGTGTAACAGTATTATTTATTCCCCATGGCGTGATTCCAAAGTAAACGGAACGTTTTGCGCTTACAAGCCTTATCACGGCCACCAGAGACCAAACATCCAGGGATGACTTAAACTTATGACCATGACCAAATTAAGTGTTTCATACCATTTTTAGGAATTAATTAATCTAAAAATTTAATCTGTTAGATAGAATTTAAACAATGTATATCAAACTTCCACCACAAAATAAATAAATAAACTAAAATTTGAAGAAAAAAAAAAGAAAAAAAAACTTGTATCATTTTATGTTATGTCAATGGCCAAACCATAAGGGTTGCAAGTTGCAACAAATTTTACGTAGGACAATCTCAATTAAGGTCTTAATATTCGTATTTCTTTTATGTTAAAGAATGAATCTTTTTTCTACTAGCAAGAAACTTGGAATAATGGTAGTATTAGCATGCAATAAAGGTTTTACGAGTGTGAGAATTTGATTGTTATCATACACCCTGTATATCCTAAATTATTGTTTTGTTTAACCCGACATAGAGATTAAAAAAATAATTAACTTAATTATTAATGTTAATATTGTAGAAACTAATAAAGTTTAGGAATTGACGGTATAACTTTTTCATTGATTGAATCACCTATTTATATGGAAAGTTACACTTAGAGTAGAGTACAAGAAACCTTTACAAGGAATGTAACATAATAAAAAAAATTATATAAGATAATTATCACTAACTAATAATTACAAATAAATAATAATAAATAATAAATATATTATTCTCTAATAAATATTACATATTGTTCTGTAAAAACTCATATATATGTAATTTATATTTGAAATATGCTTCGACTTTTTAGTGGCCTTGATTAAGAAAAACAGAGGATAAATGAGAGATTGGACAACTTGCAGAGTATTCAGATGGTGTGAAAACATTTTCATAGAGAAAAAGAAAAACGAAAGAGGTTGTGAAGACATTCTCAAAGAACCATATAGAAATGAGCAAGTTGCGAATTGAACAAGTCTATACTAAATTCTTTATTTCCACCACTAAGCAATAATGTGTATATATATATTAAGTATTAACTATTTCATTACTATTTAATTAGCAAATAATGACACCCACGTCGGGATCCAAGTATTTTTTTTAATAAAGTGAAAGCCAAGCCTTTATCTGCAACGTAGTATGATGATGAAAAACGGAAGAACAATTAAACTATGGTTGCCATTTTATTTATTTATTTTGAGAATTTTATTTCATCCAATCACCTACAAGTAAAGAAAAATTCCGCTTTAATGAATAAAACATTTATATTTTCTCGGTTCAAAAGCTACGACCACATCCCCTATAACGGTTTAATACCACTCGATCACAAATTAATTGGTATATATATATATATATTACAATTATAATTATTAGTAGAGGTGTAAGTGAAAATCAATGGGTGCAAATAAAAATATATTTTAGTATGTCTTTGATAAAGAGCGGTGCTAAATGCTGCACTCAAAGTCTTAAATATACCGTACCTCATTAAAAATTCAAATTATTATATTTTCCTTCTTATTTTAAATAAAATTATTCCATTTGCACAAATTATTTTTACTTATTTTAAATAAAATTAATCCAACCACGCTATGGCTTTGTCATCCCTTGGGAGAAATTTGGATCGATTTCTCTGGATAATTTTTAACTATTTTATACTCATATATTTTTTCATAATCGTAAAATACAATTCATGCATAATGATATATGAAATTTCTTTTTTCGATTAAATAAAAAATAAGAGTGTAATCGATTGAAATATTTGAAAAGAGGAGTGACCGTAATTTTTTCTTTTTTTATTCATAGATCTAGTAGAGATATAGAGCAGAGATTCTTCATGGATAAGGCGGGGAAGGAGAGACCTTTTTTGGATAAGACCGGCCCACGGCAACCCTAAAGAGCGCTATTGTATAATTCTCTCTATCCTAGAGTGTAAATCTTTGAATCGGAAAGTTCGGTTCATTACGTGTAGCTCACACATTAGTCCATAAAAATACGTAATATTTTAGGTCATCAAGCCTACTACAAACTGACTCAAAATTCCATAAATGATGTTGGTACCTGGTCTATTACATAGAGAGTCTTCGTGAAGAAAACTATTTCACGCGTAATTTTTTAAAATAATAAAACAAAACAAATTTAATTGTTAAATTTAAATGTGTAGAATATTTTTACATTAATTTTTGTTATAGTTGTTATTTATTAAATTATATTTATTTTGATTTAAGAAAAATTACATAATATAATTGTCATCCTAGTAAAATTTTATTGTTACTTTAAATATTTTTTTTTATTAATTGTTAACTTTAGCTTATTATGTGTGTAGAGTTTTTTTTACGTAATTATTGTTCATTTGCTTAATTTAATCTATTTAAATTTATAATTGTTATGAGTATATATGTAGAGTTATAAGTAATTTTTTGAAGTAAACTTATTTTTGTTAAGTAATAAGGGCAGTTTATTAATTGTGTTTTAATGAGGCGAGAAGTGTGTTCATCATATCTTGTTGATATGATCAAAGTGTGTTCATTTAAATTTTGCGTTTAAAGGCTAGAGATTGGAAATATGTTGGCAAAAGAAATACAAAGATGAATTTAGTTTCATTGTTGTTTTCTTTAAATGTAAGGTTCTTTACCAAACACCCCTCCACAACAAGGAGAGTATTAATGATTAATTTTCTTGTTATTCAATGTTTTCTCCTCTTAACGGGTAATATATTACAGGCGCAGCTGATTTTCTCAGAGGTGAGGTGGCTTGTCAACATTATAATTAATTAGTTTTTGCATCAGTGTTTTAAACACACGATATATATATTTTTCAAATAAATTATACAAAGATAAAAAAAATAAAGAGAAAAACAAAATTAAAAGAGTAAATTAAAAAGAACTACTTAATTAGAAATATATTATTGTAATACTAACTATTATAGATTTTGAAAAATTTCTTATACACAACATTTGTTGCTTTATTTGTTGATTTTTCATCTTCATCGCATATTAGTATTTAGGAGCTGAGGTGACATCCCCAAGTAGAATGTCTTAAGGCCAGGATTTATATATAAATGCACTTTCGTTTTCGGAAATGCACGATCAGACAAAATTGAACTATCTTTATGATTCGTTAAATCAACAATTAGCTGGAGACTTGTGCCTGTGGATGACAAAAATCGATAGAGATGATAATTTTCGATAGTCTATTTTGTGTGTTTATTATTCAAATATGTCAAATGGAGTAAATATTGGGTGCCACAATGGAACATGCCCAAATCTTTTAGTCTGCAAAGCTGCTCGTCACAAACTTGTTTATGTTGTCCATATCAGCAAAATTTGCTAATCTGGTAATTTTTGGTCAGTTCAAGTTACCACATTAACATCTCAAACTCAATTTTTTCTCAATCAAATGGTGATGGAAATTTTAGCTTTGGATATGAAAAACCACAGTAATACATTTCAATTCATGATTAAGTTTTTTTTTTTTTTGGAATACTTAATTATGAGATTGCACAATATATTCATCATTAATTTTCAAATACAACATTAAAAATACATGTTTTGTAACACAATTAAAGAAGAAGGAAGAAAAAAATAACATTAAAAATACAATTTATAGTTTGAAGTACAAATTAAAGGAAAATAATAATTTATAATATGAGTTTTATACTTAGTTCGGTTTCAACAATTGGTGGGACTTTCAAATGATTGTTGGATGGACGAAACCATTATCTTGCAGTTGAATTTTGAGAATTCAATCCGATCCAAATCTTTAGCACTGTTGGTACGTTAGATCAGACCTACTTAATGAAAACTATTGATTTTCCGTAAATGTAATTACTAAAATGTCTAAAGATAAGTTGGGTTGTTTGTATTCAAACTTGTTGCACATTGAAAGTTATTTATACACAAGGTTGGAAGTCAAAAGAGAAAAAAATTCAAACGGTTTTAAGCAGTTGGACAGTTGGAGAATTAAGAAGACAATTAATGGAATATTGAATAAGTTTGTGACTAATCAACTTTACATCAATATCTAATTGTTTTATTTTTTTTATAAATAATAAATAGTACATTAAATGTAATCTAGATATTTGAGATTTGACTGAGTTAATATTAATCTATTTTTAGTAAGGTGATTTTGACAAAAAACTGTTTTATTTAGATATGATATGTGCTTCTGGCTTTATATATATATATAACCCCTCCCTCAGTCCCTCGTTAAATCTAATATCTCCCTGTTCGAACTTAAAGTACTCGTATTACTAAACTAAACCCTCTGTTCATTAATAAACATTCAAACGAAAAAGTCAACATTCTTGCATTGTGACTTATGATCTATGCAATCTTCTGATCTCCAACGGAAAGAACAATCACGCTTGTTTGATTCAATTCTCTAGTATAAATTGAAGGAAGATGACAATCATATTATGTACTAGACTTAAATCGTAATTTGATCATCCTACTTTGATAAATCGTAATTTGATCATCCTATTTTGACAAATTATTCGTTAAGATCACTTCTATTAGTTTTTTTTCATCCCCCTCTCTCTCTCCCTTATATCAAAGTAGGATGACCAAATTATATAAGTAATTAATTATAATAATAATAATGATAGTAATAATAACACTAATAATAATGATTGTTAACTATGCTATGAAATAAAAAAAGACAAACACTGAATTGAGAAAACGGAATCGAATTACAAAAGTTCTCAAATGATCGAAATATGCATAATTCACAATCTTCGGTCTCAATTCTTTGGTGGGCTTTGCTTTGTGAGTTTCGAAATCCCTAAGATTGTGCTTCTTCATTTTCTGTACCTAGGAGGATCTTTAATTTCCATTCAAAGGAATTGATGGGACTGGTGGGTTGGAATTGAAGGGAGTGCCAGTGGAAGCTCGTAGAGCCTGGTAGAGTTCGAGTTTGTTGGCGGTTTCTAGGTTGCAGATTGGGACTGTAGTGGTTCTTGGTGCGTACCTGTTCTCTGGATTAATTGGGCAAATTGTAGGGGTGAGGGGTTGAAAATTAGAAGTGGGGTAGAAGGTCCTCTGTAGCAAAGAAGTGGGTTGAGGTTGGAATGGGAGTGAGAAGTACAGTCAGCAATATAAGGTTACTTGAGAGTGCATGCTTGGTGGTTAGGGGTGACAATCCAATGGGTTATCTATTATATCCATTATAAAATATTTATTGGGTGTTATTCATTAACATCAACTTAATTGAGTGTTAATAGATAATACCCATAAGAGACGAATAGGAAAACGAATAATTATGAATATTAACCGGTTATCCATTGGGTTTATATTTTATCTACTAATGACACCACCACCATTGAGTTTATCAACTAATGCCACCACCATCAACCGTCTCTACTCACCGCCACCACTTCCCTCCTCCGGCAACCACCACCGGCCACTGCCTCCAACCGCCGGTAACCACCACCAATCTCCGGCAACCGCCACTGCCCAATGTCGCCAAAGAACGCTCGCCATCAAGATTGCCGTCGCTCATCACCATCAACCATCAGATGCTCTTTACTTAAAAATAATAATAAATAGATATATAACTTGTTGTTAACAAGATTCGAAATTGTATATCAAACTGATTTATTCCAGAGCTTGTTATCAACTAAACTAAACCACTTTATGTTATTTATTTGAAAGTTAATATAAACATAAACAAGTAAACATAAAAAATGTTGATTATTATGAACGTACTTATTATTTTGTTTTGGATTAAGAATATTTGTTTGTTATCTATAATTTATAGTTATAATGAATATAAGTATTTAATTTTTTAATAAGGTATTTGACTTTTTTATTTTTTATTACTCCCCCCGTTTTCAAAATATTGTCTACTTTGATTTGGCACACCGTTTAAAAAAAGTAATTGATTGTATTATAAATATTAGTGAAATGTGTGGTTTCTTTTAATGTCGTTGAGTATGTGATCATAATTAAAGTATGTAGAAAAAGTACGGTAAAGTGGTAAAAGTATTTTCCTAAAATGAAATGTTTTGAAAGAAGACAATTATTTAAGAACCGACAAAAAAGGAAAGGTGGACGATAATTTGAAAACGATGAAGTACTTTTACATAATCATTTATTAGTGTCAAATCAATAAGCACGTATATTTTCTATCTCACAACTATAAAGGCTATTATAGAATTGGAAATGTTACTTTTTATTTGAGGAGTAAAAAAAAGAAAGAAAAGATAAAAGTCAAAATTAGAAGAATATCTCGGTCGATGTTGAAAGTGGGACCTGCGAATTTTTATTAAATGTAAAAAATTGGTGAAAATATTGTGATTTATGAACATTAAATTATTAACTTATCATTGTGTGTGTGTGTGTGTGTGTGTGTGCATGTGTGTATTTTTGTGGTGTGTGTGTTTGGGTGGGTTTGTGTGTGTATGTTATACTTAGTGAATCATAATATACGTATGTTAGTAATACTCAAAACAATAAATGATGTTCCTTATTGAATATTATCCGGATAATACCTATTTATTAATTGATAGAATTAGATATTATCCAATAACACCTATTAATACCCAAAACTACCCATTAACTATATTAAGTAGATAATGATTTTATCCAAATTAACCGGTAATACCCAATTACCACCCCTAGTGGTGGGAGTGCCCAGAGGTGATGTCTGAGAAAAATGCTGGTTGTGGAGATGTGTAATTGAGAAAGGGAAAAAGAGTGATGACAAAAAAAAAAGTCTACTAATTTTGTTCGAGATGCGTGGATGAAGTTGTACCTTCCTCCAGAGAAAAATGGTGGCATGGTCGGTCCAATTGTTATGGAGGCCTAAAGTGAACTATAAAATAGAGTCTTTTTAAAGTAAATAATAATGTATTATTAAAATTATTATATTTTTATTTAAATTTCATCTTTCGTGCTTTTTGAGATGCAAAATCATTTATTAAATTATTGTAATCGATTTCACTTAATAATTCTTTTTCAATAGATAATAAAGCTAGTCTACTTAATCTTTGTTGAGACATTATCGATCTTAGATAAGGTTTTATTAATTTTAGCTTAGAAAACTTCTTTTCTCGAAGAAGCAACAGTTGTTGAAATTGTTAACATTATTCTATAAGCGATCTCCACATTTGGAAATTAAAGAATCAACCCTTAATATATAATTATGTCCTTTGGTGTATCATTCTTCACTTGTATAATTTCTTTTAAAATTTTTAGTTCCATAAATAGATTTAATCCCTCAATATCAGAGTTGTCATTATGTTTTAATGAATTTTCAAGGTTAAGACAAATTTCTTTTAAATTTTCATTATTCAATGACCTTAATTTCTCAATAGTAAATAAAAAACCAAAAAATATCTTGATACATTTTAAATTGTTCAAATCTACTTTGAAAAATACTTTGAGTTGACAATTATTTTTATAATTTTTTTTTACTTTCATGTGCTAACAAGTTTATCAATTCATTTAGTTTAGGAAACATAGTATTAATAGTAATAGTAAAAAAAAATTGAGGCCTAAAGCCCTTATTTACCCAGCTTCCCCTCTGGGCCGACCCTGAATAGTGGTAGTGGTGGTTGTGAGCAAATGGTGGTTTTAACTGATGGAGATACTAGTGGTGCTATTGTGGTCGATCGGGACTCGGGAAGGTAGAGATTGGGATTGAAAGAAGAAAACTAATGAAAATATAAATTACATAATATCTAAAATGCTCTCATAAATAGTTTAAAAAGTAAATTAAATATTGGTATTTTGATCTAAAGTTTGACCCTTAACTTTTAACAGTTTAAACCGAAAACCTCTAATATTAGTAAAAAAAAAATAGGGTGAATTTAATAAATAATTCGTCATAGTAGAGTGATCAAATTGCGATTTGGACCTATATACTATAGTAATATACCGTGAAATGATATGCACTAGTTTTTGTTTTCCAACCAGTATCTCCCTCCCAGTCCTATTAGAAATTTTTTCTATATAAAGATCTCATTTACAAAGTCCTATTATAAGTCATTTTCTTCCAATGTGGGGTTAAGAAATGACTAAATAGATATCTCTCTTACTAACAATTGTTAGATTATGCAAATATTATTCACGTATATCTTATTATATTTAGGATGTTCATATCCTTAGGTAATTATCGAAATTGTAGCCTACTTTGTAGCACTCTAATATTGTATATATATTAGGGAAAATCAATGAGAAATTGACGGATTCAATATCTTTCATGCTATCAAAGCTACGGCTGTAACTCTTCTCTCTTAAACCCTAAACTATCTTCTTTTCTCCTACGTCATAACTCTTTCATGGCTGAACAATCGAAATTTCATCCTGCCCTTGCAGTGACCAACATCAAGAACTGCATTCCCATCCTTCTCGAAATGGAAAAAGGTCAGTACTCATCTGGACTATGTATGCTTATTGAAGAAATCTTTGTATGGCCTGAAACAATCCCTTCGTGCCTGGTATCACAGTTTTGCTAGTTATGTCTCCACCATTGGTTTCTCACATAGTATATCTCATCATTCACTTTTCATTTATCAAAAAGGGAACGACATGGCATATCTTCTTCTTTATGTAGATGACATCATTCTTACTATTTCATTTGAACATCTTCGTACATCTATCATATCCTTTCTTGCATCTGAGTTTGCTATGAAAGATTTGGACACTCTTAGCTACTTTCTGGGCATTTCAGTTTCCCGGCATGCAGGTTGATTATTTCTATGTTAGAAAAAATATGCGACGGAGATTATTGAACGTGCCGACATGTCTTCAGGTAAACATGCCACCACACCAGTCGACACTAACTCTAAGCTTAGTGTCTCTTTGGGCTCCCCTTATGCCGATCCCACACACTATCGCAGTCTAGCTGGCGCTCTACAATATCTTACTTTCACAAGACTAGCTATCTCTTATGTTGTGCAACAAGTTTGTTTACATATGCATGCCCCAAAGGATATTCATATGAATGCTCTTAAACGCAAATTACACTATGTACATGGCACACTACACTTTGGTTTTCATCTTTATAAGTCTTTTGTTTCTCGGCGATAACCTGATCTCTTGGTCTTCTGGGTGCTCCACATCTGTCTCGCTCTAGTGCCGAAGCTGAGTACAGGGGGGGTGCGAATGTTGTCTCCGAATCTTGTTGGCTCCATAATCTTTTGTTAGAACTTCATTGTCCGATCCGCCAAGCTACATTGGTATACTGTGACAATATTAGTGCGATATATCTCTCCAGCAATCCAGTCCAACAGCAACGCACTAAGCATATTAAAATGGATATACATTTTGTATGCGAGAAAGTTGCTCGTGGCCAAGTTCGTGTCCTCCATGTTCCATCCTGATATTAAATTGCTGACATCTTCACTAAAGGGCTTCTGCGCATACTTTTTAATGATTTTCGAGCCGGTCTCAGCGTATAGGAACCTCCTGCTTCGACTGCAAGGGTGTGTTAGATTATGTAAATATTATTCATGTACATCTCATTATATTTAGGATGTCCATATCCTTACGTAATTATCGAAATGGGTAATGCTAGGGCCACTCTAATAGCACTCAATTTTGGGTACCAAATGATGTGGCATCTTATGTGTCATATTGTTAACATAACTTTTTAACTTATAGTGGAGCCCATAAAATACCAAATAAGATGACACATTGGAAACCACATTATTTGGTGCACAAATTTGAGTGCTCATTGAGTGGCTCTAGCATTATTCTTATCGAAATTGTAGCCTACTTTGTAGCACTCTAATATTATATATATATTAGGGAAAATCAATGAAAAAGTGACGGATTCAATATCTTTCAACAATCTTATTCCCAACACAACCCTCAATGACCTTTACGATATAGTTCAGTTCTAACATTGTGCATTGAAAATTTTCACTAAAAAAGTAATATTTCTTCTGTTTTGAAAAGTTCTCGTTTGAAAGTCAAAATTTTTTAAAAAATGTTTATTAGTAATAAAATAACAATTTTATGCATTAATTTTTGACAATAAACTTTTTAATAATAGGAGAAGAAGCAAGATTCCCTCTACTTTTTTTTTCTTTCTCGTTCAGAATGTTCATTAAGGGAGAACCTCGCGAATATACTCCCTCTGTTTCGGACAAAGATTCTATTATTTTATTTTGAGATATTTCATTTAAAGAATCTATTTTGAAAAATTAAAATATAAAATTGTTATTTTATTACTAACGAACTACTAAAAGTATCATTTTATAAAAAGTTTGATTTTCAAATAGAGACTCTTTGTCGGGAACGGAAGGAGCACGTGTTTAATTCGAAACAACCATATCCTGCTTGACGATAATTTAATTCTATTTTCTGGTCAATTCGATGAATTTTTGACGAACGATTTATTTAATTTTTTTTATCGTACAAAATTTTAAAAGGATTTATTGATAGTATTGCTAACACGGTATCCACTATTTGAATTTTATTAAATATGATAAATGGTGTTTTGATATTATCTTAGTTGACTATACGATAAATAAAAAAAGGATTATTTTTTGAGTAGGGACTATTAATCTCAAGGATTCCTAATCCCTGGTCCCTGGAGTTTTAAAATTAAATATGAGGAGAAAATGGAAAGGAAAAAAAAGAGAGAAAAGAGGGTTCCAAATTTTTTTTAGGTGGTTTCTGTAAGACGGTCTTACGGATCGTTATTCGTAAGATGTATCTATCCAGGTTAAATGAGGTAAAATTCAGAAAGTTCAATACAACCCCTTAGTTTTTAAAAATTACTGTGTCACCCCTTATGTTTATATATGCAGCGTCACTTTTTATTATTAACAGTATTACTTTATAGTATAAAATGTGTCACTTTTGTCCTTAGAAGTGTCACTTTGCATTTTTAATGAAAATTATAAATTTTTCCTTAAAAAGTGTTACTTTTTAGGCTTAAATGTGTCACTTTTAGTCTTAAATGTGTTACTTTCACTTTGAAAAATGCCTTTTTTTATATAAATAAAAATCATTACGTTTGACATTAAAGTGTTACTTTATAACATTAAAAGTGTTACCTTTTATAATTAAATGTGTTATTTTTTATCGTACAAGTGTCATTTTGTCTTATAAATAAAAATCGTCGTTATTGACCTTAAAAGTGTCACTTTTTAGCATTGAAAATGTCACAATTTAGTATTAAATTTGTCACTTTTGGCAATAATCGTAGTTTTAAAGTGACACTTTTTAGTATTAAGAGTGTCACTTTTTAGTATTAAGAGTGTCACCTTTTAGTATTAATAGTGTCACTTTTTAGTATTAAGAGTGTCACCTTTTAGTATTAATAGTGTCACTTTTTAGTATTAAATGTGTCACTTTTTAGTATTAAGAGTGTCACTTTTTAGTATTAAATGTGTTATTTTTTAGTATTAATTAAAAGTGTTACTTTTTAGTATTAAGAGTGTTACTTTGTATTTTAATGAGAATTATAGTAAATTTCTCTTTAGTGTCACTTTTAACATTAAAATGTCACGTTTGGCTTTAAATGTATCATTTAGCATTTCGTCAAAGTCTGTAGGATTCGTCAAGTATCCCAAGGCAATTGATGCTAACGGATGGTTAATGGAGCGACAAATGATTAAATTGTAAGGTGTGAAAACATAAGAATTTCAATAGCAAACATTAAAAGTACAAAACACCATAGCAAATAGAGAAACTTCTCATTAAAACTAAATAATAGAGCTTGGGGCATTTCGAACCAAAAACTTCATTGGTCAAAACCTTTCACAACACCTCTAACCAACTCACCAATCCTGTAAATTTTTTAGCATGTTTAGTTATTAACCCATAAATTTCTAAATGAAGCTCCGTTAAGATCATCTTACACAAATTTTTATCATTTTTTTTCCTTTAACCTCACGCAACCCATTAATTAAGCAGCAGAAAGATTGTAAGTAGAATAAATGGCCATATGGTAGTAGGTAACTGTTGAATTACTTAAAATAATTGGCAACGCGGAGATTATTACTCCCTTCGTCCCTAATTTATTGTCCTGATTGACCCAGGCACCATTTAAGAAAACCTATTTGACTGGATTATTAATATTGGTTTAATGTGTAGTTTTCTTTAAAGCCCATGTATGTGGCCCATAATTAAAGTAGGGTGAAAAGTAAGGGTAAAGTGGTAAAAGTAATGTTAAAAAGGTAAGTTTCAGTGGACAATTATTTTGGGACGGACGAAAAAAGGAGGATGATAATTTAGGGACGGAGGGAGTAGTATTTATTAACAAAAGATAATGTTGGTGGTAAGATATTGTATATTCAGATATTATTAAAAATAATTTAATTATTCAAGTTTTAGAAAGAATCCCTTGACGGTATATATTGTTTACCGCACAAGCAATCACCTCTAATGGTCTACCCCTACCTAACCCAATTTGGTGGTTATCTTAAAACTGATATACTTTGTACGAGTAGATTTTCTATAAAAAGGTCTTACGGATCTTATTTCGTAAAATGGAGCAATATTTTTTTTGTAATTTAACTCATTAATACATATAAAAAAATATTTATAAAACCATTTTATATAACTTTTGCTATTAAATTAAGATGTATAAATAGTAAAGGTAAAAATGAA
>CM028382.1:96476678-96613219 GCA_013146195.2 Codonopsis lanceolata | reverse complement strand
AAACCTAGACTTTTATAGGTACTAGTAAGGTTCACGTGCGTTGCACGTGGTGGTAATGGTTTTTAAAAGTGATTTGTCAGTTTCTTAACTTTTTTGTTTACTTTTAATTATTGGATTATTTTTGTTTTTTAATCTTTATAGTTTTTTAGACTTATAAATTGTGTTGTGTGTTTAGGTTTTTCGATATTTTGTTTTTCGGTCATTTATAATGTAAGTTTTTAGTCATTATATTGCAACTTATCCTACATATTTGTCTTTTTATTGGTTATTTTAAATCTTTTTAATACCAAACATGAATTCATTCACTTTATCTGTTGGAATTCAAAACAATTCAAACTTACTTTTTTAGATAAACACATTGTTGTTGAGACTTTGCTTATATCGCTTTCTCGAATTTATGATCTCTTTGGAAAATAATAAATTGTGTTATAGAAATCAAACTTACAATCCTAAAGTATATACTTACACACTAAAATACAAAATTCACCTAGAGTATCTATAAAGTCTCATTTTACCACCCCAACCTAACTTTTGTGTCATTTTCATATCTCATTGTATAAGTTTTTTTTAGTTTGCCTCCTAGACACTACTAAGGTTAGCAATACGACGTTAAGGTGTACATGGTATTTGACGTGAAGGACATTTTGGTCATTTTTAACAATGTTTTATGCTTTTATTACCCAAAAGAAACTTCATTTTCTTATTCTCCGACAACGCTTTCTCTACCTTTTCTCCAGCAATGATATCTTATTTAAATTTTAAGTGAGATAAAACTCAGGAGTGTATAAAAGCTCGTTTGTTGTGACTGATGGCTTATAACTTATGGTTGATAGCTTAATTAGCTGGTGGATGAATGACTTGTAGCTAATATGATAGACTGTTTGTTACAGTTGTTGAAAAGCTGCTTATGAGTTGTTATAATTATTTGTTACAAAAAATTGAAAATTAGTATTCATATTTTTATGTATATTTCATAAAAGGATGAAATGGGGATAATCAAATATTTATTAATGAATAGTTGTCTTCATGTTTAAAAAAACCAAAAACTTAAAATTTTGGCTTTTTGGCTTTGACTTCAATGCATAAAGGGTGTTGTACATTACTTATTGGCTTTGGATTATAAGTCGAAACAAACACTCTAAATATGACTTTTAAAGTGAAAGTCAAAAATCACTCCAAATAAGCTGCAACAAACGAGCACTAAATCTTTTATTCAAATTTTTATATAGAAAAATAAATAAAAATAGTGTGGAATCATATCAAAGAGAGATAAAACACAAGAAGAGGATCGAATTCAGGTGTCAAGGCCAACATGAATAAGAACCCACAAAAAAATTAAAGTTGTCAGAGCTGCCGATGTTAAATGACCAAGCCATAAACACAATGCATAAGCATACACGATGAATTTCAAAATTCATATTTGAACTCATCACAGATGTATATGACAATGATGAGGCACGTCATGATTCAATCCGCCTTCATCGATTCTAGCTTAAACTCCAACAAATTTCTCTTGGCACCATTGATATGATTTATGGTTTGATTGAGCAAATTCTCGATCTTAAACATTATTCGCTACCACTTTTATCACTACGACACACACGCACATCACAATCACCAAATTTGATATGGAATATGGAAATGCTACAAAATTACGTTGAGGGTCAAAGTGGATTTGGTGGATACCTTAGGGGACAATGTGTATTTTGGACTAATTTTGATGGGGCAAACATATGATTAGCTCCCAAAATTACACACTAAATCTCACATTTGACCCCAACCTACGAAGTGTCTCACTTTCATACATTATTTTTCTATTCGTCTCACTTTACTCCCTCTCGTACGTCTATGTGTATTAAAAATAGTAATGTACGGAAAATGGTATGTGCATGCCACGTGAATATTATTTTGGTCATTTTGCTTGGGGTGGAAAATGAGATTTAGTTATAACTTTATTATATAATTAACCATTTAGTATTTAAAATATGTTTTTAAATAATAATAATAATAAATAATTGTTTCAATAATTCAAAAATAATTATATGACCAAATTACAATTTCCCCCAAGGTATCTACCAAATCGTATAATACACCTCAACCTAAGGTTTGTCTCATAATGATATCTGACGTTACATTTTTTTTATATTTTCCACCCTATCTGTGATGGACGTTAGAATATTCACGTTAAATAGCACATGGTCTTCTACGCGTGGGGCAAAAATGACATTTTCATTATATGCTTTAGAGGTAAATGTATTTTTTTTAAAAAAACTCTAATCTCACACCCTCTCCTTCCCTCTTCTCCCGGTGCAACTTCCCATCTCTCGCTCCACCATAATAGCCGTCATCTCCAACCCAAACCCTTCCCACTTCGGTCACGCATATCACAACTTTGGCGTCGTCCTTTTTCGATTCTAGCCAAACTCAATCTCTGATCTTCCTCATTCTATCACATACAAAAGTCACATCTAAAGTAGAAATCATAGGGTATATACTATACTTACTAAAAACCCTAGTAAAAACATGCAATTAACAAAAAACACATAACCCTTATCGACGAATTCATCGGAAAGAGAGACGAGCTTGAATGAAGAGAAATGGTAAGGAAAGAAGCGCAAAGTTGTTTTGAACAAAGACATTTTTGCCCTTGAAGGCTTAGTAGTAAGGAAAATTATAGAATTAGTTGTAAGGTTAGCAATGTTGTTATTTTAATTTGTCTCATAACCAAATTTAGAATTTATTTCATTTATACACCCACCATCATTACCACCACTACCACCTCAAATAACACCATTAGCCTAGAAATCATTTTTTTTAATTTCATCTTATTTCTTTGTTTAATTTCTTACTCATTTGTTTAATGTCGTATTTCACCTAAATCACCACTGTCATGCTTAAAATCGCCCCCACCACCACCAGCATCCCTACAAATGCTGCCACAGCTATCACCACCACTAAGAAACGTGTCCACCTTGCCTTGCTAAAATAGAAAAATAACATATCTTTAGCTCCCGTTAAGTGGAACTACTTTCTTCAAACGACTTTCCTATCGATTCTTAATTAATTTATTCTCTAATAAAACGCGCAGATTTGTCAACTAAGTTCTTCATTTTTCTTTATCTTCTTGACTATATAACACCTTTCCTTAACAATTTTCTCTTAGCTTATTCACACGCAATTACTAAGCACGCTATAGATTTGCTTAATATCTCGATACTCATCAACCAATGTATTATTATAGTTACAATTTTTCATATACATCTAATAATGTCATTCCCAACCTAAGATGTCTCACTTTCCTACATGTTTTTTTATATTTGTCCCACTTTGTCCTCTCTCGTCTATGGACATTAAAAATAGTGATGGAAAATCATGTACATGAGGATTATTTTGGTAATTTTACTTGTGGCGCAAAGTGAGATTTGTTATGATTTCATCATTTGGTATGCCATTTAATATTTAAAATATTTTTAATTACAAAATAATTATTTTAATAATCCAAAATTAGTTATACTTTGTTTGACATTTAAATTCAAAGTTAAAAAATGCATTGCTCCAAAAAAATGAAATTTACAATTTATTTTTTAGCCCTCACTTTCTTTCGTCAACCCCATCATTCATAAACCCACCACCACCACCACTATCACCTCAAATTTTACCATTAGTCCAAAATTTAATTTTTTGATTTGATTTTATTTCCTTTTCTAATTCCTTACTCCTTCCTTCGAAGTAACCCATTTGGAAAACCGATCAATGATAGACACACCACCACCACAACCTTAAATTTCACTTTTTACAAACTCAAATTCATTTTTTTTTAATTTTCAAAATTTCAAATTGAATCTGAAACCCATATGGATATTTGAAAATTTGATGATTAGGAAATCTCACAACAATGTATTTCATCTAATCCACCACTGTCATCCCTAAAATAACTATCACCGCCGCTCCTAACACCATCATCCCTGCTGTCGTAAGCACCACCATCACCATCACCAAGAAACGCATTCACCTCGCTTTGCTAAAATAGAAATATAGAATCTCTTTAGCTTCTGATTAGTCGAACTTCTTTCTCGAACGTCTCTCATTTCTTACTTCCTATCCACTTTCGGTGTCAAATTACTAAGCAATGAGATAATCTAATTTAAGATGGAACTACTTGAAAGGATGTTGATTGGTGACAATTTCTTTCAATTAAAGGAGAGTTATGGTAGAAGAAAAGAAAGTTGATAGCTAGGGGAGGGGAATAGAGAGATTCTCACACGTAACTACTTCGGGTTCTTGAAGAGAAGCAAGCATGTTAAGACCAAAAGAGGTTAGATGTTTGGAACCCAGTAATGGGAAGGAGTAAAATATTTTAAACCTAGTTATTTGTGATTACTAATAGTTGTTTGTTTGTAATATTTATAAGTTAGGACCAATATGATAGTTTTTAAGGTTGCTTGTAATAGTCTGAAAATTCAAAGAAGTAAACTGTGGTTTTTTATTTTCTTTTGTAAGAAAACGCACAGATTCATCAATTGGTTCTTCATTTTCTTCATCTTATTGATACTATGACACATTTTCTTAACCCACTTCTCTTAGCTTATTCATGGGTAATAGCTAAAGACGCTACATATTTTTGCTTAATATCTTGATACTTACTAACAAATATATTATTATAGTAACATTTTTGCATTTACTTCTATAATGTCTTCACTGAGTAAAACCATATTATTTAAGAAAATAATACCATATTATTTTTTAGTTTCAAATAAAGTTTTAGTTTCTCGACTGAGTAAGGGTATTTTTGTTATTTTAGAAAATATTAGACGACATTTGTAACGATAATGGTAGGAGGGGGAAACTGATAAGAAAGTAAAAATATAAGACGAAATAAATAGAATTCAAAACTGTAGGGCATAACTTTAAAACATGTACAAGTCAAGGGATCAAATTATTATTTGATTATTAATGGAATTAATTAGTTTTTGATAAATTTACTTGTTTGACCTTAATTAATGGTGGATGATTTATTATATTTAAGGCTATTTTTGTCAAAACATTATTTGTTGTCATGGTAAATTTCCTTGTTTTGTCTTTAATTAAATGGTGGGTGGTTTATTTGGTGAAGGGTTATTTTTGTCCATCTATTAAATTGTAAGAAACAAGCTTGACTTTTATAGTAAGAGAGATACTTAGGTTAGATTAGATTAGATAAGTAGATAGATTAGATTAGACGTGGAGTTATTGTTGTTGTAATACTTAATACTTTTGCTAGCAGTGCAGTTTGCAGTGCAGTGGTACAATCATGCATATTTGGTCCTAGCGTTTTCATCTCAACAATGCCAGCTTGCTTATATTAGGCAAAGGAGTCGTCGAAATTAAAAGATTCCCTCTTAAACCATTCAGAGCTGAGAGTTAAATATAGTCTGGCTCTGGCAGGACAGTGGCTCGAGTCGTGTACCACGTCTATGTCAAATGGTAAAAAATGAAACTGCACAAGTATTCAACACTTGCAAGTTGCAACCACATAGGCCATCACAAACTAGAAAAAAACAAGACTTAATGGTGGAAAGTCATCGTAATAAATCCTACATCCTACACATGACCCGGATTCCAAAGAGTTAAATGTATTTAGTGTAAGCCTAGCTGCTAGGGGAACATCTAGTTGGGGTACTGTAGTGTATATACTATATAGTAAGTCAATGAACTTCAAATGGTACGGGTCGAGCCCAATTAACATATCAGAAATGAGTCACAGCTTAGCTTGCTTCAAGTGTCGAGCCTCATTGAACAGGGATTAGTCGGTTTGGTTTGGTTAATAAGGACTCTTGCACTTGAATATGGACTTACCATTTTCCCATACTCCCATAAGGATAATCTATATATACTACAAGTCCTAAACTGATGCCTTGGGAATAGAATAGCTATTAAGTTCAATAAGAAAAACATGATAAGAGATGAGGATTAATTCCATGTTTTGCTTTCTTCACAGTTGACAACAAATGTTTGCTTGAGAAAGCAGATGATATACAAGGAAATGAGTCTCTTAATCAATTGGGAATGCAAACAAAATAGAATGCCTTGCATCAGCATAACTGTTCTTACAACCTCAACAAGAATCACAAGTCTTCAAACCTCCCCTACCAACAACAATAGTTTCCTCTATAATTCTCCAAGCAATATCTTCATTATACATGGAGAGCAGCCACGAGATCGTGTATTTGTACCCCGCCTGATTCCAAAACACAAAGTCGAAACAGGAGAGTCGAGTTCATCTTCCTTGGGCAAAGGTGTCCTTGAACCAAATCCTTCTTCCTTGTGGATCCTTGACTCAAACGATGACCTCGCACTCGAAAATCGAACTTCCCCTTGTAAATAAGTAGAAGATGGCACTGAATGTGATAATGAGCATGGCGACGATGAGGAGGAATACGATGCTGATGAAGCTGGCGATGCAGGGGAGTGGCTTTTCCTGCTGGGAGTGAGCTTAGGGATGACAGTGTGTAGAAGACTTGGTTTAGGTTTGGACTGCTTCTTAACTGGTGTTTGTGGAGAGTTGAGGTTAAGGAGAAGTGAAGGTGGAGGTGTGAGAGGAGGAAGTGGGGTTTCCCGAAACATGACTTTAGGTGTCCCTGGTTGAGATTCCCAACCGAATGGAACAGCAACAGATTGAGATGCACCACCGTAGTAGACTTCTACGGATGAGTGGGGAAATGAATTTTTCCTGGATAGATGCCTAGAACTAGTTGAGAGCCTCTTCTCATCTTTCCCCGTCTTTATGGCCAGTAAGGGAAGTTCGGAACCCCTTGTAAGCATATTTATCTTCAAGTGTGTACAATCTACTTCACATGGAAATATTTGAGCATGTAAAGAAGAAAATTAAAGAGTAGGGATTTGGCCAAGTTGAGAGGTTAACATTTTGTAGGGTTCCCTTTTCCCTACACATGAAAATCTCACATTCTGGTATGAAATAGGTTACTTATATACTGTTAGATTCCCAATACATAGTCTTCCCTCTTTCACCATATATTAATGTAGAGTAGATATTATATAATCCCCCAAAGCAACAGTTTAACAGCAGTAGGTGAGCGATATGTTCAAGCTCTTATAAATTGAAATAGCTATCATGTGAGAACCCCATCAAATCAGCCATTCAAAATATTTTATTAAGGAAATCGGTCGAAACTGATTGGTGTTTAAAAAAAGACCCAGAAGGAAGAAAGAAATGAAAGCACAACCAGTATTTTATGCAAGTGGTAGTAGGGCATGTGAGATCTGCATTCTTGCTAATTCTCAAGCGAAGGGTTCCACGTGCTGGTTAGTTTGATAAGAATTTTCAAATGAGGGCTTGTCTTGGGTTGACATTACGCTGTGAAACTTTTAGTCACCAATCAGAACTGACTCTTAAAATAATTCCACCTTCTCTCGACACAACTACTACTAAATCACCCCGGGGAGTAGATTACCTTTCACCCACGGAAAGCGCTGCAAGCCTGCAGCCTGCAAGGGCAGTTCACCTGCGAAGACTAGGCCTCCTCAAAATCAATCTGCACAATAGTCACCAATGTAATAATAATCTGATTGAAAAAGTTAGAGAAAGAAAGGTCTCAATCTAATAGACTAGCTACCTAATCCAGAGGAAATAATTCCCAAAATTAACCCTGTTTTCTTCCCGCCCAAGTAGGCTGTTAGAAGGTCCTAGTCACAATTACCCAGCTTAATCAAGCATAAAAGTCTATGACAGTAGATATAGAAAGAAGTGAGATGTGCTCAACCCCTTCCAACGTAGAGATCAGTTAGAATTGGCAAATAAACAAGTGCATTGTAGAAATGCAATAAACCTGTCTACTAGTTTGAAGTTGTATTAAAATTTGTGCAAATGAAAATGTCATATGAATTAGCATGTGCATATCTCATGGTTGACAAGTCAATTACAAATCCCTCTTCACTTGGCTGATGAACATGTACAGATCTCATGGTTGACACGTCAATTACAAATCTCTCTTCACTTTCATCAACAGTAACATGGAAATTGCAAATACACAAATGTACTCTAAGTCAATGTGAACTCAATACGGAGTAGGAAGTCATAAAGAGAACTAAGAAAATGTTGAGAGGTCCTTTTGTTCTAGTAAGTCTGGTCAAAATATCATTTTTAGTCTAAATGTCGAACAAGCATAAGAACAGAGTACCTAATTCAGGATGAAGTGGAGTTACAATACCAATGTTGGGTTTTACTGCATTTATACTAAAGATAATACACAGCTTTACGTAAGCTAGAATCAACTAAAGAAGTTTTAAGGTAATGCATTTCTCGTTTCCCATTTATAAGAACAACTCTTCTTGTGTTTGGACGTGTCAATTACTTCAAGTACATAGCTAAATCTTTTATTTGCATCTTCATCTAAGTTTTTCAGTCCTATCGATATATCTATCAGACATTGAACTACGGAGGGGAAAGCAGGGACAGTGGTCTCCCCTGAAAGAAAATCTTATGTTGTGGTATGTGTAGATTCCGTTAAACTGCTATAGTCAGCTTAGTATGAGAATTGTTGGTTACCAAGATGTATATTGCTAGACCACAGAGGATAAGCGTACTATCCTTTACCCCATCTGAAAAGTTTCCTGCTTAATACAAATGTTTATGTTTGGAGAGTACAATTCTATGCTACTTTAGGTGTTAATTACGAATAAAATCTCTAAAAAAGATAAATATAAACTCTCTAATTTAATTTCTTAATAGAAAATACATCTTAACCATATTTGATTTGCTGATCCTAAAGTTAGACATCCTAAAAAAGAAAGATGAACGTAAAAGTTTTTCATAACACTGTCTATTTTAGGTGGGGGTCACCATACTATTGATGAGGCACAAGTTCTGAGTTCTGACCTTAAACCCAAAGTTACCATAAAAGACACCGGCTATGCTGAATTGTGTTCTAACACAAGTTTACATCTATTCCATACCATGGCGCACTCCAGGGAACCCAAAATCTATCTTACTCTTTGACAGCACAAATATCCAATGGCTAATTAGATGTAGAATGTTACGACTCTGACACAGCGAAACAATCAAATATGAACTCTTTCCACGAGAAATTCCTTAACAAAGCCTATGACGACTTTAGGGTTTCAAGCACAAGCAAGAAAACTGAAGTAAACTCGAATTTTTATTAAAACTGTCGAAATAAGGTTTAAAGGGGTTATTTATATCCCCTAGCAATCCAAACCCTAAAAGGAAAATAATAAATAAAAAAGACAGAAAACTTCAGGTACTTAAACAACGTTTTTGGGCTAAAACGAATGTTCACGGGGTAAACCCCATGAGTCTTGTAGATCTTAGCTCGATTTGATATGTTGTGGGTCCCGTAACTCATCCGACGCGAAAGTTACAAACTATCTAACAATGGACCCAACTTTAACTTAGATGTAGAATGTTACGACTCACATCCTTGTACAGAATTATTTCAGAAATAATTAACTATTAGTATTTACCCTTTTAGAGGGAAAACTAACTATTTAGTAACTACATCATTCATATGACGCTACCCACTAGTGTAACATGCTTAAGATTTGCACTCCGGCCCCTATTCACGAACTCAAACCATAGGTATTCCAGGCTACGTTGGCACAAACTTAGTAAATAAAACTAAACGACGTGCATAGAAAATTCTTTGGCAACAAACTGCAATGCCACCTAAGCAACAATTCAAGTACTGCTGTAGCCTTCCAATTGAAGATATCAACGCTAGCCATAGCTCTTAGCAAGGCTCGCAACAAATTTTCCCCTAACCAATTTCTTGCTCAAGCTTCTCTTCAATGCTCTTGGAGAGCTAAGAGCAAGCTCCAGTGGGAGCTTCATAAACCTTTTAAACAAATCATCAACCGGTCGGTTGGAATTTTAAAATACCATTGGAGTTGCTGACATGGAATCAACCGATTGTAAATTTACAACCGGTTGAAACATCACCATCATTATTACATTGTTGACTTTCCTCTCAACTTTCATTATTTTTGCTACCGTTTTTTTTCTACCCTTTTTTTGTTACCCTTTTTTTGTTACCGTTTTTTGTTTTTTTTTTTCAAATTTATCCTATAAAATTTAAAAATATATAAATTATTTTTTGGACATATTATATTTGTTTTATAAATATTTATGTTTTAAAACTATATATTTATTTTTGAAAATAAATGTATATTGGGAAAGAATAAAATATTTAGTTGTCGGTTCATGCTATAAAACTTTTATGGGTTTATGTATAGTGAAGAATAAGTTTATAAAAAAAGATTTATAAGCTGATGACGTGGCAATGAGAATAAACATTTTCACAGATCCATGATTGTGGATGCCCTAAGCTTAGTTAAGACACAGTCGGAAGAAACAAGCTGACTAATTGTCATAAACCCTCTCAGATGCATATTGACAGTACGTCAATAATGTTGGAGCTGATATATAAATTGAGAATTGACTTTCGAGTCTTCTAACACTTTTATCGGAATCCATTAAGATGAGTTTTTACGTTTAGAAATTTTTGTAGAAATGTGTTCAGCCTTTGTGACACTTCTGTTGAAAAACATCTTTTACTAAAAAATATCTGTTGAGTCTTACCTTCAACAAAGATTCTATATTTTTCAACATAAACGTCAAATATTTTATCAAAAAGTTCTTTTTATATAAATGTTTTTCTTTTTCTCAAAAATTGGTATCATAAGCAATCTTTATTCTAAATTCTTTCAAAAAACATATAATTACATAATAATTTGCTACTCTTGCTTGCCAAAACATTATTTAACATAAAACCTTTGTGCAAGCAAGAACTTTAAAACTTTTTAGATCCTGATTAAACATTTTCAAATATCATAAGAGATCTAAACTGTTTTTCACAATTGCTTTACCTGTTTAGTACATTGATTTATCGAGTCTGTAATAGGCTAATAGCAATAGTAGACTATACTAAAGTTATCACTCTTGTAATTATCAACATAGGGCATGCCTTGTGATAAAATGATTATTCATTGTGGGCATGTTATTGCTATGTATTGATAAATGCTTCAGTGCTTAGTATATGTCATCTTGTAATGGTTCCAAGCAAATATGAGGAGATTGTTGGAATATACTTCTTGATAATTAACTTATCACCTTGCATATTCTGAATATTTTAATTTGCTTGTTCCCATTATTGTGTGTCATAACAAGTGACTAAGAGGGCTGCGTATCGATTAGTGTGGCAACTTGTTTGACAACACATAGGTCTTAGGTTAGGTTATCCTAATCTAGTCCTACCTTCTAAATGATGATTGAAACGCTTCATATGCACCACAGCCAGACTTCTTTGTAGCATCAAGGTTTTCGAAAGATTCGTCACCAGCAGACTTGTCGTATGCACTAAAGGATACTTTGAAGACTCGCCACCAGCAGATGTGCTGTAGTGTCAAAGTTTCTCAAAGAACTCGTCACCAGCAGATTTATCAAGTGCATCACGGAAATACCTTGAAGACTTGTTACCAGAAGACTTGCTACCAGCAGACTTGCTACGGTTTGAATGTTCACATTAGCAGCCAGCAGTCCTTCCTTACAAGAAGACTCACTATTAAACATCACACCGGCAGACTTAGTTCTGCACGTGCTACAAAGAAACAGAACCGCAGTAGATCAAGACAAGACAAATGTGTTCAAGCTTTAAGAACAATTCAAATCTTTATGAAGTCTGACACCAGTGATGCTGCAGGACCTTCTCTTACTCACGTGGTCTGGAAAAGTCAAAAAAATCCACTTTATTAGACAGACCACCTGATAGTGCATCAGACGTCAGATTTGCTTTTCAAAGACTTATCAATACAGTCTGACAGACAACCAGTTCAAGATCTGCAAGACAAAGCTTTTATCCAATAGTCAAAGATCCAGTGAACAACATCTTTATCCGACGGATTCCAACAACGACATTTTTCTAACGGATAGAAAAATCATCTTCATTTCTCAACGATCAATTGACCCCGGTCTATAAATGAGATCTTTCCTCTTCTTCAGAAAAAAAAAAAGTAGAACAAGTGTCAACGAAATCGAAGACACCTGTGACAAGAACTTCAAAGAAGCTGTAAGATCTACAAAAGATCGTCTTCACCAATGCATCTCAGATCTTCATAGAGAGTTGCAGTGAGCTTACCAAAACTTTAGCAAAACACTCTCAGTGGATTGCTAGGAAGAAAG
Source organism: Codonopsis lanceolata (assembly GCA_013146195.2). Classification (NCBI taxonomy): domain Eukaryota; kingdom Viridiplantae; phylum Streptophyta; class Magnoliopsida; order Asterales; family Campanulaceae; genus Codonopsis; species Codonopsis lanceolata. The sequence continues at coordinate 96,601,026 of CM028382.1, read as the reverse complement.
ACTTTGAAGAAGAAGTGAAAATCAGAAACTTCAATAGACAGAGATCGGCGTCTTGGTCAAGAACTCAGTTCTTGATTTGAGTTCTTCACCCTTATTCGAAGAACTCAGCCTTTAGCTGAAGCTTTAGGACTTTATTCCTAAAGCTAGAGGTTAAGCTCTTGGATCGATTTGAAGATTGATTTCAGATGGTGCTCAAGGAAAATGAAGAGTTATCTGTAAATATTACATTCATATCTTTAGATTTGTATTCACATACAAATGTTGTTGATTGAGCAATAATCAATCATCATAGAAGGACGAGTACTCTGCACTCAATCGTTCAGATATAAAATATCTTAACGACCTTCAATAGTGTCTTCTCATATCAGTTTCTCGTTCTCGTCTCCTATTTCCCTCTTCACTTAAGAACTCATCTATGAATGATTAAGTAAAGATTAAGGCTTGAAAGGACGAGAACAGAAACTGTACATAGAGTGTCTGAAAGAACACAATAGCTAGGATTCTCAAGAGAAACCAATGCAATTTCCAATGTAGCTGTGGATGTAGCTACAATGGGAATCACAATGGTCAAAGATGAACAAAACAACGGAAGACTTATAATCAAACAATGAACTGAATGCAAAAGATTACCAAAACAATCTACAAGACTATGCTTGTAGACCTAGCCTCAAGGCCACAAAGATTTCACTAAAAAGATTAAGCGTTTTACAAAAACTATTGTGAAATCACTAACAAAAACACTCTCACAAGACAACACGTCTTGGAGAACAAAAACCCCACATAAAACAAGGTAGACCAAACGTGGGAAGAAATAAAACAACTTCCTAAAACTGAAACAGGAAGATAAAACAAATTTCCAGAACTTCAATGTTACTGCCGAGTTATAACATCAGGAGCAACAATCAACTGCAGTGCGTCTAGACTGAAAAACTGCTTCTGAACTTTTTATGAATCTGCTCACAGCTTATGGCTTTGTTTTTCTCTCTCAAGCTCTACACAATACACGTGTCCCAGCTCCTTTATATATAACAGAGCGAAGACCTACACACACAAAATAAATCCATCTTCTACAAGGAAAAAGATTAGTAAAAAGGAAATACTAACAACTTACCAAATCCATAGAATTTGTTACCAAATATCAAAGGAGACAAGATTCACGGTTTTAACAAGGATTTAAAATAAGATTTTGTTTCCAAAAATGATGCACCACAATCTAATTAAAGATTTTGGTTCCAAATATAACATAACAAAATCTAATTAAAGATGTGAAATCCTAAAATAACCAAAAACTTGTCAAAAACAAATTTTGACCAAGAAAGGGGAAACAAGTAAAAATAGGCATGGCCTATTTTACCGTTACAATCACCCCCTTTGTTGAGCATTTCTGATCAAATACAATGACAAGTGTTTCCATTATCAATTCATATTACAGTCTGCAAATGTTAGAGACATATCCAAAAACTCACCCCCTGAACACATGCACCAAACAAGAATAATGGAAGCCAATTAAGCTGTATGAACCATATCCAACCAGTCTCAAAACAGTTAAGAAGAGTTAGAAATCCACATCAAACAGAAATCAGTTTAAGGAAGTTATTACAAACCAGTCATCAGACCAATCATGAAATATTGTTTAAGAAATACAACCAACCACAAACTCAAATTTTCAACCACTCAATTTTCAATTCAACCACAAGAACAACAGTCTTCAGCATTGTTCTTCAACAGTTTCAGATTCTTTCCCATCAACAGATTCAGGAACAACATGTTCAGGTGCAGAAGAATCAGGAACATCAGGAACAGCAACACTTGTATCAACAACCACAGGAGCAACAGGAACACTTGGAACACCACCCCCTATTTGGCCAGAATGCATGGCCAACCAAGAAGTATATTGTGCGGCCAAGGATTGAAGGAGGGATGTTTGTGATGCCAGAATAGCCAGTTGAGAATTTACCATACTTAACTGATCAGAAATGAAAGCAATGGATATGGGAGTAGAAGGAAGATCTGAGATGTATGAATAGGAGGTAGCTGATGCAGCTGTATTGGAAGTAACATTGACAGAAGGATGAATAGATGGTTGTGATTGAGATGGACCAGGAACAGAAGCAGGAGGAACTGAAGAAACAGGAACATAGGGATAAACTAGGGGCAGATTCACAACCCTATCTCCTCTCAGAAGTTTTGCAGAAATGTGTAGAGGATCAAGAATAGGAGTAAGCCTAGTTCCTGCAACTGGTGAATAACCTTGAGACACTAAGATTTTGTATATCAGAGAGGGAAAAATCAGGGATCTTTTGTCACCCTCAGACTCAGTTAGAGAGGTGATCTTCTTAAATGCAAAATCTCCAAAATCAAAAGGCTTGTTTGTTCCTATCTGATATAAAACTCTAGCATGCTCTTCAGTTAAGGTATTTGTGTTGGTGGTGGGTGCCCAGTTAGCACAGCAGATTTTGTGCATGAGTGCATAAAGGGAAGATAACTGGGATGTGCTAATAGAAGAGCCCTTTGCAGGCCACTTATGCAAGGTTCCTCTAGTTAGTTCAAGGGCACATAGATTAAGATCAGAAGTCATGAAAAATGGACCAATCTCAGGAGTTTTGAACAAATTATTGATGAGGGAAGATGAAAACAATATACCATTTACCACGCACAAAAACCTTTTCAAACCTAGGATCAGAAAGTGAGGAAATTCTTTTTCTAAATTTGCATAGAATTCATAAATAAGGTCTCTGAAATATGGCGAGGCAGAAGAAAGTGTTCCTAAAAGACCTCTATCAGTGAAGAATTGAGACAAATTTTGTTCAGATAATTCAACAGAAGGGATAACCCTTTCATCCACGATTTTCCTAGATGTATTATAACTCACAGATGCTACTTTGGAAATAAATTTAGAAGAGAAAGTTTTACCAACAGAGGCAACAACAAAAGCAGGAGCCTTAGAAACTCTGGATGTAGCTACATTAACTGATGATGCTTGGCTTCTGGTGAAGTGAACTGGAACTTCATCACTTTCTTCGCTAACAGCAGGAGTTGCTTCTTTACTGTCAAAATTTTTATCTGAACTATCATCAAATTCAGATGAATTGGATTGTTGGGCCAAATCTTCAGCGGGTGGTTGTGAAGACTGAGGAGACTTTGGAGCAGGAACAGACTTCGGATGAACCATGTAATCTGCTAAAGTCCGATCTTCATCAGAGAAATTAATGTCAGCATTAGACGCTGAAGGAGAACCATGCTCAGTTTCAGAGGATTCCTTGGCTTGTGTGGAAGAATCCGTTGGAAATATGACGCGAGGCGAAGGGATAGGATAATCTGCATCTCCCCCTTCTTCTTCGATTGGAACAAAAACTGGGGAAGCAGGTTTGGAAACCGTTTGATCAACTGGGATTGACCCTGTTTCAGGTACAAAGTCGTCATCATATGAGTCACTGTCAACGGCCACAGGTTCTTCAAAGACTCCAGGTGTAACTTTGTTCTTCTTTGCAAAAATAACCTCGTCCATGCTTGGATTTTCATAATTGGAAGGAATTCCTCTAAGCCTCTTCGATCTCCTAGAACTAGGGTTCCCAATTTGGGGTAACCCTAACAAATCGACGAGATTGTCTACATCAATAGCGTTCCCTTTCTCTCCAGGAAGAATGATGGTTAAAGGTTCAGGTAGAGGTTGAGCAATGACCAAGGTTGTTTGGGGATTTTCAGGTGAGGAAACTGGGGACGATGTAGCTTCATTGGAAGCTACATCAGCTGAGGGGTTATGATCAGGGTTCTTGGATACAAATGATGATGTGGAATCCATGGAATAGTTGAGAAAAGAATCAAGAATAGACGATGATTGAAAGATGATTTCGATAAAGGTAATCTTCAAGGCACACTTTTTCGGATTGTGAAGAATGAGCAAGCTTATGTAAGTGATGAGTTCCTCTTTCCTGAAACTTAACACTAATAGCTCCACTTAATGGTAATTAGCCGTTAGTCTCTTAATGACATGGAATAGGAGAGGACAAAACAACTAACCAAAATTCAAATATAGATGATAAATCAAATATCAACCAAATCACATTAAAGGGAGAGATAAAAAAATATGTTTATTGTCATGAGAGATAGGTGGAGAATTAAAAGAGATGAGATAACAACCAATTTTAGATTTTGAAATTTTGAATTTTTCAAAATTAATCAAGTATTTTGAGGATACTCAACACTTAAGTAACCAAAATTGATACAACACCAAACTGTCAAACAGTAATCATAATCAAGTTCAAGATCTCATGAACATCACACAGATTAGACACCACATAAATAGCAACATGGAGTACATTGGTATAGAGATTGCACTAATCTGATATGGAAACACAAATTTCAAGGGGCTGATATGATCAAAACAAATTATGACCTAGAAGATATGCCTAACACATGCTGAAAACAAGAAAACAATGCAGTCACACACATGTGATATGTCTAGATCATCTGAATGTAGTTCCCAATGTAGCTGCATTGGAAGATACATTCGCCAAAGTTGTGATTTTATGTACAATTTCTCATATTTTGTTCACCGAATCAACACATAACTCCCATAAAAACCATAGGTACTTTATTTCCCTAGGAGAATAGCTTTATTTTATTTCAAACATTTTCAACACATGCCACTAGGAACCTTTCACACTATTTACCAAGGGTAGCCACTTTACTTATTGATCAACCCATGTAATCCGAGGATTCATAGTCCCAAAAGAAAGGTGCCACAACCTTGTTCATAGGTAGCTCTTTTCCGTTAGGTAGCTTTCACACTTTTTCAATTCAAGGGAGTCAATTTTCTCAAGATCAACCCATGAAAGCCTAGGCTCCATAGTACTTTGACAAATTGCTGCATCCCAAAAATTTCAAAAGGTAGCTCTTTCCTTTGTGGACTTAAGATTTTTCAATTTCAATGAACCTTTAGGGAGAAAGTGAGGAGAATCAGAACAAGAAAATCACAACAAATTTAGAATGCATATCCAGAGTAGCAAACAAAGGTACTAAAACATAAAGAATGAAACTAGTGTGCCCCTAAAACTTAATGCAAGATGCCTAAAGTTTTTTTTTTATATAAAGAAGTGAGGGGTCACATGGCACACATACCGAGAGATTTCCTAAGATTTATAAATCTCTCAAAATCTAGACTCTTAGTGAAAATATCAGCCAATTGATTTTCAGTTCCCACATGTTCAATGCAAACAATACCTTGTTCAACCAAGTCTCTAATAAAATGGTGTCTTATATCAATGTGCTTAGTTCTAGAGTGTTGAACATGATTTTTTGCTATACTTATGGCACTGGTGTTGTCACAATACATGGTTAATACATTGTTGTGTAAACCATAATCCTTGATCATTTGATTCATCCATAAGAGTTGTGTACACCCACCCCCAGCAGCTATATACTCAGATTCAGTTGTTGATAAGGCAACACAATTTTGTTTTTTACTAAACCATGAAATCAAGTTGTTTCCCAAATAAAAACATCCACTTGAGGTACTCCTCATATCATCAACACTACCAGCCCAATCAGCATCACTAAAACCAACAAGATTAATGTTAGTGTATTTTGTGTACCATAAACCCATGGCACAAGTCTCACCAACATACCTAATTATTCTTTTGACAGCTTTCAAGTGGGAGACTTTAGGGTTTGCTTGATACCTAGCACACAAGCACACTATACATGATGTCGGGGCGGTGGCGAAAGTATACTTCTAATCATGCTCCTATATAATGTATGGTCAACACTTTCAGATTTTTCATCTTTATTAAGTTTATTGGATGTACCCATATGGGTTTTCTTTTGTTTTCCATTCTCAAGATTGAATTTCTTCACCAAGTTAAGAGCATACTTGGCTTGAGATATGAACATCCTTTCATGTAGTTGTTTTATCTGGATTCCTAAAAAATAAGTCAACTCCCCTACCATACTCATCTCAAAAGTGGAAGTCATGCAATTAACAAATTCTTTTTCCAAGGACTTGGAGGTGGACCCAAACACAATGTCATCAACATAAATTTGTGCTATCAAAATGTGTTTATCTTGATTTTGAATAAAAAGAGTTTTGTCCACCTCTCCACTTCTAAACCCACTTTTCAAAAGATGGTCTGTAAGTCTCCCATACCAAGCTCTAGGAGCTTGTTTAAGACCATACAAGGCTTTTTTTAACTTAAACACATGAGTGGGTTTATGGGGGCCCTCAAAACCTTTTGGTTGCTCAACAAAAACTTCTTCTTCAAGGATGCCATTTAAGAAAGCACTCTTCACATCCATTTGTTGAAGATTTATATCAAGAAAGCATGCAATAGCAAGAAGCAGACGAATGGACTCAATACGGGCTACAGGAGCAAAGGTTTCATCAAAATCCACCCCCTCAACCTGTGTATACCCTTGAGCCACAAGTCTTGCTTTATTTCTTATTATTTCTCCCACTTCATTTGTTTTGTTTTTGAAAATTCATTTTGTTCCAATAACATTTACAGAAGTGGGTTTAGGAACAAGATATCAAACATCGTTTTTAGAAAATTGGTCAAGTTCTTCTTGCATGACATTTATCCAACACTCATCTTTAAGAGCTTCATGCACATTTTTGGGTTCAATGGTGGATACAAAACAAGATGCATGGATTTCTTCAAATTCTAGAGTAGACAAGCAAACAAGTTTTCTATAATCCACCTTACCTTTTCTTCTAGTTGACACCCCATCCTGAACATTACCTATGATTTGAGAGATGGAATGCATTTTCTGAATTTTGCTTGGTATGTCATATCCCTGATCAGTCAAACTGGACTGATTTTCTGCTTGTTCTAAGTCTGTTTCATCTTCTGTCAAATTTTTGTCCAATGTGACTTCCGATGTAGCTACATTCGGAATCACATTGGGTGTCACATTCTGATTCACATCGTCTGAACTTCTTGAATCTACAGGTTCTCGCTTGAACAGCTACTGGTTCACGGATTTGATCTGGTTCTGGGCGTTATCTCCAAAATCAAGAATACCTTAAACATCTTCTTCAACGGTTTTGTGGCCAAGATCCGTTAGATCATCAAAGACAATGTTCATAGATTCCATAATAGTCTTAGTCCTAAGATTAAAGACTCTGTAAACACGACTATTAGTGGAGTATCCCATGAAAACACACTTGTCACTTTTTGAATCAAATTTAGAAAGATGATCTCTATCATTGAGAAGGTAGCACACACAACCAAAAACATGAAAATATTTTAAGGTTGGTTTCTTTCCTAGCCAGATTTCGTAAGGTGTCATTGTGCTACCTGGTCTCAAGAAAACCCTATTTCCAATGTGACAAGCTGTATTTAAAGCTTCAGCCCAAAACCTTTTTGCCAATTTTTTTGAGGTCAACATAACCCTTGCCATCTCTTGAAGTGTCATATTCTTTCTTTCCGCCACTCCATTTTGATGTGGAGTTTTGGGAGCAATAAATTCATGAGAGATGTCATTAGAGGCACAATAGTTAGAAAAGGAGGAGTTTTCATATTCCGTGCCATGATCTGATCTAATTCTAATAAGCTTTAGATCATACAAGTTTATAACACGGGTGTACCAGGTTTTAAATGCCTCAAAAGTTTCAGATTTTTCTCTTAAGAAAATCACCCAAGTGTATCTAGAAAAATCATCCACACACACAAAAGTGTATTTTTTCTTTCCTAAACTTTCTACCTCAATAGGACCTATGAGATCTGTATGAATCATCTCAAGACACCTAGATGTGGAGCACTGAGATATTGGTAGATGAGAGGCCTTGGTTTGCTTACCTTTTTGACAGGGACCACATACCTTTGCATAGTTTTTATCCAAATTTGGCAACCCCTTCACTGCATCATGTTTCACAAGCTCATGGAGCTTACGAAAACTCATATGTCCTAGTTTTGATGCCAAAGATCTGTAATGTCAAGACTAGCTTTGTGACATGTTTGGCTAATGTTGAACATATAACAATTGTCAGATGACCTTGTACCTGTCAGAAGACACTTGTTAGTTTGATCAAAAACCTCACAAGAATTTTTATCAAACCTTACCTGAAGGTCATCATCACATAATTGACTTATACTGATCAAGTTTGTCTTAAGTCCTTCCACATGATAAACATTGGTGAGATTTGGAAGACCTTCAACATTCAAAGTGCCTTTGCCAATTATCTTGCCCTTAGAACCTCCTCCATAGGTCACTGAACCACCATTGATGCTCACATAGTTCTTCAAATTCTCAATAGAACCTGTCATATGTCTAGAGCATCCACTATCAAAGTACCATGATCCAGCTATATGAGATTTCAAAGAAGTGAAGGTTACATTACACATCTCATCATCAGACAATTTTGCACCAGGACATATGTCAAATGGTTCACAGTATTTGGACTTACCTTTGTCATTACTACCCTTGGGAACCCACATCTGCTTAAAAATTTTAGGTTGATTTTTCTGTGGATGTGATTTCTGATGTGACTTCGAATGTGACTTCCAATTTTGCTGCATTGGATGCTGCATTGGCTGTTTCATTCGATGTTGCATCTGATTTTTTACCAAGAAAGCCTGCCTCACTTAATCCTCATATATAGTCTTTTTCAGAAAACAGAAAAGTTGTATATGACTAGGCTTATGGTAAAAATGACACACAAAGTTTTTCTTTCTTGATTTTGGCTTTTCAAAGAAATATGTGTTCTGGAAATTCTGTGAAGGCTGTTTAGATTCAGATGTACCTTCACCTTCTCTCACAAATATTTTTGGTACAAAACCAATACCTGACTTGGATGAGTTACCTGAATTAAGCATCTCATCCGTTTTTTGTTGGCTTGAATTCCATTTAGCCATGTTTCATTTGCTTGAATGAGCTGCTCCTTTAACCCTTCCATCTCAACATCCTTTTTGCTCAGCAAGCTTTCCAGCCTTATAATGCAATCTTTCTGATCTTCATTGGCCTTCTTCAGCAGCTCGTTTGCCTTACCAAGCAATGTAACTTGGTGAGCTCGCTTCTCCCAATCCTTGTATAATTCCTTGTAACCTTCCAGCAAATCAGACTCTGAATCTCCACCATCTTCTGGGACTGAGGAGTTAAAACAGTAGATATCTTCCCTGTTTCTGTCCACTGCATCTTCTGTTGTGACTTCGGATGCAGCTACATTGGAAGTCACATTGAACAGAGAACCTGCACTGTCAGTTTCAGAATCATAAATAGCAGTGAGGGTGATACGATCACTTGGATCTTCTCCCACCTCCTTATAAGAAAAAGAAGTTGAACAAGAACCCGAATATGTTCCCCCACCTCCTTATAAGCCGCCTATACCATTTCCACAAAGATTGGCTAAGGCTAAGCTTGATAAACAGTTTGGGAAATTTTGGAAGTTTTGAAGAAGCTTTACATTAATGTTCCATTCACCGATGCACTTTCACAAATGCCTTCTTATGCAAAGTTTTTGAAAGATATTTTGTCTAACAAAAGGAAATCGGAAGATTATGAAAATGTGGCTTTAACCGAGGAGTGTAGTGCAATTATTCAAAATAAACTACCTCCTAAACTTAAAGACCCCGGTAGTTTTTCAATTCCTTGTGTGATTGGAAGTCTTAATATCAATCATGCTTTGTGTGATCTTGGTGCAAGTGTGAGTTTGATGCCATTGTCTGTCTTTAAGAAAATTGATTTTGGTGAATTGAGGCCCACTAAGACTTCATTGCAATTGGCAGATCGTTCTATCAAATATCCGGTAGGTATATTGGAAGATGTTCCAATTAAAGTGGGTAAGTTTTTCATACCAGTTGACTTATTTGTTCTTGAGATGGATGAGGATTCTCATATCCCAATAATTCTCGGTAGACCTTTCCTAGCTACCGCGGGAGCGGTGATTGATGTAAAAAGTGGAAAGCTCTTCTTGAATATTGGAAATGAAAAAGTTGAATTTGAATTGTCAAATGCTGCTAAATGCTTTTCTGTTGAGAATGATTGTAGCATGATTTATTCGGTGGAATGTGCAATGAGAAAGAAACGTGAACAACATCTCTTCCATGATCCAATGGATAGTTTTTGGGTAAAAGATGAGCCTAAGTTCAATGAGAATTCAGATGATGTTGTTGCATTTGCACACTTGCTAGAGTCAAACTTTGGCCCATTTGTTCAGAAAGTAGAAATTGGGAAGAATGATCATGTGCCTATAGCTCAAATTTCCAAGGAAGAGCAAACTCCGCAAGTAGAGCACACGCCCATTCCTTCTACTATAGGAACTTCTAAGGATTCTAACAAGAGGTTGCATGATAAGCGAGCCTTTCGGAAGAAGTTTTTTGAGGAAGATGATCACAATTGGAAGGAAGCGGCTAAGATTGTTGAAGTAAATAGATGGAGGTCAAAAACACAAGTTCATGAAGATGAAAACAAGAAGGGTACCACAAATACCTTTTCTTACTCGGAGCGACCTCCGGATTGAATTCAAAAGGGGTCGAGCTAATGACCTTAAACAAACGCTTCCTGGGAGGCAACCCAAGTTCCTTTACCTTGCTTTCCTTTTAATTTGTTTTTATTTTCATCTTTGCTTTATTTTATTTCTAATCCTTGATTGCGTTTGTAGTTTTTCTTTTCTTTTGTTATTTTGATTTTGTAGGATGTGTGTAAATGAGAAGAAAGATTTTTCTTAAAAGATGCATACTTGAAGGCTGCGAAATTTTTCGCACCTGCGAAAGTTGGGCAGTGTGTTTCGCACCCGGCCAGTTGAAGGCTGCGAAATTTTTCGCACCTGCGGAAGTTGGGCAGTATGTTTCGCACCCTGGGTTGGAAATCCTTCGCACCCTCTTGAAAAAAAGAAATGACCCAAGGGTGATGAAGTTAATCTTCAATCAATTGGTACTCATGTATGACTTCTTCAGGAGTCTCCCACATCTTACTCCTTCCCCCACCCTTTGATTTGGTGAGCTCGTTCCACTCTCCCTTTTGTTATTTCATTTTCTTCATTCCATTGAGGACAATGCATTCTTTAAGTTTGAGGGAGATGGTAATTTCATTTTGAGTAAAATTTTGTGCTTTTGAAATGCCCAAGCTTGTAGCTTTGATGATAATTATTTTTGTTTGGCATTTGCAAAAGTATGCATGTGTATTACATTTGTGGAGTAATCTTGGACTCATTTGCATGCTAGTTGATGGTTGATAATGATTCCCTTGCTAATTCTTTCTTGGGTATGCTTTGAGTGAAACACGAGGGTGAGAGGAAACACGTGAGGGAGTGTTTGCGAGGTTCCTACATATTTTCATGATTTTGTTCTTGGTGCTAGGCTAGCAAAGAATTATGTGTACATTGTGGATATGTTAGTTGGATTTTTGATATCATGGAGATTTTCTTGAAATTCTTGCTAAATTTAGGCTTGGCATGAGCATTGTGGTAATGAGATATGATTTAGGCCATTTTGGTCAGTTTGAGCCTTTTCTTGCCTAACCTTTTTGAAAAATGTTATCCCTAGCGTCCCCCTTGAGCTTGTGTAAAGAATGGTGTGTGCTATGCACACAAATGACCCCCATTCGACGTTCGTTTCATTTACCCGCATTTACTCACCCATTTAGCCTAAACACTTTATCCTACCCTTCAAGAGAGCTTAAAATGAATATTCATGTGTATATTGTTCGCTTTTGTTGGGTTTGTGCTTTCATGTGTTACATTTTTGTCTATTGTGGTGGGAACGAAAAGGAAGAAAGGGGTATTGAAAAAATATGTTGATTGGTGAAAAAAAAATAATAATAATAGAAAAAAAATAATAAGAAAAAAAAAAGATGAAGTTAGCGCGCCTTGAAAAAAAATTGAAAAAAAAGAAAGAAAAAAGGCGCTAACGAAGGAAAAAGAAAATAAAGTTTTGTGCTCTAAAGGGGAAATAAGGCTGTTAATTGTTAATTGATGGCGAGTAACTTCTTCAACCCGATTATTCAAGAAATCAATTTTGGGGGTTGTTGAAATTGGTGAGTGTTCTAAAAAAAATATAAAAAAAATGAAGAACATTGTTTTGTGAGCGAGCTTTACATTTTACATGATTCTTTTATGCTCTCTTGGTTTGTATATTCATTCCTTCATTTGTAGCCCTCGCCTTGGCCTAACGTTACAAGCCTAAGATAAAGTCCTAATGATCTTTTTGTTTGTTTTGCCTATGTCATGCCAATTAAATTAAATAGCATGAATGGAGAGTGCCCATTGATTAGAGAATTTCAACTTTAGCATTTTTGTGGTACCATAATTCGAGCTAGTTGTGCCCCATGCTTCTCCTTGATTGAGTGACTAATGAGTGAGTGATTTGAGATCTAGATTGAGCACTTGAGATTTTATTAGTCTGGGAATCTAAAGACCCTGTCTTCTGGAATGTTTTGAGCTAAATTCCATGGTGTAGTGCACTTGTTTTCTCAAGCTAGCGCCTTACTATTTTTCTCTGTCCTGGGCTATTCTTAATTTGAATTTATTCATTTGCTCGGGACGATCAAAGCTCAAGTTTGGGGGAGTGATAAATGTGCATATTGTCTATATTTTTGGATACTTTGGGCTTATTTTCCTAGTCAATATTGCATTTATCATTGCTAATTTAATTGTTTTGACTCATTTACCTTTATTTGTCTTAATTGGGCAGTTTTGCAAATTTTGTGCATTAAAATCAAGCTTTAATGATGAAGTAAAGGCAAATTGAATTACAACATTTTTCGTGGGCAGCGGTTACATTTCGTGGGATGGAAAACTAATGTCAAGAATTAAATTGAAGATTTCCAGCAGCAATCGCACCATAGGTGCGAAATCTTTCGCAACCTTCAATCGGGGCAGCTCAAGAGTCACTTCCAATATTTTTCAGTTTGGACCCTTTTTATGTATCTAGACTAAATGTCATCTAAAGGGGGATGAAGAGCTTTAATTTAGCCTCTCATTTATCTCTCCTTTATTTCTCATTTATTGTCATTTTATTTTGGTTGACAAGGGGAAAGGAAAGGCTTAGTTTTTCCCTATATATAGCTCCTTCCTCCCCTCCTTAGAGATAGAGAATTTTACTTCCATACTCTCCTCTCAAATAGTTAGATAGGCATTCTAAGTAGTTTTATATTTGAAGACTAGAGTTTGTGAATTCGTTTGGAAGCATTTTATTATTGCAAGTTCTTCTTCTACCCTTCTCTTTGTTTTTATTTTATGATTTTTCTTAACATATTTATTTTAGTCATTTTAATTATGTGTGAGTAGTTTTCTAATTCTAGGATTAGGTGTAGCCCGTAATGGATTTAGAAATAAAGTTTTTATCTTTCCGTTTACTTAAATGTCACCCGTTTTGATTCAATTTTAGTTTTATTAATAATTGTATAAAATTGTAGTAGCGAGGGACCGAAAGGTGAAACTACTACATTTATACAATAATCTTAGTTACTGAAGTGAAGGACCGAAAGGTGAAGCGTAAGTAACGGAACTCTAATATTGAACTAGAAATTCATGAGAACGAGAGTTGATTAAATTTCTAAAGGCTTATAGAATTGTAGGACATAATTTAGTTTAATTCATTGAGCGAGACATCGGATTTGAATTAATCTAGGCACGGTTGAGAGTAGTTTGAAAGAATGCAATTAACTATTTTTATGCAATTCGCCTTCAAAATTTGACATTCATCACGAACGGAAAGATTGTTACGATATTTATAAATTCATTGTTGTGGTGAACCGAAATCCTAGAAGCTTTTTAATTATTGTTTTAAATCCAAAATCTAATCTTGCATTTTAATTTAGTTAATTTAGTCTTGTTAATTTAATTTACTCATCGCATCAAAAATCTTGAAATCAATTAGTCTAGATAATTTTAATTGTAAGTTCTTCGGTACTTGATTCAAAGTCCCTGTGGGATCGACATCCTAAATACTACACGAATAGCCGTGCGCTTGCGGTAGAATTTAGTGATCAATTGAAAATCACTCAACATGTTTGAAAAGAGTTTTCTTTGGGAGCAAATTTGCCAGAATCAGATTTGAAATTGTTTTTTGAGCTTGATGATGGAGTTCTATTTTGACTCTTAGTTTTCAAAAAATTTCTAAATTTAGTAGTTAAAAGAGCAATAGATTCTTCTCCAAAATCAGACTCATCAATATCTTTTTGAATATCAAGAAGGTCAGAAGAGATATCAATAGGAGCAATCATAGCAATATTTTTCACAATTGGAGTAGAAGATGATGCTCCTTTGCCTTTTTGTTTGATTTGATCATTTAGGTTCAACTCAAAGTTTTGAAGGATACCAGCCAATCGCTCAAAACTCATCTTGTCAATATCATGTGCTTCCTCTATAGCACATATTTTAACATTAAACCTTTCAGGCAAAGTTTTCATCATCTTGCTAACCAGACGTTCATTTGTAATGGGATCTCCTAAAGCAAGAGCAGAGTTGGACATGTCAAGAAGTCTACCATAATATGACATAATATCTTCAGACTCATTCATTCTGGTATTTTCAAACTGTGTGGTCAGCAGTCTTAGTTTAGAGGCGCGAACACTGGCAGGTCCTTCACACAAGGTCTGAAGGGCCTCCCAAACATCTTTAGCAGACTCATAGTTGGCAATCACTCTAAAGGTGTTAGCATCTAAAGCTTTGTATATGGCAGACAAGGCTTTAGAATTAAACGACGCAAGCATCTCTATCTTCATTAGACCATTCAGATTCTTTGGTGATCTTGATATCACCATCAGAATCAGTAGTTTTAGGAGGAGTCCATCCATTCAGAACAACAAGCCATGCTCTTTCATCAATTGATTTGATGAAGATGCGCATCTTGACTTTCCAAATCGAATAGTTTGCATTAGTCAAAGTAGGAGGACGAACGACATTCTCATATTGAGCATCCATCACGGCTATGACCAGAATCAACTCTTAGTGGTGTCAAGAGAAGGCTCTGATACCAATTGAAAGAACACAATAGCTAGGATTCTCAAGAGAAACCAATGCAATTTCCAATGTAGCTGTGGATGTAGCTACAATGGGAATCACAATGGTCAAAGATGAACAAAACAACGGAAGACTTATAATCAGACAATGAACTGAATGCAAAAGATTACCAAAACAATCTACAAGACTATGCTTGCAGACCTAGCCTCAAGGCCACAAAGATTTCACTAAAAAGATTAAGTGTTTTACAAAAACTATTGTGAAATCACTAACAAAAACACTCTCACAAGATAACACGCTTGGAGAACAAAAACCCCACAGAAAACAAGGTAGACCAAACGTGGGAAGAAATAAAACAACTTCCTAAAACTGAAACAAGAAGATAAAACAGATTTCCAGAACTTCAATGTTACTGCCGATGTTATAACATCAGGAGCAACAATCAACTGCAGTGCGTCGATGAAAAATCGCTTCGAACTTTTATGAATCGCCACATGGCCTTATGGCTTTGTTTTTCTCTCTCAAGCTCTGCACAATACCCGTGTCCCAGCTCCTCTATATAACAGAGCGAAGACCTACACACAAAAAATAATCCATCTTCTACAAGGAAAATGATTAGTAAAAAAGAAATACTAACAACTTATCAAATCCATGGAATTTGTTACCAAATATCAAAGGAGACAATATTCACGGTTTTAACAAGGATTTAAAATAAGATTTTGTTTCCAAAAATGATACACCACAATCTAATTAAAGATTTTGGTTCCAAATTTAACATAACAAAATCTAATTAAAGATGTGAAATCCTAAAATAACCAAAAACTTGTCAAAAATAAATTTTGACCAAGAAAGGGGAAACAAGTAAAAATAGGCATGACCTATTTTACCTTTACAGTGTCTAGGCTGATGTAATCTGTAATTTATCTTTGAATAAATTCAGATGTTCTTTCAAATGATTCATCTTTCAGTCTTTACCTCTTTATAAGCTTTTATGAATTGATTTATTTTTAGAAAAGCTATTTTCTAATGATTTACTAAATCTGTATTTGGAAGAAGGATTAAGTGTGTTGTTGTTCTGATCATATATTCGTGTACAGCCACTTAAGACTTCCCTAAATCTAAGTCTAACTATTTTTGCTGCTTAAACTCTTTCAAATAAGCTTTTAATTTAAAAGGCAGTTCACCAGCAAAGTTCATAACTCTTCTAAGAGCAAGCCTGTTGTTCCTTGATACCAACAGACATGCTCACCGTGCAAACTGCTTACGCCTTTAAAACCTATGCTTTAAATTATATAAAAAGAAGAAAAGTTTTAAACGGCAACATAGGTTATTCAACCCCCTCTAGCCTATTTGAGCAATCACGTGGACCAACAGCTACGCTAAAAGTCTCAACCGAGAGAGGGACAAATTCGCCAGTAGGAGTAGGAAATGTATTTTTACAGGCTACCCCTATGGCTAGAAAGGTTGGAGCTTATATGATTTGGAAACATGAATATTTTTTTCAATCACGTGATGTGATTTTTGTTGAAACCCAATTCCCTTTTGATAGTATGGCTCCACATTAGGACGATTTACCTTGCTCTCTTGATGTTAGTTACATTGAGGACGATATACATTGGGCTTCTTCTATTCAGGATGTGGATCCGTCCCAACATCAGCCCATGTTTCCGAACCTATTGAACCTATTATGGACGTCCTTTCGGATTCCAACACTGCTGAAGAATCGATCACGACAACTGAAGTTCTTGGTCGCGGTCAATGGCAGAAATTCCAATCAGTTCGGTTGAAGGATCACATTATACATACAGTTCACCTCCGTTCATCGTCTAATCACCCATCTCCTTCGGTATCCTCAGGTACGCCCTATCCTATAGCACGTTACATGTCTTGTGATAAGTTTTCCACATCGCATCAGAGGTTTTTGGCTGCTATTTCCACGGGTACAAAACCATCACATTTGTTGAAGCAATGAGACATTCTTATTGGTGTGATGCAATGGCAAAGGAAGTACAAGCATTGGAGGACAATGTGACTTGGACTGTTGAGACATTGCCTCCAGGAAAGAAGGCCCTTGGCAGCAAATAGGTCTATAAAATCAAGTATAATGTTGATGGTTCCGTTGAGCGTTACAAAGCGCGCTTAGTGATTTTTGGAAATCATCAGATCGAAGGTTTGGACTTCAATGAAACCTTCACCCCTACCGCTAAGCTTGTATATGTTCGAACTTTACTCGAGTAGTAGCAGTGAAGGGATGTGAATTCCATCAAATGGATGTTCACAATGCATTCCTCCTTGGTGACCTTGAAGAGGAAGTTTACATGAAGTTCCCTCCGGGTTTTAGCCATCAACCTGGTACAGCTTGCCACCTTTGCAAGTCTCTTTACGGCTTGCGTCAAGCCTCCAGATGTTGGTTTGCAAAATTGGCTGCAGCTCTCATTGCCTATGGGTTTCAACAGTCCACTTCTGATTATTCTTTATTCACCCTCGTATAGGGTGGTGACCATCTTCCCATTTTGACTTATGTTGATGACTTGGTAATTGGTGGTAATAATGGTGTTGATATACGTCGATTTAAGTCCTACTTGCAAGCATGTTTTCACATTAAAGATCTTGGGCATTTGAAGTTTTTCTTGGGGCTCGAAATAGTGAGGAATACCACTGGTATTTTCTTATGTCAACACAAATATACGCTTGCCATTCTCTCTGAGACACGTTTGTTGGGTGCCAAGCCTGCCGGCACACCTATTGAACAGAATCATCATTTAGCCCTCGCTGATGGTGCGGTAATAGGATCTCCGGAATGATATCACCGTCCAATTGGCCGTCTCATTTATTTAACTATCACACGTCCAGAACTTTCCTACTCCGTTCACATCCTTACTCAATTCATGCAACAGCCGCGTGATGAACATTTGGAAGCATTGTTGTGTGTGGTTCGATATTTGAAATCAATCCTGGATAGGGAATTCTTCTCAAATCCGACTCCCTTTGTAGTTGACAGCTTATTGCGATGCTAATTGGGCCACTTGTCCCTTGACGCGTCGATCGTTGACATCTTATTTTGTGTTTCTCGGGGCTTCTCCGATTTCTTGAAAGACCAATAAGCAACAAATAGTTTCCCATTCTTCGGCCGAAGTTGAATATCGCTCCTTAGCTACGACCACATGTGAACTGAAATGGCTCAAGGGCCTACTCTCCACTCTTGGCGTGACTAATGATGCACCGATGCATGTATTGTGTGATAGAAAATATGCGCTTCACTTGGCTCAAAATCCGGTATTTCACGAACGCACCAAACACATTGAGGTGGATTGCCATTTCATTCGTGATGAGATTCGTCGCAAAACCATTTCGACAAAATATGTGCCAACTTCTCATCAACTAGTCGATATCCTTACTAAGGCTCTTGGCAAGCACCAGTTTGATTATTGGTTGGGCAAGTTGGGCACTACGAATCTCCATGCTCCAACTTGGGGGGTGTTTGCGTGTGTATATATTCAATGTGCGCAATTGTGTATCTATATTTGATATATATTTTAGTCATATATTACGCAGTCCTTAATTGTAGTAGTTTAGTATTAGTTTAGGCCTTTTCTTGTGGCCAAAGTTTCTCTAGTCTTTTGCTGTATATATTCTAGATTTATGAATGAGAATGGCAGAACTCTTTTTCCCAGAATAATCACTATCTTCACAGCCAATGATCTCCCGGGGATGAATCTTGTCTTTGAAGTTCTCTCTTATTCCAATTTCAATCAATGGAAAATTTCAGTGACCACTGCCCTCTCTGCCAAAAACAAACTTGATATGATCAATGGGTCCAACAAAAAACCCCTCCCTCCATCCAAATATGTGAATGTCGGTGAAAGATGAATAGCATGGTGGTTTCTTGGTTAATTAACTCCGTCAACTCTGAGAAATCTGGGATGATATCTTCACAAGATTCAGTCAGAGTGAGCTCCTAAGATATTCCAAGTTCAGAAGAACATTATGCTTTGTACTCAAAATGATGCTCCTAAGTACCATTTCTGATTTGTAATTAAGTAATTATCAGCTAGCTGTTGCAAGTGGGCAAGAGTTGGAAGCAAAGAATGGCAGAAGAAAACTTCCTTGCAGTTGTGTCATCATATTGAGATTTGTAAATTTTTTAATAAATCAATCACCAATAATCCTTACAGGAACAAACCCCATTCTTGAAATGGTGAAAGCGATTACGATCCCTCATAATTATCTCCCTCATAAATATCTTGGATATTAGTTTTATCGCAGAATGGCAATCACTACATGTTCGGAGGTTCTTCACCACTCGGATTGTCTTTCCAGGTGGAGTGCTCATGAGTCCAAATGCAACAGCAATCCTCTCACTGTGGTACCTGACCGCACTCTCTTTTTCTTCATCCTCTATATCATGGAGCACAGATGTTGTGTCTGGCTCATGTCCCTCGCTAATTAATTTCTTTGCAATCTCTTCCAAAAATGCACTAATTTGTGGGAACTGGGGATGTGAACTATCTCCAGCCATAAATTCGTGTACTATATTATCTACCTCAATTAAACTGCATCCAGGTGTTTTGCGCACCCCTCTCTCTAACATTAACTTTCGACATCTATCTACATCCTTCCAGCTTTTCATAGAGGCGTATAGATTGGACAAGAACACATAATTACCCCCATCACATGGGTCCAACTCCGATCCAGCAAATGGCAGGTGACTTTCTCTCCAACTTCAGTATCCTTATGGATATTGCATGCTCGCAGCAGGCTTCCCCACACCACTACGTCAGGCTTCATTGGCATGGTCCCTATGAGTTCTAATGCTTCATCAAGAAATCCCAATCGACCCAATAGGTCAACCATGCAGCCATAATGCTTAATTCTGGGTTCAACACCATACGTGCTACTCATTTGAGAGAAATATCTTCTGCCTTCTGAAAGCAATCCTGAGTGGCTACAAGCAGATAAAAGACCAACAAAGGTGACCCTATCTGGTTTTATCCCTTCTTTCTGCATTGAAATAAACACATCTATTGCATCCGTACCGTAACCATGCATTCCTAGTCCTATAATGATTGAATTCCAGCAAAAAATGTTCTTCACGTGAAGTTCATGAAATACGCCAAGAGCAGAATCTATCCTCCCACACTTGCAGTACATGTCTATAATAGCATTGCCTAGAACGACATCAATTCTAAGTCTTTTCATTTTAACATAAGTATGAATCCATTCACCCATATCCAATGCACCAAGGTGAGCACATGCAGATAACAAGCTAGCCATGGTTACCTTAGTCGGCTTGACCCTCTCAGCTTGCATTTGTTGGAAAACATGCAGTGCCCTCCTGAACTCCCTGTACCGTACAAAGCCCGCTATAATGGTGTTCCATGTGACAGCATCCTTAGCTGCTCCCATATGTTCAAACAACTCCACAGCATTACTCAAATGACCCATCTTGCAGTACCCATCAATCATTATATTCCACGAGACAACATTTTTGACAGGATTACAATCAAAGACCGCCCGAGCAGAGTCAATGTCACCCAACTTGCAATAACAATTGATCATTGAATTCCAAGAAGAAGAGTTCCGTTCAGACATGCTGATGCAGTCGAACAGATTACGCGCACCCTCAACAACATGTCTTTGGGGCATTTCATCGAACACCTTCTTTGAACACCCCAAATCCCCAACCTTTGCATAAAAAGCAAGTAACCCAGTTTGCAAAACAACGACATTGTCAAAAGCCCACTTCAATAATTGACAATGAAAAGATTTACCCAATAGGGTTAGACCAGAACGCGCACAAAAACGAAGAATTAGCGATAGCGTGGTTTGACTAGGAAGCACATTATAAAACCGCATCCCATTATAAAAAACCATAAAATTTTGAAAAGTATGAGACAGTAAGGAGACCTGATTCATCTTATTCCATAAATGGAAATTGGGGTTTGGTAAGGTGTGCAAGAAAAGAAAAGCGTAGCGAGGTTGGTGGGAACGGTAGCAGGAAGATAGGAAACTGTCGAGGAGAGGAGTTGAATTGAGATGGCCACAGGTGAGGATTTGAGCGTGGATTTGTTGAAGTTGGTTGAAGTTTAGGAGTTGGGTTTGGAGGGTGAATGATACGTAATCAATGAGAGATGGTGCTGGTGTTTTGAGGATTGAATTCATGGGGTGTGTGTTGTGAAATGTGAATAATAATACTAAAGCACAACACAACTCAAATGAATATTACTAACAGATGGCCTGGGCTTGTATATATAAAGCCTTGTACTAGAAAATCCCACTTTTAACACTAACTAAAGGCTCGTTTGGTGCAGCGTTTTAAAAATAGAGTTTTAGTGCTTGTTTGGTGGAGCGTTTTAGTCAAAACGCTGGTAAAAAACGCAGCGTTTTCTCTTTAAGTGTTTCAATGCAGCGTTTTAAAAACGTGGAGCATTTTAAAACGCTAGGAGTAGGAAGTTTGTTTGTTGGGCCTTCATGCTCACATCTGAGCACACAAATGTTGATCAGAAACTAAAACACTTTACTCCAAGTAGGGATGATAAAATGGGTGTTATAGATAAATGAATAATAGACTATTATCCATGAATAACCAAGATATGAATATGAGTATGACTTCTGAGCATCTTGTCTTCTAGTCCACACAACACATAACCATCTTTAATCTAGCCATGTAATGTACACATCCTTATTTGATTTGATCCCACTCATCTTAAGTTTATTCTCATTTTAATATATAGAATGATAATTAGTGGACCTTTTCGCATGGATTAGCATAAATGGGTTTAGCCCCTCTAAACTTAGTTTTATTTCTAATTGAAATAATATATAGTACTAGTATTTAAAATCACGTGATCATATAAACTTTTGTCTTTTTGTTTCACAATATACATCAAAGATTACGTAATCTAGTAAAAATAAAGGAATATGAACTTTTGTATATCTACTCTACTTGGTTTCATTTATCCGACCACGTCACACAAACACTTGAATACAAACGATAATTAAGTAAAGATAACGTAAAATGAATAAATAAACCACATATATAACTATGACCCCTCTAATTATTCAATTATTTTAATTGACCCCTCCCTCCATTTTCAAATAATTTTCCTATTTTCCTTTTCCCATCTGATTCAAGAAAATTGTTATTTGTCTAAACGCTTATTTTTAGGAAAATATTTTATCATTTTATCCTTTTTTTTCTTGTTACTTTAATAAAGACTACGTACACATGAACTTTAAAAACATTACATGGTATACCAATATGTATAATATAATCAATTAGTTTTTTTTTTAAAAAAATTTGTGTTTAATCAAACAAGACAATTATTTTTTTAAATGGAGTATATAATAATAAGTATTATTCTTATTTTTTGTTTCTTGTGATGTAACTTAGAGTCGGCCATGTTTTTCAAAAGACCAACTTGCATTAAAAAAGAAAGGTTTTATTAATTATTTGGTCTTTCGACTTGTTTCAAATTTTTTGTTTGGTCCTAATATTTTTTTAAAAATTAGTTTGGTCATATATGTTGCCTTTTATTGTTAGATTATCTCATTTCCCCGTTAACGTTTAAATTTCCATCTAACAAAAAAATATTAATGTTTGACAAAATTTAAATATTAACAGAGAAATAGGATAATCTAACAACAAAATACAACATATATGACCAAACTATTTTTTAAAAAATGTTATGACTAAATAAAAAATTTGGAACAAATCGAATGATCAAATAATTAATTAAACCAAAAAGAAACAACAAAGGTTTGTTAGTGATGAATTAGGTACCAAAACAAGAAGATATTTTGATTGAGGATATGGGATTAATAGTATGTGACCAAGATTATCCCAAGGATGATACGTATCACTTCATGCATGTTCCCTCCCACTTCATTGATTTTAATTTTTTATCTTTAATATAATCCATCATGAATTGGACCTTAGAGCATCTACAAGAGATACTCAGTTACTTGATTTACTTCAATTCGGAGAGAAAATGGACTATTCACTCTTCCAAGGGAAACTCTAATCGCTGTTTCAAATTGAAGATCGGCCACTGGGTCTTTAAATCTCGTGATGAGTTGTTCATACTTCATCTTCACTCTCATATTTTTCTTTTCTTTTTGTTTGTTTGTTTAATTAATAGTATTGTATTTTAATTTTATTATTTTTGTTAATTTTGTGTTTTTGTTTAAATACTAGTTTGATGTTTTGATTTAAATACTACAAAAAATTAATTCAATTATTTTTATTTATTGTTAGATATTAGTTATTTACAATATTAAAATTATTTATAATAAACTTTATAAATAATGAGGTAGAGACATTATTAAAAAAATAAAAATTACATTACTTTAAAATGAATTCACACAATATTTTTTTCTAATAATTATTAATGTAAGATATCAAACGGATAGCTACGATGATGTATAATCTAACCGACAGCCAAGATAAGATTTTTATCATCTTATCTTATATACAATAATTATTGATGTAAGATATCAAACAGATGCTACGATGATGTGTAATCTAATCGGCGATCCTAAAAAGAAATATTTTGCTATGAGACAAAATGGTGTAGAAAATGACGTAAAATGTGTATTTTGAGCTCTACAGTCACAATTTGCAATTGTGACTACATCACTCGCATTTGAAATAAAAGTGACTTACATGATATAACATCTGCATGTATAATAATGCACACCATAAGAGCTGAAGACGAGCGTGATATGGATGCACCAATTCATGATGCAATGGAAGCGTCTGCCTCAGATTAGAAATGATGGATAAAACTACTCGATTTAACCGATTTCTCAAGCGGCATAAAAAATCAAAAATAAATACGCTCATATTGTACTTCGGGATTCGTTAATTAATCATTTGTGAGATGAATTTACGAATTCATTAGATTAAATGTTTGTATTTTAGTTGTATCTTCATATATATATATATATATATATATATTTAGTTGTTTATTTAAGTTATTTTAATGTTTGTATTTTAGTCTCTATTAATGTCTTACAATTAATTATTAATTTTAATATATTTGTATTTTAGTCTCAATTAAATTCTTGCATTTAATTAATATTTTTAATGCATAGTATTTAATTTAATATAATATTTATTCAATAAATAATATATTTGTTTTTATTAAAATACATTAATACAAATTAAATTGAAATATAACATATATTTTAAATAGAATAATGAAGAATATACTTGAAATATTTCTTTTAGAATAAAATTTAATGTAGAATTTGTTGGAGATGGTGAAACAAAATTGGAGATGGTCTTACACTTTAAAATGTTCAGTAATTATTTTGTCAAATTCATCTAACTAGATTACTGTGTCTATTGCACTAGTAATTAAGTGATATAATATCTGATTGACCCATGATTAATACAATGGTTCAAAATCAAAGTAAAAATATTTTATTAGCAAAGCTCTCGATATAAAGACTTTACACATTCACAATATAATGAACTGATGGCATTTATAGTGCTTTTACAGTCACCCGTGGTTCTACCTTTTTTTTTTAAAATCAGGTTTAATCACGAGGTAGTAGTTTCGGCCCTTATTGTTACTATCAGAAAAATCGTGGGATGTGTCTGAATGATACAGGGTTCGAGAATATGTCAATTAATAACACATACAAGGTCCAACCGGGGTAGTAGTTTCGGCCCTTATTGCTACTACCAGGGAAATCGTGGGATGTGTCCGAATGATACAGGGTTTGAGAACATGTCAACTAATAACACATACAAGGTCTAACCTCAGAAGAAAACAATTTGCTTCCACCAAATATCGAACTCACGCTGCATGTCTCCAGAATCTTATGTCCCCCTCCTTTTACCACTCGGCTATGCCCCTGACTCGGCGAATTAGTGTTTATTAAACCGATAATGCTTCCTGATATTATCTCCAGATAATTAGTAGTTATCTCCTAGATATTATAGCTTTTATCTGTTAGTCTAATCTTTATCTTTTTCTCTTTCTCTCTCATGTATCAGCCTATATATTCAGCTCTCACCTACGCTTGTAACGTGTGGGATTTATTTATTTGCATTGGTGTATACTGTATTGGTTTAACTTGGTATCAGAGCATTAGGTAGTATGGCCAACCAAACCAATTCTTCTTCTTCCTCGTCTTCCACCCTCTCCACTAGGGGTGAGCAGAAGTTTTTTGGAACCGGACCGAACCAATAGAATCGGATCGGACCAGTCAAAAATGGACTGGACCAATACTTTGGATTGGTCCTGGATCTGATTTTCTGAGAACCAGGACAATTGGGTGGGTCCCTGTTCTAGAAACCAAAAACGAGCCGGACCGGACCAATGTGTATTTATTATTATTTTATTATATATAATATACTAATATAGTATAATTAATATATATATATATATATATATAAGAAGATAATAAAATGGATACAACTTACAACCTAAAGAAAATATATAATAATTTGATTCAATATTCAACCAAGTTTCCTTATTTGATTAAAGAGAAAATAAGAGGGAAAGCATTGTTCTTCCCTATTAATTAATTTCCTGCCTCTTTTTGTGATTTCAAACATTATTAGTTTGAAGGATTGTTACATGTAAATTAATTAAATTAACCATAAGGGGATCGGAAAGAAAGATGACTTGCAATAAATTTTCTTACAACTTTTTTTTTCGTTTCTTTTTATTAATTTGGAAGTAATGATTTTTATCTTTAGTTTATTTTCACGAGAACAACGAACCCAACAAAATGTTGTATGAAGGAAGAACATGATTTGATTATTGATCATTGTTTTTTAGAAAATCTAGTTATCCTCTTGATCAAAGATATGCATCGTATTGGTCCGGTCTTGGTTCTCGTCGTCTTCAATTGGTTACGGACCCGGACCAATGTATTGGTTCTCTCGACATATTGGGTTGGTCCTGGTTCTATATTTTTTAAGAACCGGACTATTGGTGCAGTCTGGTTCTCTCGGTTTTTCTAAAAAGTGGACCGAACCGGACCAAGCTCACCCCTACTCTCCACCACCACAGTCCCTTCTCCTTCGAGTCTGAACATTACCTCTGCCCACCATTTTCTGTCTCTCAAACTCACTGCCACCAACTTTCTTTATTGGAAAACTCAAATGCTACCTTTCCTCCGCGGTCAAAAACTTGTCGGGTTCATTGATGGTAGCAATCCTCCCCCACCCCTCCATTTACCCGCTGACACTGAGACTGGTTCTAAACCAAATCCTGCCTACCAAACATGGTATGAACAAGACCAAACTCTTATGAGCATGATCATTGCCTCCTTATCTGAGACTGTCTTACCTATGGCCGTAGGGTGCTCAACCTCTCAAGATCTTTGGACTGCCCTCACTGTCGCCTTTGCCTCTCCTTCCCATACCCGTGTCCTTAACCTGCACGCTAATCTCCACGATCTTCGCCAAGGGGATACTAGCGTCACCACCTATCTCCAACAAGCCAAAGGCTATCTTGATAATTTGCGACGGCAATGGCCGCCATGTAATGCGATCCTGAATTTAATATTTATGTCTTCCGTGGTCTCAATTCTGAATTCAAACCTCTTGTTGCCACACTTTCTGCCCGTGCTGAACCAGTCACTTTTCCTAAACTCCATAGTTTACTTCTTAGCCATGAATTCCTCAACCGTGATCCCATCTCGTCCGCACCCTCTCTCTCTTCGCCACCCGTCCCATTTGCTCCATCCTCCTTGTCAGGCATGTCACTACTCGATCGTGGTGGCTCATCGTGGCCATGGTAGGTGGTCGCCATAATGAGTGGTACTTCCCACTCCCACTACTACTCGATGCGCATTCTTATCTACAAACCTCCATGTCATTTACGTGGTGGCACTAACCGTTTACCCGACAAAGCGCTATAGCGCCTCTCTCCACCCTCTCATGCCACTCATTTCACTCACGTACACCCACCTTCCTCTCCCATTCTGGTTTCCCGATACCGGTGCTACTCATCATGTGACTCCGGATATCTCAGCTCTGTCCCAGATTGATGACTACACGGGTCCTGATAATGTTCATGTTGGTAGTGGTAAGGGTCTTTCTATATCTCACACTGGTTCTGCTTCTATTACCACTCCATCTCACATTTTTCATTTAAATCAAGTACTACACGTCCCGTCCATTTCAAAATCTCTTCTTTCCGTTAATCAATTTACTAAAGACAATAATGTGTATTTTGAGTTTCATTCTTCTTTTTTTTGGTGTAAAGGATCAGGTCACCAAGCAAACTCTCTTTTCTAGTCCGAGTAAGGATGGCCTCTACATTTTTCCATCATCCGCTTCTCCTGCTGCTCATTCTACCACACGGGTCTCCTCAGAATGTTGGCATTGTCGCCTCGGGCACCCTCATCTGCGAACCCCGTCCATGAATTTGGTTGGCTGTAAGTGGGTCTATCGCGTAAAACGCCACGCCGATGGTACCCTTGATCGCTACAAGGCTCGACTTGTTGCCAAGGGCTTTCATCAGCAATCGGGCATCGACTACTGCTGAAACCTTGACCCGTGGTTGTCAAACACCACCGATTCGCGCGGTTCTCCATTGTCGTCTCTCGAAAGTGGCCTATTCGCCAACTTGACGTAAATAACGCTTTCCTTCATGGTCTTCTTAATGAAACGGTCTATATGACTCAGCCGCCTGGCTTCGTTGACTCCACCAAACCCGACCATGTTTGTCGTCTCCATCGCTCGTTGTACGGTCTCAAACAAGCTCCACGAGCTTGGTTCCACTGTCTCTCCATCTTCCTTACTCACCTTGGTTTTACTCCATCCAAAACTGACCCCTCCTTGTTTGTCTATTCCCAGAATAATCTTCTTGTCTACATTCTTGTATATGTTGATGACATTCTTCTCACAGGCAATTCCCCTTCTCATATTCACTCTCTCATACAGTCACTGGCCAAGGAATTCTCTTTAAAAGACTTGGGTCCTCTTCATTATTTTCTTGGCATTCAGGTTCACAACACTTCGTCCCGATTGTTCCTTTCTCAGCGCCAATATGTCCTTGATTTACTCCAGCGTACTAGCATGACTGCTGCCAAACCATGTCTCACTCCTCTCAGTATTTCCGACAAACTCTCCAAGAATCATGGTCGCCCTTTTTCCGACCCAACAAAGTTCCGCCAAGTTGTTGGTGCTCTTCAATACCTCACTCTCACACGTCCTGACCTCGCGTACCCGGTCAACAAAGTTTGCCAATTTATGCATGCTCCAACTGAGTCTCATTGGACTTCTGTCAAAAGAATTCTTAGGTACCTCAAACATACACTAGACTGTGGTCTTCTCCTTGTCCAAAATTCTTCATCCATCCTGCAAGCTTTCTCGAACGCTGATTGGGCTGGTTGTATTGATGATCGTAAGTCCACTGGTGGGTTTGCTATTTTTCTTGGTACAAATTTAATCTCCTGGTCCTCTCACAAACAGCGTACTGTTGCTCGTTCTTCTACTGAATCCGAATACAAAGCCCTTGCTGATGCTGCTGCTGAATTGACATGGCTTCAGTCTTTACTACGTGAGCTCAAAGTCACTCTCCCCTCTTCACTGCTTCTTTGGTGTGATAACATCGGTGCCACTTATCTCTCGGCAAATCCTGTCTTTCATGCTCGGACGAAGCATGTGGAAATTGATTTTCATTTCGTTCGAGAAAAGGTCGCTCGTCGTGATCTCCTTGTTCAGTTCATCTCCACTAACGACCAAATAGCGGATATCCTGACAAAGCCATTACCGTCACCTCGGTTCCGATTTCTTCGCGACAAGCTGAGAGTTTTCGCCATGCCACCCTCATCTTGGGGGGGAATATTAAACCGATAATGCTTCCTGATATTATCTCCAGATAATTAGTAGTTATCTCCTAGATATTATACCTTTTATCTGTTAGTCTAATCTTTATCTTTTTCTCTTTCTCTCTCATGTATCAGCCTATATATTCAGCTCTCACCTACGCTTGTAACGTGTGGGATTTATTTATTTGCATTGGTGTATACTGTATTGGTTTAACTGTGTTAGACTTTTGGACATGGGAACAATTTTGAAAAAAAAAAAAGTTCTTGCAATAAACATCAAAAACTATAGATGAGTCATAAACTCGAGATTGTGTGAACTCTTCTTTGGTGTTAAGATAATAATTAAGAAGATCAATATATTTTTTATTTTCTAAATTATTCATGAAATATGCGTTTGGTACCTTTTTTTGTTTATATTAGTTGGGTCATTGTACTCAATTTTTGCGGTGAGATTTCACCCTTATGGGGTTACCGTGAGTTTTGACGTGAAAATTTTATTAAAATCTAAAATTTGCCCTTACGTTTACGGAGCAGGACGTGAGTAGTAAAACAGGCAAACTCGATCATTTTGTTCATTTCACCAAGTTCATTATCTCTCTACAATATCACTGCACCAAACCCTAAAATCGTGAAGAATCGTAAGCATTGAAGACAACATGTGCGAAATTAATTAGGGTTTATGTTTTCCTTTGATTTTATGTTTTTATTATGACCAAGTTGATTGCAAGCATTACATGCAATATCTTGTCATTGCCTACTGCGTTTCTGTATACCCCTGGCTTGCTTAAGTTGTCCTTCCAACAAGGAATAGTTTTGATTCTTTGGAAGTATTTGGTGGCAATCCATTTTGTTGCCAGTTGTCTGCTTCTCAAAGCCTTACTACACATATGTTATGGGTGAAATGTACTAATCTTAATAGTCTTGATTTTCTTGCCTTCACTTGCCCAAATCCTCTAATGGCATACATTGGAATTCATACACATTATACAAACCCTCCTATTTTCATTCTTCATAAACTTGAAATCAAAGTCCTTTTCAATTGCATATGCACTAACTACCTCTTAAACTCTTTTGCATTTCTGAATGTCATGCCTACTGTGAATGTGATATCCTTTGGATCAATCTTTGGATTGAATGATTGTAGACACCCCAATTTCGTACACCTGGTATGTAACATTGACATGCAATATCAAGACCTATTAAAACTTAACAAATGTCAAGTTATATGGTTTAAAAATGCAAAAGACAAAGCAGGATGCGTAAAACATCCTTTTCGCATTTTTAATTTCGTCTTCCCTAGACAAGGGAGGGTGAAATGGAAAACGTGATGTCCACTCCGCACGCCGCGTCCCTAGCGGGGAGCGAGGCGCATTCTGGGGCACCCACAATGATCCATTTTTTTTCATACTCCTTTTACCATTTTCCTCTTCTTCACTCTTTGTACTTTGTTTTGAATCAGTACCATCCATAAATTGTTTCTTAATTGTATCCATTTCTTGTTGGGTCCTTTTTGGGTTATCATCATCCTTTTTTCCAGATTATGCATAAGCTACTTCATCATCACTTGCTTCAGCTACATCATAATCAATATATTCACAATCTAGTTCTTCTTCACTTTCTAGAATATACGTCTCATCATCACTACTATCATTATCACTACAGTTACTTTGTCTTTCATCATCACTAGAACCATAGCTGATAGAAATACATAGAAGATATAGAAGATTACTAGAATATTACTTTTATTTGTATATGATTTCCTTTCCTACTTAGTGTTGTAATCCTTTCCATATTGTAATTATCTTGGTCTCCAAGTTAGATTGTAATCCTTTCCATATTGTAATTATCTTGGTCTCCAAGTTAGGTTAGGATTCCTCTTGTATATATACAATACTACATCAATAATACAATTAAGTTTTCCCAATATCAATTTCTCTTATATGGTATCAGAGCATCATAATTCTCTCTAAACCCTAGCCTTCTGCCGTCACCCCTCCCCTCCCTCTTCTCTACAGCTGTCGGCTTCCTCCCTTCCTCTATGGCAAATCCAGAATTCCAGGTAATCCCTAACACCGCTGAACCTTCTTCCCCCCTCATCTTTGTCTCCCTCAACCATGTTCTTAAGCTTACCCCTACAAACTACATTGCTTGGAAAACCCAAATCGAGGCCACCCTTATCGGCCTTGATCTTTTTAAATTTATTGATGGCACCCACTTAGCCCCATCCGAAACCCTCACCAACACCACCAAAGCTACTGCCGCCACTAAGTCTTCCGCTGAACAACCTGCCATCTCCACCACCTCTCCTAATCCCTCATATTCTACTTGGCTTCGCCAAGATAAGTTAATACTTGGCACTCTTGCTGGCACCCTATCCGCCCCTATTGTGCCTCTCATCTCTCTTTGCCCCACCACCCTTGCCACCTGGAAATCCCTCGCTAAAACATATGCCAACCCTTCTAAAGGCCACCTTAAACAACTCAAAGACCGCCTTCGTAACATCACCAAGGGGTCTCGTCCCATCTCTGATTACATGCAAGAAATCAAATCCTGCACTGACCAACTTGCTTCTCTTGGTCGCCCTCTTGATCCTGAAGACATCATTGACAAAATTCTCGACCAACTCAATGACCCTGACTACGACAGTATCATCTCCGCTGTCCAAAACCGTGAAACCCCGATCTCCTTTGATGAGCTCCATGAGAAACTCATCAACAAAGAACTCTCTCTCAAACACAAATCCAACTCTACCACATCTTTTCCCTCTTCTGTTCATTATGTATCCAAAAATAACAACCGAAACACCCCTCCTAAATTTCCCTCTCCGGCCGCTGGCCTCCTTCCCAACCCAACTGCCAACTCTCCTCATACCCCTCGGCCTAATACACCTTACAAGGGAAAGTGTCAGTGGTGTCGTTCGGTTGGTCATTCCCTCTCACAGTGCCCCATGTTCCGCAACTTATATCCTCACATCACCATTCCCAACCCACCTCCTAATCCCGCCTCACAGCCCTTCTTCAACAGCCATGCTCCCTACAACCCTCGGCCACAATACCGTGGTCCTCCTAACAACCGCCAATCTGCCTACTCCCCTCGTCCGAGCACCTACTCAGCCACCACCCATCACTCCTCTCCACCATCTTGGCTTCTTGATAGCGGAGCCACCCACCATGCCACATGTGACTTGGACAACCTTGCCCTCCACTCTCCATATGATGGCACTAAAGAACTTCTGATAGGTGATGGTTCCGGTCTTCAAATTTCTAACATTGGTTCGACCTCTTTCATTACTTCTTC
This sequence comes from Codonopsis lanceolata, assembly GCA_013146195.2. Taxonomy (NCBI): domain Eukaryota; kingdom Viridiplantae; phylum Streptophyta; class Magnoliopsida; order Asterales; family Campanulaceae; genus Codonopsis; species Codonopsis lanceolata. The sequence goes on along the minus strand of CM028382.1, from coordinate 96,569,030 downwards.
CTCTTCTTTTAAGCTTAATAATGTGCTTTATGTTCTCTCTCTCTCCCGTAATATTATCTCAATTTCTCAATTATGTCGTGATAATAATTCCTCTATTACCTTCTCACCAAATTCTTATGTTGTGAAGGACATCAAAACGGGGAACATTTTTCTTCAAGGTCAACCTAAATCTGGCATTTATGAATGGCATCCCTTCTCTTCCGTTGTTCACTCGGTCAACCTGTCTTCCACAACCAATTGGCATCATAGATTAGGACACCACTCCCTCACTATTTTACGTTTTCTTAATCAGAAGTTTAGTTTAAATATTTTGAACTCTAGTCTTTTTCATTGTAATTCTTGTGACTGTAACAAGAGTCACAAATTACCTTTTTATGATAATTCAATAAAGTCTTTTGGTCCACTTGATGTTATTTATAGTGATGTTTGGACATCCCCTTTGCTCTCTTTTGATGCCTTCAAGTATTACATTATATTCGTGGATCATTTCTCTAAATTCATATGGTTCTACCCGCTCAAACACAAAAATGATGCCACCACTATCTTTAGTCATTTTAAACTTCTTGTCGAAAAATATTTCAATCGCTCCATCAAAACCATATTCAGTGATAATGGAGGAGAATACATTGGGCTCCAACCTCTTCTTACGACTCATGGAATCCAACATCTTACTTCTCCCCTCATACACCAGAACATAATGGCTACTCTGAACGTCGTCACAGACATATTGTTGAAACCGGTTTATCTCTCCTCACTCACTCATCCATGCCTCTAAAATACTGGTCTCTAGCTTTCTCCACTGCTTGCTACCTAATTAATCGCATGCCTACTCCTACTCTTCACTTTAAATCACCCTACCTCATTCTTCATAATCAACCCCCCAATTATCTCAAACTGCGAAGCTTCGGATGCCTATGTTATCCTTGGCTCCGTCCCTATACCTCTCATAAACTACAACCTCGCTCATCTCCGTGTGTCTTTGTAGGGTACTCACCCACTCAGAGTGCCTATTACTGTCTAGATCCTACCTCTCATAAAATCTACACTTCGCGCCATGTGAAATTTATTGAACATTCCTTTCCTTTTTCCTCTCCATCTTCTTCTCCCTTGACCGTCCCATCTCCTGATCAGTGGTGCTCCATCACCGTGCCTCTACTTTCCAGTGTTACGCCTTCTGTACCACCCACTATACCCACGACCCTTCCCTCTACTCCTCCTGCCCCCTCTCCTACAAACCAACAGCCTATTCCTCCTCCTTCACCTAACTCTCCGCTGCCTACCCCATCCCCTAACCCCGATGATTCCCACCAGCCCACACCCTCTCTGACACCACCCCTACCCCTCCCTTCCACTACTCGTCCCACTACCAGACTCCAAAACAATATTACCAAGCCTATCCAACGCCTTAACCTCACTGCTCTCTCACCTCTCCTTCCGAAACACCTACCACCACTGCCCAAGCTCTTAAAAGCCATGTCTGGCATAATGCCATGCAAGAAGAATTTGATGCTCTCATCCGTAACAAAACTTGGGATCTTGTTCCCCATTCTCCTTCACAGAATTTAATTGGGTGTAAATGGGTGTACCGGACCAAATACCTTCCTGATGGCTCAGTTGATCGTCACAAAGCCCGTTTGGTGGCTAAAGGTTTTCATCAACGTCCGGGTCTTGATTTCTCTGAAACATTCAGTCCTGTAATTAAACATGTTATGCGCACTATACTATCTCTTGCTACAGTTCATGGTTGGTCTATCCGTCAAGTTGACATCAACAATGCTTTCTTACAAGGTTTTCTTACTAAGGAGGTCTTTATGGCTCAACCTCAAGGTTTTGTAAGTTCCTCTCATCCCTCTCATGTTTGTAAATTATGCCAAGCTATTTATGGTCTTAAACAGGCTCCTAGGGCTTGGTACAATGAACTTCGTTCTTATCTTCTTTCTCTTGGGTTCAAAAACTGCATTTCTGATTCCTCTCTCTTTACATTACGTCATCCCCAAGGTCTCATCTTCCTTCTTGTCTAAGTCGATGATATTATATCACCATGGTCCCAACTCTTCATTCCTCACTACTTTTATCTCCAACTTTTCCTCATGTTTTTCTCTCAAAGATCTTGGGTCTCTGTCTTATTTCTTGGGTGTTGAGGTTCTCCCTCACAAAGAGGGTATTCTACTCAGTCAACATCGTTATGTTCAGTATCTCTCTCACTTCTGGTACTCCCTTGCCCAATCCTACTGAATACCATGCTCTTGTTGGGAGTCTTCAGTATCTCTCCCTTACTCATCTTGACATCTCTTTTGCTATCAATCGCCTTGCCCAATTTATGCACCGTCCCACTACCGAGCATTGGGTTGCTCTAAAACGGTTGCTTCGTTTTTTGGCTGGCTCCTCTAAGCATGGACTACTCATTCGTCGTGACTCTCCTCTTATTGTTCATTTCACTTACGCTAACTGGGCAGGTGATAAGGATGATTATATTTCTACTATTGGTTACATTGTCTATTTGGGTAAAAATCTTATTTCTTGGAGTTCCAAAAAGCAACGTTCTCTTACTTGCTCCTCCACTGAAGCAGAGTATCGTGCCATTGCCACTACGACTGCTGAAGTATTATGGGTTCAAAATTTGCTCCAAGAACTTGGCTACATCTCATCTTCTCCACAAGCTATCTATTGTGATAATGTGGGAGGCACTTATGTTGCTGCCAATCCGAGGTTCCATTCACGTATGAAACATCTTGGTCTAGACTATCATTTTGTTCGCGAACACGTTCAAGACAAGAAGCTTCGGGTATCTTTTATTTCCAATCGAGATCAGCTAGCTGATGTGCTTACTAAACCACTCGGCCGAGGTCCATTCCAATAAATTGTCTCCAAGATTGAACTTGTTAACCAGTCGTCCATCTTGCGGGGGCATGATAGAAATACATAAAAGATATAGAAGATTACTAGAATATTACTTTTATTTGTATATGATTTCCTTTCCTACTTAGTGTTGTAATCCTTTCCATATTGTAATTATCTTGGTCTCCAAGTTAGGTTAGGATTCCTCTTGTATATATACAATACTACATCAATAATACAATTAAGTTTTCCCAATATCAATTTCTCTTATAATAGCTACTTTCTCCCTCATCATCATTTGATTCACAACTCTTCTCTCCCTCATCATGGGTCATTACTTTCACAATAACAAGCTCACTTCCTACTCCAGATACTTTATGAATAACATGCTCACTTCCCACTCTAGTTACTTCCTCAATAACAGGCCGACTTTCCACTCCAGTTACTAGATATTGAGCCCTACTTTCCTGTGTACCAATTAAGTAATCAAATGCCTCAACATTATCTAAGTCCAGCATCTAAATCTTTTTTCTGGAGTCATGTACCAAATACACTTAACATTCTTATAATTACGAAATTCTTTAACACCACTTTTTAAGCAAACAAAAGAGAGATAATATGTGTCAACATCATTCATAAAATCAAAACTATCCCCAATGTATTTCAGAACACCATCTTTCACAAATCTACCCCCATGGTGCACAATTAAAGTTAAGACACTCATTCTGCAAACAAAGATATATACATCAGATAAATAAAAAATAGGTGGTACACTACTACACTTGCATCCATATCAAGGAATAATAAATAGACTGGGTGGTAGACAACAACAATGGTAAATAATGTTGGGGTACAGTTTTTGTCCCCCACTATGCCCCCCCCCCCCACACATTACCATTTATAAACTTACTCCATGTCCATGGTACACATGCACAACATCAGGTGGTCCAATAGAATATGTATACATAAACAATACTTTTTGTCCCCCAACTATGACTTTACAGACATATGAGTTAACAAAGAAACTACATTCAATTCATATCACATTAACAAAGAGACCACACACATTAGACAACAACAATAAGATATTGACAGCAGAAACATCCAAAATTTGGACCACTTTATTTATAGAATACACAAGCACACAAGTCAAAAATCAACATAAAGTCATAATATTCATATCTTAACCAACAAAACCAAGAAAATATGACATAAAGTTATATACGATAACACATAGCATAAAAGCCCCCAAAAAATATGTATTATAGGTGGGCCAATTTGTACAAATTGACCTCCTAAACATAATTTGACATAGAAACGAGTAAATGTCACTTAAAAATAGACAATAAGTACCATAAAGCACAATCAAACAGAGAAGGAACTAAGGTTGACAAAAAAAAAAAAAACCCGACAAAAACCTATGTTGAAATCAAAGGAAAACATAAACCCTAATTAATTTCATACCATAAAGCCATTAAGAGCTTAAAATCGAAGAAGGAAAACATAAACCCTAATTAATTTTGTACATGTTGTTTTCAATGCCTACAATACTTCAGAAGACCACTTGCATTCTTTGAGAGATAACGATTTTATGGTTTGGTGTAGTGATATTGTAGAGAGATAATGAACTTGGTGAAATGAACAAAATGATCGTGTTTGCATGTTTTACTACTCACGTCCCGCTCCGTAAACGTAAGAGAAAATTTGAGATTTCAATAAAATTTTCACGGCAAAACTCACGGTAATTCCGTAAAGGGGGAATCTCACCTCAAAAATTGAGTACAAGGACCCAACGAATAAAAAAAAAATTAGTGAGACCACATGCATATTTCGTGGATAGTTTAGGGACCAAAAAATATATTGATCATAATTAAGAACATGATCAACAACTTTTGGAAAAAGGCTAGAAAAAATAGGACTTTTGTGGATGCATTATAGAAAAAATATTTTTAAAAAGTACATATTTTTATCTATAAATAGAAACTTGGTTTGACTTATTTAGACACCAAATGATTTTTTTCCAAAATTTAAAGTTATTAGAGATAAAGATGGTGATGTATGAAAGATTATTGGGGTTTGTGCCAAGCTGTTGTTTGAGTTTTTTGTTTGTGTAGCTTATGAATATCAATTAAATATTTATATTCATTTTTAATGAGTTTAGTATCAAATGTAAATCAAAGATGATTCTTTATTGAACACGCTCTAAGCTTCAATTATGTTATTTAATCCACGAGAAAAAAAGAAGGTGTTATGTATTGATGGATTCAAGGTCAAAATAGTGGGTTGTAAGTTGTAACGCATAAGATCTTGTAACACGAAACCTTGTGTATCTCCAATGGTAAGGTTAATATGTGTTTCATAGAGTCGGATCATTTAAAAACATTATCATTGTAAAAAGTTTACAGAGAATGAGTGGTTAATAGAGAAAAAAAAAAGGAAACCGACATTAAAACATATTTGTTGTAAAAAGAGTTTATCATTGTGAATAAAAGTCCACGAAGAGATGATTTTTTTTTAAAATTTGAAGTGACGGATGATATAACACATAAAAGAGTAAGTCTCATGTAGGTAGGGGTGGCAAATCGTTCGTGATGAGCCGTTATCGGGCCGGCACAATAACAACACGACACGATAAGCATGAACACAAACACGACAAACTTATTGTGTCTAATATTAAAACTTGAAAACGACACGATAAAAACACGAGAAGCACGGTACGACATGATAAACAAAAAAGCACAATTTATTTAGTCGGCCCGTAAGACCCGTTAAGCATGTTAAGCCCAATAAATAGAAGAAAATATATAATTTTGATTTTTAAATGCATATTTTGAAAATTTATCAATATAAATAGTGAAATAGTTTAAAAGTCATAAATGTTCAAATGATAAAACTATGAAATAATATGAAAATAGTTCGAAAGAATTGAACAACCCCTAGTAAATTTTAAAAATTATATTTAAAATATATATATATATATATATTAATTATCGTGTCTTACCGTGCTTATCAAGCTAGCTCAATATCAACCAATTTTTTTTATCATGTCTTATCGTGTTGGCTCTATAACGGTCCAAATTCAATAAGCCTCAATCCAAACCCTATAATTTCGTGTCATGTTCGTATCGGCCAATCGTGTTGTGCCTCAAATTGCCACCCCCTACAGGTAGGACTGTTTTACGGATCTTAATTTGTAAGACAGAGCTCATGGTCTTTTACTGATCAACCCATCAACATACGGTGAGTCAGGTACAAATCTTTATTTCACATAAAATAGTCGTAAGATTATTTTACCTAAATTTTTGTCCACATGAAAAAATTGTAAAATCATTTTTCAAAGGTTTATCGTTGGAGATACGTAATGATTAACTTTTGGTTTAATATATAATTTGGTCCCTGAACTTAACCGTTTAGGTGGATTTGATTCAACTACCTTGACACTTCTTATTTTTGTACTTAAACTCAATTTTGGGCACACGGTTAGTCCCTTTACTAACATCCGTTTTTTTGCCGTTTAAAACCAATGGAAATAACGTTTATTTCCTTTATTGGAAGTTTGGATTTTAAGGGATATATTTATAGGAAACTGGGAAACCCTAAATAAATGTACAATAAAAAACCTAACATCTCAAATATTCCAAATTCAACATCCTGGATAATCAACGGTGGGAGGGATTGTTTCACTGTTTCTGAAATATTTAATCCCCAATTTCAAATATTCTATTCATTTCCATCATCAAATTCAAACCCTCATAATGTCTGTTCATCCTCTATTTTTTTTATTTTGGAAACTTATTTTGTTGTGCAATTTCTTGAAAGTTTGTAGATGATCAAAGTGGGTTCGTGATGATGGTGCCACGAAGATGTGGGTTGATTTATCTTTTCTTTTTGGATTTTGTGCCCTTCTTTTCTTGTCAAACATACAAGCTACAACGGTCATTGAAGATTACGACGACGATGTGAGACGTTGCTCGAGAAGAAGTGATCTTGTCCACAAAAAAATATGTACAGAAAAAAAATGATGAAATCAATAGTAAGAAATTGGCAAAAAAAAAAAAAATCTGAAACAAGCAATTACCACAAGGTTTACTAAAAATCTGATGCTAACAGAGTTAGAGGTGAGCAATTTTAAAAAAAATCAGACTGGACCACGGGACCAATAGTTAGTTTGTAAATTTGTATTGTTTTTTTTTCTCTTGTGTCGTTGTGTTGTAAAATATATAGTTTACTATTATCATTGTTTTTCTTTTATAAACATATTTGTATTCTAATCGTGATACTATTGTTGAACGTTTTAATATTTGAATGAATGATTGTAGTTTATTATTTGTTTGTAGTAGTTTAATACGAAAAATAAAGTTAGTGTTAATTGGCTTACAAAGTTGAAAAGGCTTAGAATCGAAAAGAAAAGATAGAACATAACCAAACCGAAGCAATAGAACCAGACCAATGTATTGGTCTCATGTATATTGGGTTAGTCTCGATTCTTATTTTTTTTACAACCGGACTATTAGTCTAATTCTGGTTTTCACATTTTTTTATAAAAGAATGGACCTACCCGAACTAAGCACACTCCTAAGACGTGGAGTTTTTCAAATATAGCCATTTGATCCAGTGAGTTTTCTTTTTTGGCTTTTGACCATTGGTTTATCGATGAACCAATCAGTTTATTGATAAACCACTTAATTGACTACTGATCGACTTGTCGATCACACTTGTTTATCAGTGAACCAACCGGTTTATTGATAAATCACTTAATCGACCACTGATCAACCATTTTTTTCAGATATTAAGACGTATATTTTTACTAATTTACGGATAAATCAGACATTGATTTGTCAATGATTTATTAATAAGCAAGAACATAAAAAAGTATTTTTTGAAGTGGGACTACAAATGTGTAAGTACCCCCTCCTGGACAGTGACAGTGATCAACTGATAGCTCACCAGTTTTAGCATGAGCTAGCCTACTGGAGAACATTTCTCGTCTGCACCAAATTTGAAAATAGGAAGAGAGAGAGCCATACATATACGTACACGGCAGGCCTCACTTTGCCTCTCTCTCTCCCTCTTCGGCGCAGTTCGCGGTTGCTATGTAATCTCTCTCTCTCCTTCTCTTTCTCTCTTTCTCTCTTTCTCTCTTCACTTCCTTCTCCTGCAAGAAGAGGTTGTCGCCGGTAACAGATCTGAACCTTCACACATTAGGTAATTCGGTTTTTGTTAATCAGCTTTCTTGCTAATTGATTCTCGGTTTCTGTTAATTTTTCTTCGACTTTCGTCAGTTGTATCTGAATTTTCGTTATCTTGCCGAATCAGAAATGAAAAAAAATTATTTAATTTCCATTGATTATGTTTCTAATTTATGTGTGCGCCCCCCGCCCCCGTGTGGCCATGGAAAGCGGTTTCCTCTAGAACCTTCATCCACAAATCACATTTTTTTTACTCTTTTATTCATTTTAGCAAAATTAATAATGTTTTTCTCCATCTTCGTTTGCTTTACATGTTCGAGTCTTATTCAAATTGCATTAAAATTATTATTATTTTAAAAAAATAGGACAAACTTTTTGGGACAAACCAAAAAGTAAAGGGAGACTATATATATATAATTTTTTTTTTGAGAAGGATGGAGTATAATTCTAGCCCAGATTCTAATCTTGAGGTGGCGTGTCATAATTAAGCCCTGATAACTTCGCGCCACTGGAGTTTGATGACTAATTTTGATGTGTCCATGCCTTCGTGTATATATGAAACATAAACATATATCTATAATATATATGCCTAGGAATTCTGACTTTGAGGCATTCGGTCATAATTAAGCTCATGATTATAGCTTGGCGCTACTGGCTTTTGAGCCAAGCGCAAAGACCAATTTTAAAAGTATGCATACACGCAGATTTGTTACTTAGTTGGATCACGGACATGAGGGGAGGGAGTAAGTTCCGTATGGAAGTTGGGACGCTTTTTTACACGTGTAGAATTGTGTGGGGTTAATTGAATGAAGTACTCTCTAGTCAAAATTAGGAAATTACACCATAAATGTTAGCGGTTGCCTCTACAGGGGTTTTCATTATGGATATTTTCTCCTTGTTTTTAACTGATTCTTGTTAACCCGCTGGTAGTTATCCATACTGCTGTTGAGCCTTGACCGCTGTTACTAAATATTCTCTTCATTCCATGCAAAGAGTCCACTATTCTATTTTGAAATGCTTTGGTTAAAAAGTTCACTTTTAAATATTATGTCTTCAATCTCCCATCCACGCTTGCTTGGCTATGCTCATAAATAATAGCTTGAGTACATGCATTTTTCAGCATGACACGAAATTTGTAAAGCAAGAAGTTGGTTTGGTTGGATTGTATATATAACTAGGCATGTATTTGAATAAGCGTGTTAATTGAAGCTTTCTCCTGTTTTCTTTTATTTCTAAATATAAGTGGAATTATGCTCATTTTTCCATCTTTCTGTTCCAGTCCCAATCTTTGTTTCTATTAGCTGTTTTGAGTAGCACTGCATAATTGTAAACTACCCTGTTGACATTTACACATTTGCTTGCCTTGTTTGTTTATGTCAGCATTCTCTAGTTGATCTTTCACAGAGAGACTCCAGGGAATGCAGAATGATGTGTGTGAGGGTATCAGAACCTCTTGAAGTTGAAGAGGTTTTGATACTACAGTTGTCATTCTTCATCCTCGATGAGACTGGGCATATAGATATCAGCTCACTAGCCCTCTGTGCCCAAATGCTAACTGGGATTACGTGTCATGAAATGCCATCTATGAAAGTCCTAGACTGTTTGTGAACAAGCTTGAACCGTTGTGACTCTTATATACCCCTGTGTAGAGAGAGTAGCTTACTATCTAATATTAGGTTTTGTAGTTTTCTAATGGATATCAGTGGGAGTGTTCTGATGGAAAAGTACGAGCTGGGGAGACTGCTAGGTCAAGGCACTTTTGCTAAAGTTTACTTTGCCAGGGATCTGAGATCTGGCCAAAGTGTGGCCATCAAAGTTATAGACAAGGAGAAGATTCTTAAGGTTGGGCTGATAGACCAGATCAAACGAGAAATATCTATTATGACGCTGGTCAAACACCCTAATATTGTGCAGCTCTATGAAGTCATGGCAACCAAAACCAAGATTTATTTTGTGATGGAATATGCCAAAGGGGGTGAGCTGTTTGACAAGGTGGCCAAGGGAAAGCTAAAGGAAAATGTTGCTCGAAAATATTTTCAACAGCTGATCAATGCTGTTGATTTCTGCCACAGTAGGGGTGTCTATCACCGAGATCTGAAACCAGAAAACTTGCTCTTAGATGAAAATGAGAATTTGAAGGTTTCGGATTTCGGTTTAAGTGCTCTTGCTGAATCAAAACATCAGGACGGGCTACTTCACACTACTTGCGGGACCCCTGCCTATGTAGCTCCAGAGGTAATTAATAGGCAAGGATATGATGGAGCCAAAGCTGATACCTGGTCATGTGGGGTGATCCTTTATGTTCTGTTGGCTGGTTATCTTCCATTTCATGATTCTAATTTGATGGAGATGTACAGGAAGATTGGAAAATCAGAGTTTAGATGCCCCAATTGGTTCCCTACGGAGGTGCGGAAGCTACTCACGAGGATATTGGATCCAAACCCTAGTACTAGGATCTCAATCGCCAAAATCAGAGAATATCCTTGGTTCAGAAAGGGATTGAATAGACAATGGAAAATCGAGACAGCATCAGATGCTTCTCTGGACCATAGTATGGCTTCTGTGGAAAAACAGGAGACAGTGAAGCCCGCAACCCTAAATGCATTTGATATCATCTCCCTCTCTGCAGGGTTTGATCTATCAAGCTTGTTTGCGGAACCTCATTCAAAGAAAGAAGCTAGATTTACTTCATGCCGACCTGCATCAATCATCCTCGCTAAACTGGAAGAGATCGCTGAACGCCTTAAGCTGAAGGTGAAGAAAAAGGGAGGAGGGCTGTTAAAATTGGAGGGAACAAAGGAAGGTAGAAAAGGCTTATTGTCAATTGATGCAGAGATATTCGAGCTCACCTCTTCCTTCCATTTAGTGGAGATGAAGAAATCTAGCGGAGATACATTGGAATATCAGAAGATACTGAAAGAGAGCATAAGACCAGCTCTCCAAGACATTGTTTGGGCTTGGCAAGGCGAAGAACCACCACTACAACCGCATCTGGAGCAACAGCAGGTACCGGAGCCACAACAGGTATCCCAACAGCACTTGGTGCAGCAGGAGCAGCTTCCTTGACTACTATACTTATCTACATATCATCGGTGTCCCTAATAGTTGTACATTTTTGGGTACGATTTCCTTATGTTTAATAGCAGTGATTGTATTATATGATATGAGATGGAGAGTAAATTGTTTGTCCATTGATGCTTCTCTTGGGGATAAAATATCTTGATCACAAATTATCTCAGAAAAGAATAATAATTATAAATAATAAATAATACTCCCTTCGTTCCGGGCAAAGAGTACTATTCTATTTTGAGATGTTTCACTTAAAGAGTTCACTTTAAAAAAAAAACATAAAATTGTATTTTATCAATGTTTACTAAAAGTGATAATTTCTTAAAAAGTTTATTTTAAATGAGGATTTTTTGTTCGTAACGGGAGGGAGTAACATCACAGCATTTGAGGTACTAATACTCGTGTAGCAAGCTTGAGCTCAAGATACTTGTCAATGTAGGATCAAGGTTCTAAAAATCGTTAGGCGGCTGCTAGACAGCACACTAGTGCTTAGCACCTAAAGGACTAGTCGGAGCGTAATAGGGGCTGAGGCGGGGCCTAGAATTAAGGCATAATTACAATATTTTTTTTTTGATAATTTACATCAAAGATCAAACACATTGATTACAATTTTTTTTTTTTTTAATGTTTGTCATTTTATCAAACACTTGTCTATATTTGTAAAATAAACAAAAATATATAAACCTACCATTAATCCAAATTCTCAACAACCCCAAAACAATAAACTAACCAAGTTTAGGACAAAAAAAAAATTTACCCCACCTACCTGCTGCTCCTACAACCCACAGACCGGCAACCCTTTTTCTTCCTTTCTTTTTTTTTCTTCTCTCTCTCTCTCTCTGCGATTTTTTTCATCCTCCGATCTCTTTCCTCCTAGATCTAACCCTTTAATCTATCCCCTCTCTCATCCCACCGAATATCCACAAAATCAAACCCCTTTTCTCTCTACCTGCCTCTCTGCCTCACCATTACCACTCACCCTTCCTTCTCCAGTTCTCCCCCCTTCCTTCTCCGATCACCACACGCCACAAAATCAAAACTACAAAAATAAATTAAGGTCGGCGAGGTTTGGCGTAGGTGCCGACTTGGTTGATTAGGCGGCGACTAAGAAAGTCGCGGCGGTAGAGAGGGGCCTAGCGCCTAGGTGAGGTCTAGGCGGGGAGTTTTAGAACACTGTGTAGGACATCGCAGTGAACATTTCTCCTTTAAATATAATAAACAGAGCAAATGAAAACAAGTAAAGGAAGTACTTGCAGCAAATGCTTATTCCTCTCAAAATCAACTGATATGTTACATGTGCAAGGATTAAACTTAAACAAAAATGGGTGATTGAGTCAAGTCAATAATTGGAGGACAAACAGAAGATACTGCTCTCTTCTTCCTATACAAACTACTGTACTCGGGCGAAGGGCTACACACATCTATAACCTCAACTGGGTAAGGTTCAGCAGGATGCTCGACTGGAGGCTGATCATTGTCAGCAGGTGTTGATGGAAAGTTTTGGGCAGATGGTGAATCCAATTCAATGATACACCCTTCAAATGACGAGAACATTCCCCTGTCTGCAACATCTGCCACTCCACTATACATGCTGTTACGGAACAAAGAAAACCCTTTCTCAGAGGAGTATGACAGTCTACGCTCTTCGCTTTGAATGGGTGAGCTCCTTGGCTGTCTTGGGCTGTTTTCATCTATACATCTACTCCATTCAGGAAAAGCTTCCTTGATGCTGTTCTGAGGATTAGAAGAATCATGAACTGTTGCTGCCTCTTCGGGTCCTTCCTCTACAAAATCACTGGACCGACCAGTTCCATCACATTCATCCTCCTCATCCCACTCATCTTTTTCATAAATATCTCCAGTATATAATGGGAGCTCATCCATGGAATGAACCTGAACCTTCATATGGATTGGCAGGCTGGGGCAACCAGCATAGTGCTTTGTGTATTTTGTCGAGAAAAAATTTACTGTCAGGTTCAAGCTGATTTATTGTAAAGGAAAACGTGTAAGCTACTTTTTTGATTGATCAAAAAAGAAAAGGAAGTAGTATACTTAGGTGATCGGAAGTACCACCTTTGCCAGGATGGTAAAGTGAGCATCGTGTATGCCAGTTTGATCTTATTCGCAAGTCCGTTGAGAGATTTGAACTCCACAGCTGCCTTTCTGACAGCCAATGATTCTACAGGGTGCTGCCAAGCCCACTCAAACTGCAAAATTAAAGTTTGCAGATGAAATACAAGGTCCCTCAATACAAGCTCAAGTGCATGAATTAGTATTTATAAACATGTCTTAAATAGGCTTAAAAGTAATAGGAGCACAAGTGTTCCTTTTCGCGCACATAGGGTGGAGGGGAGGGGGGGGGGGAGAGGACTTGATTATAGACATGTTTAAAAATACAATTTTACTACAAAAGTTCTTATTTTCTTCTTGAAAGAAAGGGTAGAGACAATTTGATTTCGTCCTTCCACAGTGGCGAAGAATCACTGCAAGTCCAAAGGGCTTTTTGGTGCAGTAATTCACAGTGATACAATGATCAATTAATTGTTATCATTTGAACTTCTATGGTAGTTACTTTTCACAAACTATGGATCTTTTAAAATGTGATAATAATGGTTTCAAGTTTTTACATTTTCAGTAGATTCGTAGTCAAAGCTCACCTTTAAAATACCAAGCAAGCAATCCTTCAAACATAACGAAGTAAAAATGACCACATTTGCCACTTTTCTTTATCCCCTAAAGATACAATAGCTAATTTTTGTACTGAATCAAGATGAAAGAACTCCACCCAACAAGCTCAGAGCACACAAAAGATGCTCAAATCCTGACCACCAATACATACCATGCATTCCAAGACTAGATGTACTCCATAAGCCATCAAGATAGAAGAAGATTTCAAACAAGATGAACCAGATTCATTCTTGTCATATTAGCTAAATGAAGTGTACCTGAAGAGCAGCTACATTTGTTGGGAAACCATATATGCAGAGTACCATTTCCCAAGGGCGTTTAGTCTTGGTCCTCCAAGCACCACAGCCAATCTCCCCGTTGTGTTGCCTAATCCGACGTCGAGGATTCACTGTAAACCTAAAAGGTAGGTCACAGAAATATATGCACGTCCAGAAATTTCAATCCAACTATTCATTCAGGGTTAATTTGACAATAACAGTTCACAAATAAAGTATATATATATATATATATACATACACGAGTAAAAAATTCATTCTTTCCTAAAGAAATTAAACCTTGATGAACCAGATCCAATGGAAACAGCATTTGTGAGTTATTATTAGTAAAGAATGGAGACATAGGAGTAGAGAATGGAGAGAGACCCGATGTAGGTGTGGCCTTTGTGCCTGGGGCTGAGTGAGGTCAGCAAATAGCACGCGAAGAACCCATTTCCTCCTTCTTCTTCTTCTTGTTTTTCGGGCAAATTTTCATCGTCTTCTTCCAATTTGGGAATTAGGGTTTCTGGATTGTCCGATCGACGGCGAATTTTTCTTTTATTCCCCATCTCGGCCCCTTTCTGGTTCTTCCCCCGATTTCCCCTTCTCATCCGACGTAATTCGACCGTTGTAATATTTTCCTTTGGAACCGGAACGTATTGTCAAGAGATACAATGCCGTAAGTAATTTATACTAGGGAGAAATTACATTTATTTGAGACAACCCAACCGGTGGATAAATTCTAAATTAAATTTCAAATTAAACTGCGAGAAAATTGGTCCAAACGAACGTAGTTACTGATCCAATGAATAAAAAAGTAAAATTTCAAACACCTCTTGCCTTGTTTGGGAAATTAAAAAGTAGAAAAATCAATATTTGGAATTAAAAGCTTGGTGCTGAGATTTTAGAAAATATTAAAATTCCAGTTTCAAGTGACTGTTAAATAGTTTTACTCTTTTCAATATGCAATTAATAGATTTTCACAATATATACTTGTCCTTTTGTTTTGAATTGTTAATAATCAGATTTTTCTTTCCTTCGTGAATATGAACCATGTTTGATTTACTTAAAACCATTAGAATTAGTTTAGTTTAATAAATTCACCAACTAGTTAATGCTTTTCTTTTGTAACTATTTTTGTCAGCTAGCTCATTAGCTAAAACTTTTTAAACAAGTATTATTTTGATTAAGCGTCAGCTTATCTATTTTCTTATAAAAAATCATGCTTTTTGTTTTTCTTCTTACTAACACTTTCCTTTTTAAGCTTTAATTTCTTTTGTCTCTACCATTGCGTTTAATGTTCTCTTCATGCAAAGAGAGTCTCTGCCATGTTTTGTCAAGCAACAACCTTGGTGATTGTGCTCGAGAATTCAAAATTGCTCCAATGGCCTGAAGATGAAATCTAACTATTTAAATCCATTGAAGTAAGGTAAAATCTCACTGAAGCATTCAATATCTCTTAAACATTTACTCTTAAACTTGAAGTACCTCACCCTATATCATTTACTAGATGGCTTTAAATACTTATACTTTCCGATAGTATTTGTTTTTCAATCATTATGTAGTAAATCCCTCCCAACAACTTTTTTGTTTTAGGAATCATTGATTGTACCCCACGAGTGTGATTGTTTATCGATCATACTCCACCAAACACTGATTTTTATTATACATTGATCCAATAATGATCACTTACGATTAGTAAAAAAAATTAGGGCTTAATACAATATGCATTATTTACTTAATACAACAAACATAGTAAGTAAAATGACTATTTTGCGCTTATGAATTAAAAAAAAGGAAAAGGTAAAGAAACAAAGGATAATAAGAATCTTGTTGGGTTGTAACATTTATCAAACTTTACTTGCATTGTGCATATAATATTTTACAAAAACAAAAAAGGTCAACAAAAAAAGAGCCATCTTTTAGGGTTGTTTATGAATGAAGGAGAGTTATCTTTCTAGGATAACTATAAATGAATGAGAATCGTCTTTCTAAAATGGCTTTCAAATTAACACGAATATCACCTTTTTGGACCGGTTATATGATTTTTTATTTAAAAAAGAGGCTAAAGCTGAATTTTTTGGATGACTATGAATGAAGAAGAGTCGTCTTTTGGAATGGGCTCTCCTACATTCATAGTCATCTCAGAAAGATGACCCTTCTTCATTCATAAACAACTCATAAAGATGGCTTTCTTTTTTTCTTTTAGTTTTTTTGACTTTTAAGGGTATTAAGAATTTTGTTGGGTTGTAACATTTGTCAAATTTTACTTACACTGTGGTATATAATATTTTCCAAAAAATAAAAAAACAAAAAAAGTTAGTTATGAATTAAGGGGAGTCATCTTTCTGGATGACTATAAATGAAAGGAGAACCATAGAATGACTTTCAAGCATGAATATCACATTTTTGAACCGGTTTTCTGTTTTTTTAAGGGCTAAAGCTGGATTTTTGTGATGGCTATGAATGAAGTTGAGAAATAAACAACAAAACCCTAACAATTTTATTTTATTATATTATTATTATTTTTTTGCGTATCTCTCTCATCTACAGGTTAGGCCATCTCCAACCATCAACCCCAAATTTGGTCAGATTTTACTCCAAATTTGGTCCATTTCAGAACCAAACACTATTTCAACTCCAACCATCAACCCACAAATCTCACCCCAAATAGAATATTCCTTAGCATATTCTATTTTTATTTCTTTTACTTTATTTATCAACATGAATATTAATTTGCTATTAACCTTTTAAAAAATAATTATTAAGATTACACAATTAATAATTTTAATATATTTAATAGTTATATTTACGTTATTAAAAATATTTAAAAATTAGTAATTTTTTTAACTAAATTGAAGAAATATAATTTAATAAACATACAAGTACTTGAAAATACCATAAAAAAATATTACAATCAATACAAAATATAACAAAAATCTTACAACAACAACAATTGCAAAAACACTCATAGAAAAAAGTACATAATATTATTAAAATACTTAATAATAGAAAAAAAGTTATAAAATTATTGAATTAAAAATGTTATCTAATTTATATTATCTAGTATTAGGTATTTATTAATTTTTAATACATTTAAATAAAAAATATAATTTTATAAATAATTTTAACTATTATATAATTATTAAAAATTAATTTAATGGCATGGGACCCACCAACCCCAAATTTGGGGTAAGAGTTCTGATGGTACCCAAATTTGGGGTATTGTAGCAACCCCAATTTGGTTTGGGTTTGGGGGCACGATTGGAGGAGAAAAGTTGTGACCAAACCCCCAAATCAAGGATTTGGGGGTTTCGTTGGAGTAGGCCTTAGGGCACACACCCTTCTCTCCAGCTCTCTGTCTCCTCCTTCCAGCCCGCCGTCGTCGAAGCATCCCAACGCTCTCCACCTTTCTAGTTCACTCCACTTGATGCGCTCCAACTCCGGCCTCCTTTTTCTAGTTTGGCAAAGTCCACACTAAACCCGCCACCGCCGCCATCCCTAAATCCCAAATTCAATCTTAAAAAAAGAAATTACCTTCCAGGCCACCATCATCTCATCCATTGACAGCCTCCCCACTCACCCCAATGCCAGCACCAGTTCAGCTGCCTCACAACCTTGTGCGTCTTCATCTTCACCCATCATCACACTGGTGTAGCCTTCTCCCTTTGCCATCTCCGCCTACCTTGTCCTTTCACGTATTACGGCTTCCCCATCATCCTACCCAGATTGCGCAACCTTCAGCCAGTTTGGTTTTAATCAGTCTCAATCTATCTTCATTGTCTCACACTAGTTACGTGGTTGTCAACTTTTTCGCCATCATCTCCAAGGCATCATGCACTTTCTTCCCCCATCCAACGCATTCTCTCCCGTTTTCTCTTAGTTAACCGCCATCATGCAGGCTGCCTGATTTGGTTCCTGTAGTAAATAGATTAGAGTTGATGTTTAAGGCCCACCGAGATTTGGAATCTCTTTCCTTAAGACAAAAGCTGGCGTCGTTTAATGGAATGGACAGATTTAGGCCAGTGAGTCTCCCAGGGATATGGATCTTACGTGACTGAAGAAGTCAGAGCTTCTAGCTTCAATCACTTGCGAATCAACACGCTTATGTATTCTCTGTTTAGGCAGAAAGAAGTTGTACAGAAAGAGAATATTTTTCGTAGCTGAAAAAACAGGTTTCATATAGTATATATCTAAGACAGTTGGGAGCGGTTGAGGTGTGTCCAAAACAGACACAATCGTTTTAGACATAACTGTCGGTAATCGGTGCTGCTGTAACTATTATGTCTTAAAAAGACACAACCCACTCTGTAATCGTTGGGTCACACAACTGCTTGGACTTGGAATGAACTGTTAGCAAAAAGAAAGGGTCCAAGCCAGCCAGCCAAGCCGAGTCGTACAAGCGGCACGTGTGTTTAGACCTGCACTTAGCTAGGTCTTCATTCCCACACAAAAGTGTAATGGCCCATGGGCCAATTGTTAAGCCTAAAAGCTCTTCTTTATAAAGTAGAGCTCTTTCCTTTTTATTCCAAATGTGGGATTTCCCACTAACTACTTACACAACTTCCTCATTCAAACCTTTATTGGAAACAAGTTTACAACAATCCCCCACATTGAATGAGATATCATGTAAGTTGATGACATGTTGATAATACAAAGATACAACTTAGAGTAACTGTACTGGAATATGTGGCTTTTGGCTTTGAGCGTTTCCTTCTGATATACGATCGGGATGACTTACTAATCAATGACTTGAGTGTCAACCAAGACAATAGTAATCACACAGCTACCCCCAAACAGGTGTGATTATTCGTTTGTGTTCATTTTAGCCCTGAACTATACCTAGTTCTGCGAATGCTCTAGAGAATTATAGCCTCTAAATTCTCATATAAAGAGTATTATGTCATTACTTCGCTTGAAAATCAAGTCATAATAATTATTAAAAGCAAAGCTTACCCTACACAAAGACAGATAACACTAGTGTGTTTCACCATAGGAATGGGTAGGAGTTAAATACTTTAGTGTTAACATCGAGATTAATTTAGTTGGGTTGTCCCTCTGAACCTAGACCATGGGATCTCCAATCAGCTAGGTGGGGTTTTTTGCTAAATCATTATCTTGTTTCATAGGCTTGAGGCCCATTCCCTTGGATAAGCGGCATACTTGCTCTCTCGACAGACCTTTAGTTAATTGATCCGCTAGGTTGTCTTTTGACCGAATATAATTGATGGTGATCAATCCATTTGAGAGAAGTTGTCTGACGGTATTGTAACGCCTTCGTCTGTGTCGTGATTTATCGTTATATATATTGTTTTGTGCCCTTCCAATTGCGGATTGGCTGTCGCAATGGATGCATATAACTGGTACTAGTTGTGGCCAAGCTGAAATATTTTCTAGGAAGTTTTGTAGCCATTCGGCTTCCTCCGTTGTTTTATCTAGAGTGATAAATTATGATTTCATTGTAGACTTTGCAATGCAAGTCTGTTTGGAAGATTTTCATGTGATAGCACCACCACCAAGTGTAAATACAAATCCCTTGTGGATTTTGAGTCGTTAGTATCGGATATCCAGTTGGCGTCATTGTAACATTAATTCTATTACCACTAGACACTTCGAACAGTGTAACCCATAGTCTTTAGTGTATTGAAGATACCTAAGGACTCTTACAATAGCCTTCTGGATATGATTCCTAGACGCGTACTCGCGATGAAGGAATCACAGAGCACGCAGCACGGCAAGCGAAGAACGTCAATGAATTGATGGATTGTGACACCTTGACCCAATGCTACGATCCGTTATTGAGCGTGGTACTCGCGATCCACGAACGAACCGTATAACCTTGGTATAATGAAGAACGCCACAATAAGGATGAATATCCTATTGATAAGTTCGGGTTTCGATTACTTAGCCTTTCACCAAATAATCACAAGTTCAATGAAGAACAAGGAGGTTTTGAAAAACACTCAAAAACTATATTAATCAATAATCATAAAGTTGTCTACAAAACAATAAGAGGCATTTACACAAATGGCCAAGTCAAAGATGACTTGGTCATTTATAACCTCACTTTAAAAAAATATACTTTTATAGCCACTTTAATCTAAAAATGCCATCAATACCCTTTCCCTACCATTTGCGTTCATGGCGTCGCCGGTGACTGCGTTCATGGTGGAGCAGAGGAAGTTATTGCGATGGGGATCTTGGCCAGAGATGGAGGCTAGGGCGGGATCTTGGCCTCGGAGATGAAGGCTGGGGATGAAAAGGGCGAAGATGAAGATGAACCAGAGGACGCCGAGCGGGCCGCCGCAGCCGAGCAGATGAACATCATTGTCATTTGGAGAAAGCGAAGATGAAACCACGGTGGTCGACTAGGCGACCACCTAGTCTACCAGTGTCGAGTCGTCTAGTCGACCCGTTCGTCGGATCTCTTCTTTGGTTAGTCAAAGGCTATATATGTTCATCAATCGGGTCAAATGGCTGTATTTGATAAATGCCACAAACGATAAGCCACAACCCTTATTTATATGGGTTGTGAATCCTAAACCTAAAAGTAAAAGGAAAAATCTAAGTAGAATCAACTTAGGAAACTACTTAGAGTCGACTAACTTAGGAAACTACCTAAAATCCACTTAGGAAACTACTCAACTTACCTAATCTATGTAGGCAACAATTAGGTAAGTTACCTAATCTATTTAGGAAACATAAATCCTCCAAAATAAGGAAAATATACAAATCCCGTTTTTTGTAAAGACCTAATTTTAAAAGTTGCATTTTGGCCCCCTAAAGTCTTCCTTTAGTCGTTAAATGATTCCAAAGTCATTGTATGACATTAACGAACATTTCTCGAG
Organism: Codonopsis lanceolata; assembly: GCA_013146195.2. Classification (NCBI taxonomy): domain Eukaryota; kingdom Viridiplantae; phylum Streptophyta; class Magnoliopsida; order Asterales; family Campanulaceae; genus Codonopsis; species Codonopsis lanceolata. Next base: position 96,548,144 of record CM028382.1, on the reverse strand, counting down.
TCTTCAAGTCATCTTCCATGAAATCTAAGGCTTCACAACGCATGTTTGAATTTGTAGAGTAGCCATTGTAATAGCCTGAATCTCCAATAAATCCACGAATTAAGTTTGTATAGAACTCTTGAATCTTCCAATCATACTCTATGCATTTTAGAACCCTTGAACCTCGATCCATGCTCATATGAACCCTCGAACCTTGATCTACATGCTTCCAATGCCTCTCCCTTGCTTGTGACAATCTTGGTTCTTGGTTGGTGGTCAGAATTATATCATTCCCTCTCTCTTGGAAAGGATTTGTCCTCAAATCAAGACCTACATCACATAGACACGATTTAGTAACCAAGATATAGTCTCTAAAATTATGCTTACCATATGATTTCATGTCGTCGATTTGCTCAAACTTTCCATGTTTACAAACCATTCCATTCAAGTCCATGTATCTCCAATCACCGGGATCAAAGACCTTCCTCGCTTGACTTTCCATCGGTACACTTTGGTACTCCATCAAGATTTCCTCCTTTAACTGTAGAAGAAACATAACAAAACTATGTGCTACCACATGAACAACATTGTTAGCACACAATGGGTTATATAATAATTTAGCACAAACATCTCTTGGTGTAGGAACGTGTCCCACCATTAAACGCATCCAAACCCTATCACCGGGTTCAAATACCAATCTAACATATCTCACTTGCATTACTCGGTGACTTTCCATGAATGACAACATCACATATGCAACATTAAACACAACGAGATAATCATAAGGAATGTCAATGAAAGATATCAATAAGTATAATAGGATAATATGCAATATGGCATACCAACCCATGTATCCAAATCCGTCATGACAAGTAAATCCATCAATGTTTATAATCTCACTCATCAAGTTATCACAACTCGATGTTCCCTCATGAAAATCCTTTATAGGACCACAATCACCAGGTTTAAACATTAACCTAGTAAATCCTCTTTTTAGCACAACCATGCTCAACATCGCAACTTTATGCAATCCAAAGCATATACCATAAATCATGCAAATCAATAAAATGATTATATAAGACAAGATACTACCATAATCAAATCTTTCGCTCATCAATTTACTTAATTCCTCGATTTGAAACAAACAATTGATTTCACAAAGTTTAAAGATCAACCTAAAAACTTTCATCTTTTGCATATCCATATTTATCAATAATGAATCATGCAACAATAAGTAATTACAACCAGAGTGTAATCTCAAAGGTAAACATCCTTTATACTCAAAAATCAGATCGTGTGTTAAAACATGCTTATTATCATCAACAATATGAATTTTATCACCTTTCCAAGGTTTAACATGCTTAACATGAGTTGTCTCTTTCCATGAATCCATATGTAACTCATGCAATCCATAAATTTTATGAAACATCAACGCATCATGGGAAACTTCAACAATCTTATGACATGCAACAAAATAATTCATCATAGAAACATCATGCATAATCACAAGTTTAGAACTCACATCTTGGTGAAACATAGAAATCCCCAATGGAAAATTCAAAATTTTCTTTCCAACTTGCAATGCACAATTCAATCCTACCATATTAACAACCAATGTAACATCCATGAATGGATCCACATACGAATGATTAGGTTTATGCAATGTCAAATTTAAGTCATCACCAATATATTCATCATATTTCATCCGATCACTTAGACCATGGTGACTATCCAAATTTTGCAATTGAAACTTTCCGCACATGTCATATGGTCTAACAATCTCTCTTATGAACAAGTCACTCATAAGACTAATCAAATTTTTCAAAGCAACACTTCTAAAAAATTTGAATTTCTCACCCAAGTTATGGTTTTTAATATGCAATAATTTAGGTGGCTTAACAATTTCACCCATGACACAAGTGTCCACAAGACCACTCAATTTTCCAAACTCAACAACAACTCTATTGAGCTTATTCTCAATGTCATGGTGCTTAACATGTAACAATTCACCACACAACTTATTTTTCCAAGAAAGATTAAGATCATACCTTTGAGAAAATGTAGGTTCTACAGCAATCTCCTTACCTTGTTGGTATTCCATCTTGAATCTCACAATTTCTTTTGGTGGTGCCTCTTGAAAAGTTTGTGAAAAAGAAACAATAGACTTTGGCAATACAACATTAACTTGATTAGTATCAAAATTTGCCTCAATTTCTTTCTCTTTCTCACACTCTTTCTTTTTCTCACACACACACTAACTTTTCTCTACTTTTGCCCGGTTATCTCACATCTTTCACTAGTCTCTAAAACCGGTCTCTCACTCTTGTTTTCACTCAAGCTCTCCTTTTTCTTGGCTATCTCACAAAACTCACTTTTATCTCTAGCCAAACTCTCATTATTTTCACTTGAGCTCTCCTTTTTCTTGGCTATCTCACTCTCCTCACTTTGCTCTCTAGCCAAACTCTCTTTATTTTCTCTCAAGCTCTCTTTTTTTAAAGGCTTCTCTATTTTCTTTTCCTCACTAGCCTTTCTCTCTTCACTAGCTATTGAGCTTATCATCATAAAATTCTCATAAGCTTGTGTTGGAGTCAATGGTACAAGCTTAATGGTTATTTGATCATGCACAAAAGAATGTATTTTTGTGTTGCCATCATAAGTAACACTCCTTTCAACTTGCCAAGGTCGCCCTAGCAATAAATGAGTTTGTCGTATTGGCACTACATCACATATCACCTCATCTTCATATCTTCTAATCTTGAACTTCACAAGCACTTGCTTGTTCACCCTCAACATACCTCCTCCATCCAAGCATTGCAACTTGTAGGGTTTAGGATGCTTGGTTGTAGGTAACCCCAATTTCTCAACCATGGTCACACTAGCAACATTAGTACAACTATTTCCATCAATGATCACCCCACAAATTCGCTCTTGCACTTTGCACTTAGTAAAGAAAATCTTCTCCTTTTCAATCTCTTCAACACTTGGAACTCTCAATTCTAACATCCTCCTAACTACCATATTCTTTTCTCTCTCATCACCTATTGGTAAAGGATTATAATAATTTTTGTCACCCTTATTTACCTCCTCTTGTTTTAATTTTGAGTTTTTGATTTGCAACCAAAGATCCTTCCAATATTTCTCAAAATTAATATTTTCATCTATTCTACGTCTTGGCACATCATTAGGTTCATTACCTCCCTCTCTTGTTCTTTTCTTTCTTTCACAACAAATTTTTCCAATCTCCTCCATTAGATCATCCTTTTGCTCCCTCATAGTTTTATGCAAATCTCTCACAAATCCTTCCATATAAAGTCTCGTATCAAAGGTTGGAACATTATTCTCACTTGTTTTAGACATCATGTACCTCCAAGAAATTTTATTAGCAAAATCACCTCACCCACTCCCTTACGTGTATCGCTCAATTAATGTCACTCCTCTCGTGTTTACCTACTCTCCCTCACTTTCAATTCCTCCAAGTTCTAAAAGAACTTAGCAATTAAATAGTGATTATCAAAGCAAACACAACCAAAAAAAACTTAATCAATAAGAATCACGTGTAGAGAAAAGAAAATTAAGAGTGGAATTTCAAGGATGATTGGCTGAACAATTATTTTGTAAAAGAAGATTCGATATTTATTCTCGAACCTAGATGAAAGTTATACTTCAAGCTTCTCAATTCTCACAACTAGCAATTATCAATTTCAAGCAATCACAAATTTCTTTCCTATTCGGCAACAAGCAACACTTTTTTTTTTAATTTTCAAATTTCTATTTTTTTTAAATCTGATTTTTTTTTTTTTGTATTTTCGGATCTGTTTTCTTTTTTTTTTGTCCGAAAACTTTTCTTTTTTTGCAATCAAAGCTGTCCGAAATCAATTAAAGCAGAGGGTTTTTTTTTTTTTTTTTTTTCAGATTTCTGTTTTTTTTAATCTGAATTTTCTTTTTTTTTTTTTTCTGTATAAGTTTCGGATCTCTCTTTTTTTTTTGTAACTGAAATAGTGCTGCCCAAAATGAATTAATATAGCAGTTTTTTAAAAAAAAAATCTGCTATGAACAGTAACGTGAATAGTGTCGTGAACAGTAGCAGCTTTTTTTTTTTTTTTTTTTGGATTTCAGATTTATAACCCTTAAAGATTAGGGTTTTTGAAACAACAAAAACAAAGAAATCGAAAAGAACAAATTAGGATTGAAGACCCTAATTCGAAGTAGGAAGAGAAACAAATTGATAATCAAAATAAGAACAATTTAAGTAAGATAGATTATGGAAACGAAACTTAGCTCTGATACCAAATGATATGATTCCTAGACGCGTACTCACGATGAAGGAATCAAAGAGCACACAAAGACGCAAGCGAAGCGTCAATGAATTGATGGATTGTGACACCTTGACCCAATGCTACGATCCGTTATTGAACGTGGTACTCCGCGATCCAATTACGAGACAAACACGAACCTTGGTATAATGAAGAACGCCACAATAGGGATGAATATCCTATTGATAAGTTCGGGTTTCGATTGCTTAGCCTCTCACCAAATAATCACAAGTTCAATGAAGAACAAGGAGGTTTTGAAAAACACTAAAAAACTATATTAATCAATAATCATAAAGTTGTCTACAAAACAATAAGCCACAACTCAGCTTATTTATATGGGTTGTGAATCCTAAACCTAAAAGTAAAAGGAAAAGTCTAAGTAGAATCAACTTAGGAAACTACTTAGAGTCGACTAACTTAGGAAACTACCTAAAATCCACTTAGGAAACTACTCAACTTACCTAATCTATGTAGGCAACAATTAGGTAAGTTACCTAATCTATTTAGGAAACATAAATCCTCCAAAATAAGGAAAATATACAAATCCCGTTTTTTGTAAAGGCCTAATTTTAAAAGTTGCATTTTGGCCCCCCTAAAGTCTTCCTTTAGTCGTTAAATGATTCCAAAGTCGTTGTATGACATTAACGAACATTTCTCGAGTCTTCAAGTCATCTTCCATGAAATCTAAGGCTTCACAACGCATGTTTGAATTTGTAGAGTAGCCATTGTAATAGCCTGAATCTCCAATAAATCCACGAATTAAGTTTGTATAGAACTCTTGAATCTTCCAATCATACTCTATGCATTTTTGAACCCTTGAACCTCGATCCATGCTCATATGAACCCTCGAACCTTGATCTACATGCTTCCAATGCCTCTCCCTTGCTTGTGACAATCTTGGTTCTTGGTTGGTGGTCAGAATCATATCACTTCCAGTGATCATGTCCTAGATTACTATTAAATCTACTCAATCAATTAACTATTTGAGCAATATCTGGTCACATACAATTCGTGAGATACATAAAACTTCCAATAACACGAGAGTATTCAATTTGATATACACTTTTGTGCAGGTTCTTTTTGAGATGAAAGTTTGGGTCTATTGGAGTTTTTACAATACTATCATAAGCTGAATTTCTACAGTAATTTCTCAATGTAATGAGATTGTGATAGTATGATTTCCTCGGATGTTCTCAATATTTTAATACCTAGGATGATATCAGCTAACCCAAGATCTTTCACGACAAACCTGTTGGCCAACATTTTCTTGGTGTCCTTGATCATGTTGTTATTACTGCCAATGATGAGGATATCATCCATGTAGAGGTAGATAATTACGTAACCATGTTGTGTATTTTTGGCGTACACACATTTGTCACATTCGTTGATCTTGAACCCATTTGTAAGTACTACGTCAACAAAGCGTTTATGCCATTGTTTTGGTGCTTGCTTTAAACCATACAATAATTTGACCAATCGACATACTTTCTTTTCGTTGCCTGGAGCTATGAACCCTTCTGGTTGATTCATAAAAATTTCTTCTTCGAGTTTCCCATTTAGGAAAGTGGTCTTAACGTCCATCTAATGTATTTCAAGACCGTGCAAAGCTGCAAATGCTATTAGTAGTCGAATCGACGTAATTCGAGTTACAGGGGCATAAGTGTCAAAATAATCAACACCTTCTTTTTTATTGAACCCTTTTGCGACCAATCGTGCTTTATACTTATTAATTGAACCATCGGGTTTTAATTTTCGTTTGAAAATCCATTTACAGCCCAATGGTTTGCACCCCTTGGGAAGGTCAACTAGTTCCCAAGTGTGGTTTTGCATAATGGAAGATATTTCGCCATTAATGGCTTCTTTCCATTGAGGAGCTTCTGTAGTAGACATTGCTTCTTTGAACATTCGTGGTTCATTGTCCACTATAAACGTGGTCACAAAGTCAGGTCCGAAGGTTTTAGTTATTTTAGCCCATTTGTTCCTTCTAGGTTCATCATCCTGTTCATCTTGACCATCCTCTTGGATGATGTCCATGAGGACAATGTCCGTAGGGGCCTCGTTCTCATCTTCGCTTGTGTTCCAAGGAAAAGAGCGTTTTCCATTAGTATTACTCTTTAATGGAAATATGTTTTCAAAAAATGTGACATTTCTTGATTCCATGATTGTATTTACTTCAATATTTGGATTTTCAGGTAATCGTATTGCTACTTTGGCAAGGCACCCCCTCACTTTGATGAATTTGTAGGAAGGTTTTCGACCATTCCATAATTCATAAGGAGTTTGCTTCAATTTCTTGTGTGGTAGCTTATTGAGCAAGTAATTTGCTGTGAGCACCGCCTCCCCCCATATTTCGTCGAGTAGGCCAGATTGAATTAATAATGAATTCATCATTTCTTTAAGTGTACGATTTTTCCTTTTAGCAATCTCATTGGATTGTGGAGTATAATGAGGAATAACTTGATGAATTATTTCATGTACTGCACAAAAGTCCTTAAAAGGATGTACGTACTCACCTCCACGATCAGATTTGAGAATTTTTAGCTTTTTTTGTTAAGTTGATTCTCGACTTCATTCTTGTACATTTTAAATGTCCCAAACGGTTCATCTTTGCTATTTAACAAGTAGAGATGACAATAGCGTGTACTATCATCAATAAAAGTGATGAAGTAATTTTTCCTGCCACATGATTATATGGATTTAAAGTCACATAGGTCGCTATGAACTAGATCTAATGGTCTAGTGTCACGTTGTACCGTTTGAAAGGAGGTTCTTGTTTGTTTGGCCTCAACGCATATTTGACATTTTTCCTTAGTATTTATTCGTGCTTTAGGAATTAATTCCATTTGCATTAGTTTTCGTATAGATTCATGGTTAACATGACCTAATCTAAGGTGCCAATTATTAGAGTGCTCAAGCAAGTAAGTAAGAAAAACATGCAATTGATGTATTATTAATAATACTATTGTTAGGTGGGGTTACCACCATTACATTGCATTTGAACAAGCCCTCATTGAGGTAACCCTTGCCCATAAAAACCCCGCTCTTACTAAGTACAAACTTGTCGGATTCAAAGACCAACTTAAATCCATGCTTTATTAAGAGAGAACCAGAGATTAGGTTTTTCCTAATATATGGGACATGGAGGACATTGGTAAGCACCAATTCCCGACCGCTGGTCATCTTCAAAATAACCTGCCATTTGCCTTCCACGCCAGAGGTGGAGGAGTTGCCCATAAATAGCTTCTCGCCAGTCATCACTTTTGAATATGAAGAAAACATCTTCGCATCACCTCATATGTGACGTGTCACCCCGGTGTCCACAAACCATTTACGACACGTACCGACCATGTTGGTTTCGGAGACCACGCATACCATGTTGATGTCGTCATTGACAATGTTGGCTTCGCGTCGGACCCGTATCTTTCCACGACACTCAGAAGCTTTGTGGCCTATTTGTCGTAGTTAAGACATTTGCCTTTAAACTTGTACTGCTTGTATTGTTTGGACGTCCATTCACCGGAGCTTTTACGCTTCCTGTTCTTGGAGTCTTGTTTCACCACATGGGCCCCTTCAATAGGACGGATTTGTTTCTTGTCAGCCACCCAATTGTTTTGCTCGATTCGTAACCTGAGAATCAGGTCCTCCAATGACATGTCCTTGCGCTTGTGCTTGAGATAGTTTTTGAAGTCCTTCCAAGTGAGAGGTAACTTCTTGATCATCGCAGCGACTTGGAATGCTTCAGAAATGGTCATGCCTTCGACCACTATTTCATGTATTATCAATTGGAGTTGCTGAACCTGTGTCATTACACTTTTGGAATCTATCATACAAAACTCAAGAAACCTACAAACTACAAATTTCTTCAAGCCGACATCCTCGATTTTGTATTTTTTTTCTCTAAGGATTCCCACAGTTCTTTTGTTGTCTTAAATGGACAGTATACATCATATAAAGAGTTATCCAGTCCATTTAAGATGTAGTTTCTGCACAAAAAATAAAAATGCTTCCATGACTCGACAGCAGCCACGATGGTTCGGTCCGACTCCCCTTCTTTCAAAATAGGGCCGTCTCTTTCAGGAATTTTGACAAGTTCAACGTTGTCAGGTAGAAGAGCATCTTTTGCTGCCAGCATTTGAATTCTAAGCCAACAAATTTTTCCGGGCATTCACCATGAGTGTGGACGGTCGGGTGCAACATTTGAGTTGCAGCGAGTTCTTTTCTAGAGTTGGAAGCCATACTGCACGTTATAATAGCGATCAGTAACACAAAGATTATAAAATAATTTGTTATTGATCAATAACACAAAGATTATAAAACAATTTGTTATTGATCAGTAATTAATAACAAATTATTTTAGATTTTGTTTTGGCGGTATGGTTTAATTAGTAATCCACTGATTATTTTGTTACTTGTAAAACCAGTAATCTGTAGGAAATGTGAATACACATAAATTTGTAGTACAGAATACATATTTACAACCAAGTTTATGTAAACAAAATAATACAACAATAAATTTTGTAGAACAGACAGATGCTAAGACAATTCTCTAACACAGAATAATCCTTAAGCTAATCTTTAAAACATAAACTCAAAAAAAAAATTCTCTTCTGTTTGCACAGAGTGAAATACTTTTGTAACTTAAATTTACAAAATTGAAGTTGTCATTATATATCTATTTTAATCAGAATATGTTGACAGACAACATACGTAGGGGAAGAAGAAGAATAGAATGAAACTTGCAGTAACCAGTATGCCAAAAATATTTTTGTCTTAAGATTGTAGGCTGCCTGATTTGGTTCCTGTAGTAAATAGATTAGAGTTGATGTTTAAGGTCCACCGAGATTTGGAGTCTCTTTCCTTAAGACAAAAACTAGCGTCATTTAATGGAATGAACAGATTTAGGCCATTGAGTCTTCCAGGGATATGGATCTTACATGACTGAAGAGGCCAGACCTTCCAGCTTCAATCACCGGCAAATCAACACAATATTGTATTCTCTGTTTAGGCAGAAAGAAGTTGTACAGAAAAAACAGATTTTTCGTAACTGAAAAAAAAAAGTTTCTTGCAGTATATATCTAAGATGGTTGGGAGTTGGGAGCGGTTGAAGCGTGTCCGAAACAGACACAATCGTTTCAGGCATAACTGTCGGTAACCGCTGCTGCTGTAAGTGTTATGGCTTAAAGAGGCACAACTGCCGGCTGCTGTAAGCGTTAGACAAAACCGAAAAGGTCACGCAACTGCTTGGACTTGGAATGAACTGGTAGCAAAAAGAAAGGGTCAGTAGCTAGTCGATCGACCGACCAAGCTGGATGGGCACATGTGTGTGTTTGACCTACACTTAGCTAGGTCTTCCCTCCTACAGAAAAGTGTAGTGGCCCAAGGGCCAATTGTTAAGCCTAAAAGCTCTTATTTATAAAGTAGAGTTCTTTCCTTTTTATTCCCAATGTGGGATTCCCCACTAACTACTTACACAACTTCCTCATTCAAACCTTTATTGGAAACAAGTTTCCAACACATCATTGACGTGTCAAGTTTTCCGCCATCATTCCGAGCTCTGCAATTCCATCGTCTCTCCAATATTGGGTCGTGACTTCTTATTATCCTTCTTCTTACTTTTACGTGTTATTCATTGCACACACCATATTAACATATTCATTAACTTGCATTTTTTAGCCTTGCAATTGAATTGTTTCCTTACTTGTGGCACATTGTGTGATATACTGAATTGGAGAATACTTGTGTTAGATATTGATCAATGTTGGCTACATTGAGGACAATGTAAGAGATAGGTGTGGGGGGATTAAATTGATTAGAGATGTTTTTTGGGGCTAATTTTTTTAAAAAAAATTCTGTAATTTGAGGCCATGTGCATATTAATTGTCCCTCTTTCTGCCAAGTTGTTTTGCATTGCATCGTTGAGTGAAATGTGATGACATGATAAGAGTTAAATGTGAGTGATTATTTTTCTTTGTTTACGGCCCAAACATCGGTTTCCTTACAAACACGTTTGTGATATAATTTCAAAACGTTATTTTCATAAACTTGAGTAATTATCAAAAAGATAATTATACCCTTTTAATATTAATAAATATTTTTATATTTCATATATTATTATATAACTAAAATTTCCACTTTTTATATTACATATATTATTATATAACTAAATGTTCTACTTCTTATATTACATATATTATTATATAACCAATATTCCAACGAAAGCCTCACTCTCTCATTATTTATATCAATTTAAGGGTAAAGCTACTGCAATTTCCATAAGCATTGGTTTTGCAAATGTATTTTATGACTTTCGTCTTCTATGGGAAGACCGATCTGATCTTGCACAGCTTCTAGAAAGCCTCTGATCACTCTCTTATTTTCCCACTCCAATCTTCAGAGTTCCTAGTGCGAGTTCATCTCATCAATCTTGTGTCGCCATCGCGTAAGCTCTTGATTTCTCCCCTCCTCTCTTTCTCTCTTTCTTGATCTGTTTCTCCCTCACTTTCTCCGGATCTATTTTTCTTCGTAGAAGATCTGCACTTTGATTGAAATTTCTATGGCTATTTCAATGATGAAAAAGACAACAAAGAAGGGTGGGCATTTCGGGGAAATCTCGATTCATGTTGCATTTTCAGAGCAGTGTTTTGAAAAGAAACTCAATTTTGGAGCGTTTAAAACACAGTAGCATTTCCGAAACGCTGAATTTTACAAACATGGCATTGATACAATTTTTTTTGTCGAAACGCTCCAAAAACGCTGCATTTGATGGCCGAAACGCACAACCGGACGAGGCCTACAAAGTGACGTGTCTCGTGTAGAGCTGTCAAAACGGACATACAGGGCAGGTTTGCCAGCAAACATGACGGGCCATGAAAACCTTAGCCCAACCCAAACCGTGTTAGGCCCCGGGCAAAACGGGCATGTCAGCCCAAAATGGTTTTTTTTTCCCTTTTTTTACTATTGTACCAGTTTATATTTTTATGTCATAAACTCATAATTTATACCATAAATTAAACCACTATATATTACAAATCCAAAACCATTAAACTCAAATACTAAATAAGCAAAATACAAACACATTAATAAAATATGAATTATAAGATTAAATTTAAAACTTCATCCACCAAACCATTCCGTCTCTTCAATCTTCATTTATTCTGCAATTATTGATTTATATCACCATCTTTATCCACCATTTTCCTTACATAGGAATTCCAAACATCAAATCTGGATTTGTAAGAGACGACTGTGAGATAAGAGGGAAGTAGTAAGAGACGGCTATGAGATGATGAGATGAAAAGTTCAGTTGCGTGTGTATGTACGTGTGCAGATGTGAAGGTGGGAGAGGCGGAGAGGGAAAGCAGATCGATAGCTGTGACTGTGAGGCTATAACTCTGGGACAAAGAGGCGGAGCCGCCGTGCCACTACTAGATCTGGAATGGAAGTAGGATGAGAGAAAGAGCGCGACACTAAGGGTCTCAAAGAGCTAGAGCAATAGAGAGGGGCGTAGATCAAGAAGCGCCAGAGACAAAGGCGAAGACGAAGCGTCAAAGTCTCAAAGACTGAGAGAGTGAGGCTGAGATATTTTGAATCTTTGATGTTTACTTTTTATAGGCTAAATTTTTTAAACCTAATTTTAATTTTAGACTGACTAATGGGCTTGGGCTGCTGAATAATTTTAGACTTTTACTCTTTTGGTCTTTTAATTTTTAAGATTGAGAAATTACGGGCAGCCCATCCCCGCCTCGTACCGTTCAAGCCCGCAGCCCGCGCGGGCAATGCACGTGAGGCCCACTACCAAACGGTCCTTGATTTCTTTGGCCCAACCCATCCTTTTTAGGTGGCGGGGCGGGCATGCCTGCGGGCTTTAGCCTAATTTGACAACTCTAGTCTCATGGATCTTGACGATGGATAGAGTGAAAATGTGTACAATTCAATACACAATGACCTTGTCTGTGAGCTGTTGGGCTTAAACAACATTACATCAGTCAATTGTGCTCTATTTCATTGTTGTGTGTGATCAAGCATATTATGCTCATTCTAGAACTTGCTTTGTTATGCATTTTGAGACCACACCATTGGATTCATGCATTGATATGATAAGGGCAATTAGGTTTAGCCTTTTGTTGGTCTTCCTTGAATTGACCTACCCTTACATTTTCCCCTTAGTTAACCCGTTTGAGCTTGTGGCCTTTCTTTCATGCTAACACATGCATGATGAGCCTTATCCCATTTTTTTGTTCATTTAATCCATCTTCTTTGTTGAACCCTTCTAGTCAAGAAGTGTGAGAATGAAATTAATGCATATGTCAAGATTGGATTTGTACGTTGATTGCTAGAAGTTAAGGGGGATTTGGGAAAGGAAAAGAAAAGAGGCGTGACAATGAAAAAAAGTCATTCAAAATAGAAAACGCAGAAAAGAGAAGTTTGATTCAAAGAAGAAGAAAAAAGAAGCAATGTCCAAAAAAACAGAAGTGAAAAAAAAATGAAAATCATTGCCTCAACGAAGAAAGGTGGGCAAAAGTTGATAATTTCATTGTAATTTGTGACACTCCTTTAATGTACTCACTTGATTTTATATATTTGGGAGTATGCAATTGTGAAAGATATAGGTCAATACTTGGTATCTTGTGGGGAAAATTTTCTTGATGTTTTTGGAGATTACCAAGTGGGAAAAAAGAAGAAAGAGAGGGTGCAAAGGGGTGGGGAGTTGATTCTTATGTTGAGCAATGGGAATGAGAGTGCCCTATATGCCGTTGATATTTTGTGTGCATATCTAGTTGACTTGTTACACCTCATATTTCCCTTGTCATACCTTTACCAATGGCCCTATTAGAACCATTACAAGACCTTTGATTTTTGCATGAATTCATATTTTAGTGGTGGAGATTTGATATGTGAGCAAGCTTATGGTAATGGCATATTATGCTTTGATGTTGAGTGATTTGATACACACTACCTTTTAAACACCAATGAGTGAATAAGTGTTATCCTTGGTGAGGTGTTGTAACACCCGATACTTGCATATTTGGTTGATTGTGCATTAGGGTGTGTTAACATAATTAATTGTGTGCTACGTGTTATATTTATTCAGTTGTTTATGTGTTTTTTTTTTTGGACTTGTGTAATTGTGTTACGAGAGTCCATTTGAACTCAATATATGTTGGACTTGATGTGTAACGTGTTTAAAGTCCATATTAAGATTTTGGTTTTGTTAGTTATGATTTATAACATTGAAATAGAAAATGATACATTAAAACTAGAAAATATTTATTTTCGGCTAAGTTGACCCAAATTGTTACGTATGATTATTCGTTTCTTTCTATAGTGTTCAAATAAATTTTTATTTTAAGCTTGACTAATTAATAATGATTAAATAGTGTTAAATTGGGTCTAATTAATGATTAATTGATTTGACTTTTGACCAAACAATAAGGTATGACTAACTATTTATTAAATGTTAAATTTCTCACCAAGTGACTAATCAATTGGATTTTGGCCGAGCATCAATAATTCAAACAAGTTTGTTTGTTTTCTTTGCTTTCCAATTTTCGATCGGTGGTGATACGATCTTGACAAGCCTTGAAAGTGTTTCCAAGAGTTTGTGGATTCATTTGTCAAGTTTTGAAGCATGGAGTCAAGTTTGTAAGCTTAGAAAACTGTTTGTGTACTTCAGGGGGTCAAAGTGGTAAGTCAGCAAAGTTGAATTAATTTTGGACACAACCTTCTGTAAAGGAACCGCTTGCATGACTAGCCGTGGAATGCGGCCACATTCTCAATATAAAAGTTGACGTGTTTTTAATTGTTTTACTATGGGGTTTTTACTGTTAGGGTATTTTTTGGGTTTTCGTTTCCTTTTATTTAAGTTTCTTTTTCCTAAAGTTTATGTTTAAAGTTTCCTTTTATTTAGTTTTCTTTTTCTGCAAGAATTAGGGTTTGTTTTGTAAGCCTATATAAAGAGATTCTTAAACATTGTTTTGGGAGTTGCTTTTTGATTAATAAAATTGAGTTGATTTTCTGGATAGAAAATTGTGTTCTTATTTGAGTGTCCAAGATTGGAAGCTCAAATTATAAACATCGTGGATTCGTTGTTTATAATTGAATTTGACTTATCAGTTGGAGAATCATCCCAATTGTGGCATCATTCACAATTTCAAGGTTCACGTCATTTCAAGGGCGTTGGGTCGCGGAGTCATTCATTCTAAAACCTTTCTAGGAGATCTTGGGTCCTTATCAGGTGGTGTGACCTACACCACCTCTTTATCTTTTAAATTGTCAAATGAGCAACATCAGCTCATTTTCTTCTTCTTCTTCTCGCATCCGTCCGCCATACTTGTGAGTGAGTTTGAGGGTTCGAGCTTTCAGGCTCGATTTCTTAACGAAATATTACACGTTTTTAATTTCGACTCCACATGGGTGTTCTATGTGTTGAGGGCTACATTTATACCTGAATATTTTGTATTTCTACCGATATTTTTCGGAGGAGGTAAGTTACTATCTCCTTCCCTTTGTATGTAGAATTAACATATATGTACTGTGGGCTACTCCCACGCGATTTGTTTTGATTTAGGATTACAAATACTCTCGATATGATTTATTGATTATTTGAATTGGTATGTGTATTTAAATGCTTGAGATTATAATTGGGCCGAATTAAATGTCGGTAAGATTGTGTTGGGGTGAATCCTGTTAATCGATGTGATGCCCAAAATTTATAAATAATAAATAAATGACTCAACATAATCGATTTAGGCCCAATAAATATAATGAGTATTGTATTGGGTTCCTACAATGTTGTGGAATATTTTGGGTTAGACATTTTAAATGAAATAGCATATATGAGTCGATTGAGGTTAAGCAAATAAATGCTTCCATGTTTATTTTCAAGTAAATAAGCATGCTTGTATGTGCATCGAGCCCTGTACTTGGGATTCGATGGTTGTGTTTTATTACAAGTAAACAACTACATGTGCTTTGTATTAAGTCCGACCGACATATGTGGGTTTCGTGGCATCTGGGCGACAGAAGTAGTTACAAGAGTCAAATCTCGTAAATGCTTCGGGTCGTAATTATCGTGTCCCTCGTTATGGTTCATAACAGGGAAGTAGTCTGTGTCAGAGCAATTCACATAACCAATTAGAGGCTAGACTCTTGGGTAAACGTCAGATAGTATTGACCTAGTTAAGCCCCAAGGTCCTTGGTTTTAGATACTATTAGGTTCAGTTACAGTTCAGTTTGTGTATTGAGACAGCGACACTGCTATAAGGTTTTGTTGCAGGACAAGTAGGAAAGTTCTCCTACAGTTTCATCTCAGATATAGATTAGATTGAGATATTGATTTATATCATGGTTATGTGTTTATTTACGTTGAGACAATGTGCATTATGACATAATCAACGTAATTTGTGTGCAAATATATGAATTGATATACTTGGTGTATTTTGTATTGTTTATATGTGTATAACAGCATGCCATTTAGTTACCCGTAGTAACTTACTGAGTTATCTCACCCCCTTCCCTTTATTTGTTTTCCTTAGGTCCCAGCTAGGCGGGAAGTTCATGATGAGGTCGGCGAGACACACTTAGACTGTCACCTGTCTTTTGGTATGTAGCTCTACAGGAGTGTATTTTCATTTTATGAGGACATGATTGTTTCTAGGGGAGTTATATAAACTCTACCTTGGGGGTTTGAGATACAGTAGTTTTGTATTATCCTTTTGATGCCGACGTTTAGCGTCGTGCTTGTGTATATCATATTACTTTAGTTTGTTGGCTTTAGAGCCATGGTATTTTGTTTTGGGTAGAAGCTCGTTGACTTTGACTTTTGTAATCCCGACTTTTGGAGGCCGTAGTGTTTATATTATCATCACATGGATTGATATTGTGTTATCAGGTTTTATTTAGCTCGTTTAAGCAGGGGCTTTGCACATGTTTTGTTTGCTTATGTGTTTGTCAGGCGTTCAACCTGAGGCTCGTATAGAAATTGGGGTTCGGTTCGTCTCAGGTGTTGATTCTTGTCACGTTCAATCTTCTTGAAGTTGTTGAGGATTGGTGAGGCACATGATTTTTTCTTAGCGTTAACTAAATCATGATTGTTTGCTCTCTCTTTGAAGGTTATTTGTTTTCCCTCTTCATTGCATGGTGACTTTGGACATATTGGGGACATATTTTGGTTAAGCGAGTGTCAAGTATTTGAGAGCCCGATTTTGTTAATTTCCTTGAGCGTATGTTTGATGCATGCTTGAGGGCAAGCATGGTTTAGGTGTGGGGGGGATTTGATGTGTATTTATTATTCCATATTTTATGCCTCTTGTTTCCCTTATTATATCTGATTCTTACACATAACTGATCTGATTTATCATCTTTTACTGTAGGAGATAAAATACTCGAACTTAGAGCGAAATTGGGCTGAAACATGAAATTTTGCGCATATTTTGGAAGACTTAGGCCAAGTGGACTCAAGAGAAGAAATAAAGAGATGGACTTGAAATTATCAACAACCCAATTGTTGAAGAGGAAGCTCTTAAAGAGTTATTTTTTCATTAAATTTTTAGCTCTTTTTGTAATTAGATAATAGATAATAGTTGATGGGGGTTAGTGAAAATTAGGAATTATGGAGACATTTGGAGAGTCACAAAAACTCACACACATTATCTTCATTCTCTCCTCTCCCTCAATCTCACATCTTCTTCCTCCCCCACAAAGAAAAGCTTCAAGTTTTTAATCAACTTGGTAGTAGACATAGCAGTTTACACTATGAACCACTTTAATATGTGTTGTGTCATTTATTTATTAGCTTTATGTGTTTGACTAGTTGTTGTAACACTTAAAAAGTTTCAATCTGCATAAGTGTCAGTCAATCTCTAATCAGCTACTTACTTGACTAATCGTATAAATTGTTCTTAAGTTATTGCCTTTGATAAAAGTGATTGTTTTGAAAAGAATCTTTCATCAACTGTGACTAATATTCATTATTAGTCAGTCAACAATTTTTTTAACCTGCATCAGCTGACTAATAAGTTTTTTTTTATTAATATACAATTTGAACATAGATATGAATAATTTATTGTTGCGATGGAAAATATAAAAAGAAAAATGAATGTGAAATAAAAAAAACTAAAAAAACCCTTTTTCGAACACCACCCTACCCACGTTACCCAACCACCCCCTCTTCACCCCCCCCCCAACACAGTATTGTTTATTTCATTTTTCTTTCCACTTGATAAACACCACAACTGCACAACACCCGGACAACCAACCACACCTACCATTTTCTTTCGAGTCGTGCTATTCAAACCCCCAATTCCTATGAGTGTACCCCTTAAAAACACTATCTTCCTATTTTACCCTTACTTTTTATAAACGTACCCACTCATCCATCTTTTTCATTCCCTCTTTGCGTATCCCCCCACCAGCCTCACTGCCTTCCCACCCTTGCAGAGATAGACTGAGTCGATATTGCCGACATCGAGGTAATGGCAGAAGCGAAGGTCGGAGAGGGAGAGATGACCACCGAAGTCGAATCTGGAATAGCAGATGGCATCCCAGTAAGGGTCGGAGGAGGGAGTGGGGGTGGTGGCTAGGTCAGAAGAAGAAGAGGGGGAGGAGGAATGGTACGCAGAGAGGGAGAGAAGGAGAGAGGAGAACGTCGAGGCGGTGGAAGAAGTGAAGGTTGGAAAGGGAAAGATGACCGCCAGAGTCAGATCTGGAATGGCGGATAACATCCCAGTAAGGGTCGCCGGAGGGGAGTGAAAGTGGAGGAAGCGAAGGTCGAAGAGAGGGGGGGAGGAAGAATGGTACACAGAGAGGGAGGGAAGGGAGGAGGGCACCGAGGTGATGGAGGAAACGAAGGTCAGAGAGGGAGAGATGACCGCCGAAGTCGAATAGCACAACTCTTTTCTTTCTCACTTCCCACCTTCACCAAGAAGTCATCCCAACCCACCATTTTCCTTCCCCAGCCCACACATACACGTACACATACACTTTTCTTCCATCTCCAATTTTCTATCTCATCATTTCTCAACCTTGCAAACACCCAAGAAGCAAGCCATCTCCCTTCATCTCTCTCTCCTCTGACAAACCCTTCATTGCTTTGGTTTTCTTCCTCGAATCCAAGTGAGATCCACCATCTCCGGCCGTCATCCGTGTATTCTCATCCATCTTCGAGCCCCATATTAGAAGAACTCTAGCACATTCAACCTTTTCCAAAGACAAACCTTTGTTGCCGGCAAAAAATGGTAAAACGAAAAATTCTCCGGCGAACAACCTCTACGAAACGGTGAACGACATATTTAATTAAGCTCCAATTATGAAAAAGTACCCATGAAATAGGGTTTTAGCAAAGTATGGCTTAAGTCATCATCATCTTATTCTTGTAATATAATACTACACATCACCAGTCTTATCAAAAGTTGTTGATTTAAGTTTGCCTCTACCCCAAATACTATTGCCACCAATACCAAGAGTCTCAATACAGCTCACCAAGCTCTCTCCTTTCCTTTCTTCATCACCTCCTTCCTCAATCAACCCCATACTCCTCCCAATCTGAAATTCCCACTACCAATTCTACCCATTTTAATCCCCAATAGAAATCTTCATTCTCATTTTCTTGAAACTCGTTTTGTATATAAAAAAAGATGGCTCTATCCACAACATTCTTCTTTATTCAGCATTAATTCCACTTACCTTCCCACCAAAATAATTTTAGGTCAACATCCTACTAAGGGCAAAATTGTTCTTTCACAAAAAATTTAACGGCCCTTCCAAAGATAACATCACGAGAGACTTGCATGAAACCTAAAGTCGAATTGAAGAACCGTCATAGACAATTTTCAACATCAATCACCATTTAATTTAAAAAAGTCAACTTCAGAAACCAAAATATATAACCCCTCCGTTTTCAAATTATCTTCTTTTTTTCTTTTTCATCTGTTCTAAAATAATTGTCATCTTTCAAAATTCTACCTTTTAGGAAAACACTTTCACCACTTTACCCTTATTTTTTTTCCTACTTACTTTAATTATGCCCACATACTCATCGACATTAAAGGAAACCACACATTTTACCAATATTTATAATACAGTCAATTATTTTTTCTTTAATGGTATGCCAAATTAAAGTATATAATAATTTGAAAACGATTGGAGTATTAATCTTGTCTTTTTAAATAAGAGTTAATTAATTTTATGTTGACTAGTACTCCGTATTTCTTTTTGCAGAAATAATTTCCAACATAATTTTCTAGTCACCGAGTTTGAATCTACCTAAAGTAGGTCCTACTAATGAATTTTAAACTGTAAAGACAAATAAGGTTAATAGTGTGAATAACACAAATCGTCCCTGTATTTTACCACTTTTTTAAACTTCGTTCTTGTTAAAAAATTGAACCTTATTAGTCCTTATACAAAAACATTTGACGGAAATCATCATTCCGACCATTTTTTTTTTTCCGTTAAGTCAACACACGTGCATCTCATGTGATATTGGCTAGGAGTAAAATAGTCATTACTGAAGAAAGTATTGGGACCATTTCTCTGACAACATCGTCTTCGTCCTCTCCAACACCTATTTACATCATTGATGGGACCCGACCTGGTTCCTCCCAGGTGGAAGGTCACGTGGCTGCCAATGCGACCTAGGGGAACCTACATTCCGACCATATGCGCGTCGTCGGAGATGACCACTGGCCCAATAGGCGACAACGACCAACTCGACCGAGGATCCTCAAAATTCCCAGGATAATATGACGACCGAGCATGATCGACTGTCTTCGTACAGGGTCCATCCTACCTTCCATTTCCAACCTCCTTAACTCCACGACTTAATTCTCAACTCCACCAACTCAATGGAAAAATCCCTTCTGAGCTCAGCAACTGCCACTCTCTCAAGAACATCACCGAGAAAATCCCAGACAAACTCGGAAACAGCAGCAACCTCCCAAGAAGATCGGGCTCCCTCATTGCCTCATTGGGTAAACTCGGTAAACTTCAATTACCTCACTGCCAATCATCTTGATCTTTTATTTTCCAATTTAACTATCAGAGCTCAGTGAGGCAATTTGGGTATGAACAGAGGATGAATGTTACCAGTGTCTTCATTTCCAATTTAAGTCTCATGCTTTCTTTTGAAACCCAGATTAGATCTGGATGTAACTATTGAAACCCATATATAAACTTGAACAAAAACCATCAAATCGGATCAAAACCCAAATCTGCATCTCAAGAACATCACTGGGAAAATCCCAGACAAACTCGGAAACAGCAGCAACCTCCGAAGAAGATCGGGCTCCCTCACTGCCTCACTGGGTAAACTTAGTAAACTTCAATTGCCTCACTGCCAATCATCTTGATCTTTTATTTTCCAATTTAACTGTCAGAGCTCAGTGAGGCAATTTGGGTATGAACAGAGGATAAATGTTGCCAGTGCCTTCATTTCCAATTTAAGTCGCATGTTTTCTTTTGAAACCCATATTAGATCTGGATGTAACTATTGAAACCCATATCTAAACTTGAATAAAAACCCATCAAATCGGATCAAAACCCAAATCTGTATCATAACCCAAATCTTAAATAAAGAAGAGAGAGAGAAAGAGCTGTTACGAATTGTAATTCATCCCTTTGTCTTCTCTGTCACATCTCTATTTGATTCCCTCAAACCAAGATCACTCGATTAGCTAGCTTTGGAATTCCTTCAAACTCATATATGTCGATTAGCTTTGTGTATTTAGAATGTTGGTTTGGCTTTTTGTTCTACTTGAGGAGGATTCTAATAAGAAGAACACCAAAGGTTCGGGGTCCCCTAGAAGGGTTCGAAGGAGGGAGAGAAGGTGCGGCAGCCATGGCTGCCTCCATGGTGATCAAAAAAAGGAGAAAGAAATCCAACCGCATATCAGATACAAAAAAACCTCAGAACAGAGATATATCACAGAAGGAAAGGCAGATTGATCTCCTTGCACTGACTAGGTGGGGTAAATACGCGAGGAAGAGTCAACTATTTACCAAGTGTGAGCCATTGAAGTTTGACGAAGAATATCGATCGGAGATGAGACAGGTGGAGACGATGAAAGCGATGCAAGCTTGGCTGGAAGCTTATTTTTTTAATTTATTTTTTGTGTATGCATTAATTAATTTTCAAAACAAACCCTATAATAATTTATTTATCCCAATGGTCCCCAAACGATAAACTGCCAATTTTACCCCTAGCTAATATCACGTGAGATGCATGTGCATTGACCTAGCAGGAAAAAAAAAGTAACGAAATTGGATGGAAGGACCAATTGCGTTACAAGCTTTAGTAGAAGGACGATTTTTAGGAATTTGAGACGAATTTGGAAAAAAATGATAAAGTACATGGACGATTTGGGTAATTCACTCATATGAATATAAGAGCATCCCCAATGTATAATATTCGTATACATCTTCTTAGCTGGGTCTCACCGCCACATATATATTTTTCTCTTCTTTTTCAATTTAAGAATATATCTTCTCATTCCTAATCATTTTACACATCTTTTTAGCTGGGTCCCACTAATTATTATTTTTTCAATTTGCCCCCCCCCCCACCGGTCACACACACAAACACATAAGAAGATTCATTTTTTTCTTCATATTTAGGAAGAAAATTTCTTCTTTCTCCTACATGGAAATGTTAAGAAGTGTTCCACCATTGTTTGATTTCATCTTCTTAATAAAAAAAAGGGTTAATATCAGTTTTGATACCCCAACTTTACCTGTTTTTCAATTTTCATACCCATCGTACCTAGGCAATCAAATTAAAGTCAAACGTTTCCAAAATCGATCAATTTCAATCCAAATCGTTAACTGGCCGTTAAGAACTAATGGCTGACCTGCTATCCTAGGTCAAAAACCGACAACTGTCTTGGCAACCGATTAAATGTTGATTCTTATCAAACTTTATCACCACAATCACCCATCTATGCCCACCATGTCCGGCCAAGCCCCTCCAAAGTTGTACCAGATCTTACTTGAATTTTTGATAGCCACAATTCCAAGAGAATCGAAGGCCTTACGCTTTCATTCCCACTGAGATTCTCTTCAATGTATATTTGATCGAAAAAAGAAAAGAAATACAGTCAAGGGACCGGGAAAAGATTCTCTTCTATGGTTGATCGAGAAAGCCATCGAATTTGAGAAAGGTGCTAAGCCTAACTTTTATCGAGGCCTACATTGAAGTTGGAAACTTTTATCGAGGCCTATTACATTGAAGTTGGAATCAAAGACTCTTCTTTCTTACCGCATAGTCGAATTTAAGAGTGGGAATTCCAAAATCCAAGCCATAGGCTCAACTGCTGAGACCGGCCATGGAGATGGTCATCGGACCGCAATGGAGTCTCGCCTGACCGGTTTAGGCCGAAACGAGGCTAGAGCAAAGACAGATCTGTTACATATCACGACTCGTTGAAGATGACAACTAAAGGGCTCATAACAAACAGACCCACGACTTAGTCTTCAAGTCGCCTGGAGATGAAGTTAGATGAGATCAAGGAGGTCGGCCAGCAGACGCCGTGATGGAGAAGAGAGATAGATGGCGCTTGGATTTGCTTGAGACGAACAAAAAAGGACGATGCCCGATTTAAGTAGGCTCGCACGTGAGATGGAAAAGGGGGGTTTTGATCGGAGGAGAAATAGATATCAAGGAGGACTGAGAGGCTTGATCTGTAAGACAAACAGAGTCGAGTTGGTATGGTTCCTGAGGGTCACGAACATGGCGGGTGTAGATGGGTGATGGCGTAGAAGTTCTGCTTCCAACCTGATAGGTCACAGTTCTTAACCGTTAAGTCCTTAACGCCGCTAATCCATTTGGATTGAAATTGATCAATTTTGGAAACGTTTGGCTTTAATTTGATTGCCTAGATACGATGTGTATGAAAACTGAAAAACATGTAAAGTTGAGGTATCAAAACTGATATTAACCCTAAAAAAGACATAAGAAGATGAGATTTTTCAACAATGGGGATGCTCTACAGGGCCACCCCAAAGGTGAAGTTAGGTAAACTAGGGCTTTAGGCCTCAGTAAATAGGAGGCCTCAATTTTATTTTATTTTACTATAAGTACTAGGTTACTCTTAGATTTCCTAAACTAAATAACGGTTATTTTTTTATTTAACGCATTAATTAGTAATTAACTGATTACTATTTACTTATGATTGATTTAGTGAGTCCGTGACTTACCAGTTAGATTGGTTAGTTTCTTACAAGTTATCTTTCACGTCTCCGGCTCTTCATCTCCATCTGTGACTCCTCTAGTCCTCCGCCACTTACCCAGTTTCTAGCATTAGCAGCGATTGCGAACCAGACCAAGGCAACCACACCAGCTTCATAAATCATATACAGTCTTCTTTCGTTTTTCGGCTATTCCCTTCCTGGAGAGGAGGATCGAGACTCATCTAATAAACGAATTGGGCCATTGCATTTTGCCTTGTGAGGCCGCACCCGATCCCTGACCAGGTTTCTTTGTTATAACTATATTTTTCTTTAGTCTTGCATCTTGATTTGAATAATTTGATTTATAGTCATTTAATTTAATTTTGTAAAAATACATTGCTTTTTCATTTTAACTTATAAAAGTTGTAGAAATGTCAAGTAGAAAATTTGAATCTGATTATTCGAAATTAAAGAAAAAAAGAAGAAGCTTTAATCGAATTACAAAAAGAGTCCATCAAGAAAATAATTTGCACGGCTTCATTCTCCATAACGGTTGGACCGGCCAGATGGTCTAAATATTGAACCGTGTAGATTTGTACCTATGCTTGGCATTTCATATTCGTATAGTAATTTTTAAAAAAATCAAACTTTTTAAATAGGGGTATACTTAATACAGCACCTATAAAATGCTTAATACAGCACTTTTTAAAAATATTTGACCAAAATACCCTTTACATAATTAATTTTTTGGTTTTTTTATTAAATTTAATTTAACAAATTTTAAATTTAAAAACATTTTAAACACAATTAATTTACTAATTAATTTTATTTAGTTACTAAATACAATTAAATTACTAACCAAATTTTTTTTTAGGGTTTAGGATCTGGCAGCCAGCCCTAACTAAAAAATTTTTTTAAGGTTTTGATAAGCTAGCCCTAACAAAAAAAAAAAAAAAATTTTTTTTTTTTGGGCTAGCCCCCAAAAAAAAAAAAAAAAATTTTTTTAAGGTTTTGGATCGGTTTGGCGCCAGCCCTAACCAAAAAAAATAAAATTTGTTTAGTGGATCGGGCCGGGCAAAGTGTGGGCTAGGGCGGGGAGGGATCGGGCTTGGCCCAAAGCGAATGGGAGGACCGGGAGGGACTGGGGCCGGGCAAAGCGTGGGCCGGGCCGGGGAGGATCGGGCTTCGCCAAAGCCGAGCGGGAGTGGCCGGGGAGTGGACCGGGCCGCGGGTGGGCTGGCCGGGGAGGATCGGGCCGCCGTGCCGAGTGGGAGGGCCGGGGAGGGCCGGGGTTGGGGCAAAGTGCGGGCGTGGTCCATGGGCGGTGGGGTGATCCTGGGCGGTGGGGGTGGTCCGCGGTGTTGGTTCGGTGTTCAATTTTTATTTTTTTAATTTATCAAGGCGTAATATAAGATTTTTACAATAAAAAGCCCAGATAAAGATTTTATAAGGCCAGACAAGACACTATGTTTAAATATACTCTTTTGTGAAAAAGAGAACATTATTTTAGAATAATTTATTGTCTCCTGTCAAACACCGACAATAGGTGGGCTCAAATGGAAACACAACATCAAGCTAAATCACCTCACAAGTCACAAGTCAACCAATTTAGGTTTGTTGGTTTGTGGATCGAATCTAATTCCTCAGATCTGAATTTCTTTATCGCCAAGTCTGTTGAATCCACTGTTCTAAATGGATGTTGAATTCACTGATCATAGCATGTATCGGTACCCCCACCCCTGCAAGTCACAATTTTGATCACCGTTCCAAACGGAATCCCATTTGAATCTAGCGATGGAGACACTGGCAATGGGATGAACCCCTAGGCAATAATTTATCTGGCATCGGAGCTAAGGGCAGACTGCAGTATAAACACGGTACATGCGACCGTCCCTACAACTACTGCCTCATCTTTCGAATATTAATGTACCCTAAGAAAGCAAGAACCCAAGGAAGACGATGGCAATTGTACAAACGGGTCTGGTGGCATGTATAGCTGAAGCAATTGTGCCTGTATGACTTTACTCGCAGCATGGTTTTTCGCCACATTGGGGGTGGTCCTCTTGAACAGGCTTGAAAATGGAAACATCTGATATTGTCAATTAATTGTATGATAAAATCATAAATTCATGAAAATGCTGTACAGTACAACTATTCCGTAAATTCTTGATGTCAGCATTCAATGTGGATATTAATTTATCAAAGCTCAATACCAAAAGTATATGGAAGAAGAAGTTGCTAATTAACCTCGCGATCATTCTCCCCCCCCCACACACACAATCACCACACTCACAAAAAAAGGAAATACAGGAAAAGAATAATGGTCTGCATTTTTTTAAACATGACATACATTGTTGGACATTTTGTAACAATTTTGCTTTTAGATGAGTTTGTTACTCAGCATAGTTTTGCAAGAACTAGAGTTCAATCATCCCACTTGCATTTTCTAAAAATAAATGGTACTCAAGTATGCACACAAGGGGGAGTGTTAAAGTATGATATATATTGCCGGGCCTCTTACTTGAGAAACAACCAATGGATTGCCACCAGTTTCCAGAATCAACATGCATTAGCAGCATTCTTTATGTTACAAACAATAACTTGATACAGAAAATCAGAACCGGAAACTGCTGAGGTAACCTTCATATCAATCTAATACATCACGTAAAATAAGCATATTAAGCAAACATAACCTAGACAACCATGTTTTTGGGGCTAATTTAAAGAAAGGTAAACAATCAACCCATCCATTAAATGATCATTTCATCTAAAACTGTTCGAGTGATGGATGGGTACTGCAACATCAAAATCATGACTCTCCATCATGAACATATTTGGAACCTCTAACTTCAGCATCACTATTTCCCACACCAATTAATGTCATAAGCTAGCCTAGCCTGGAAAAGAATCTGCATGTGTGCAATAATGACTACAAAAGCCATCTTAACCTCCACAGAATCATATATATACACCAATATGCATCATAGCGTTAAATAAAATATTTCAACTAATTTTCTGTTGAAAGAACCTTCAAACTACTAGTTAAACTTTACCATAGCAGTTCATGCTGGAAAAGTATAAATATTTTCATCTTCTGCCAACATGTTCTTGAGGAAGAGATTGCAGCAAAAAGATCTTGCATGCGGTTGGTCTAAGTTCTTCATTTTGGCATGTGGGTGGTCTCTAAGGTGGATGTCGTTTGATGATTGGTCGTTAGGTAATTCTGTCAAAATGCAAAAACACTAACTTTAGTCTCAAACGATTATTCGAAGATTCTTGAAGCAAATTAAACTTTTATATTTGAAGGGCTAATGACCCATTGTAAGCTCTCTCTATTTGGTGTCATTTTAATCGCTACATTGATGATTTTTTTCAATAGTTTAAATCATTTTGATCAGATGAACGAGCGAGAAGTCATGCCCAAAATTCGCCAGACTAGCAAGTAAATTAACACCAGAATGTGTCGCTAGCCATTCATATATAAAAAATTTATTTGCTTCAATGATTTTTAGACAAGCTGACCCATGCCTTTTAAAATAAGGGGTTTGAGAACTGAAGTTAGTGCTTTTGCATTTCGCCCTTCAAGGAATTACTTAACGGCCAAGCATCTAACATGATCCATCTTGAGAACCATGAGCATCCAAAAATGTCATACTTAGACTAACCTCGTGCAAAGACTAAGTTAACCCTTGAAACAACTTCCTCATAAACTATTATTTACTCACAAATAATGCTAAAATGGTTATTTATCTTTCCTTAAGCCCCTCCAATCATCTTGTAACATGGGGACTGAAGTATATATACAAGGCAGTGTGCTTTCTTATAAATACACAATTGAGCAAACCGCACAAAAACCATAAAGTAGCATATTGACAAGAGTCGTGATCTGTCCATGTAAACTGTTTTTTGGAAAATATATTTCCTTTTAGACAGATTTTAGAAAGCAAACTAATGCAATCCTACAACAATGATTAATGGACAACCATCAAGTAAATGTGTAACTATTATCTTTGATACAGAAGGGAAAAAATTGAAACATTCTAATATATCACTTAATATATATTTTCCGAAAAATGTATAATATCGATCAAAGGAAAGAGGTAACCTAAATTTTGACCAGAGGTGATGTTCAAAAAGAAAATTCCATTTTTTTTCAATTTGCGTCAAATGATTATACATACAACACACGGAGGACTGACAATTCATTCCTAATCTACAATTGAAATGTAAAAGGGTACAACCAAACCTTCACGTCCCAACACAGCATCAAATTAACGTCATTAATCGACGCGCTTTGGCGATGAAACTAAGTTCCTCCAGAGATAACGGCCGCTTGCCATGTCCACAAATGTCCAGAATCCCGTTCCAATTACCGTAGAAACCTAAAATACCATTTGTGTGTAAACATATTGCGTAAAAATTATAAAATGTGGAGGGAAATTTTTTTGATTAATTGAAAAAATAGAGGGAAGTAACAAATATAAACCCTAGAGATGAAGGGATGAGGAAATGGAACCTTGGAGGATCGGTCAACGGAAGTTGATTCAGGGAGGGGATTCTTGGCAGTGGAATCGTCGGCGTCGTGGAGGTTTGGCTGAGATTTGAGGTTGCGGAGGACGAAGAATCCGGCGAGGGTTGCCGAGAGGAAGATGAGAATGATTCTGAGGGGACACATTCTGTTTGGAATTTTCTCCCTCTAACGAGCAAGCAAATCTAGAGAGAGAAACACAAACTCTTTTTTCTAGAAAGAGAGATTTGGTGAAGGAAAATATTAGTAGGATAATGGAGGTGGTTGATATGTCGTTAATCAGGATTTATGAATTTTAAGCCGCCAACAATAATTATCTTTTCCGTTTAAGTATCTATCCTACTATTTTGAAATATTTCATTTTAAAAAATTATTTCTATAATTTTTATACTCCGTAATATTTTAGCATTATTCTCAATATTTGATATTAATATACTCCCTCTTTCTTAAAATTATTGTTCTATTTTCATTTTTATCCATATCAAAATAATTATCTTATTTAATTTTTTTTTCTTTTTAGGATAATACATTTACCACTTTACCTTACTTTTTTATCTTACATTAATTATGAGCAACATACACATGTGTTTTAAAATAAACTATACATCAAACTAATATTTCTTTCGTCCCTAAATTATCGTCCTCCTTTCTTTTTTCGTTCGTTTTAAAATAATTATCCAGTTTGAAACTTACTTTTTTAAAACATCACTTTTACCACTTTACCCTTATTTTTTCACTCTACTTTAATTATAAGCTACATACACATGGGCTTTAAAGAAAATTACACATTAAATCAATATAAATAATCAAGTCAATTTTTTTTAAATTCGTGTATCGGGTCAACTAGAACGATAATTTAGGGATATAGAGAGTATTAATAATCCAATGAAATGCATTTTCTTAAACCGTACGTCAAGTCAACCCAGAAGATAATTTTGAGACTGAGTGAGTATTAATTATACTCAAATATTATTGTAATTATAATCACCTCTAATGTTAGTTATATGCACACTTCGTTACAAATGATCCATCATATTATTTTGAGATTGTTTTACATAAACATTCTACTTTCAAAAAATTTGTTTGCAATTTGTATAATTTTTATAATTTTTCATCTTTACTCCACACTTGTATCATAATCATAATGATTGTGCTTAAGTATTTTAGTAATTTAGTATTTATGATCAACTTCAATGTCATTCATTCATTATTTAATTATTAGATTTTTTAATCGATGACTCTTTTGGCCGGATGGAGTTTCCTTAATTATTAGACTATTTTGGTGGAACGGAGCAAGTAGGGGTGTGCATGGCATTGACAATGGTTATCAAGCATTAGATTTAAAAGCCCAAGATTATTGAGCCCATGGGCGACGGGCATTGACGGCAGCCATTTGTTTATGTTTTTAAATAATTTTATTGTTTTCATTCAAACTTTGGGTCTCAACTTTCAGCCCATCAATTCATTGCCATGAATTTTTTTTTTCAAACTATTATACTTGCAAATTTGAAATAAAACACAGTTGAAGTGAAAGAAAAGGAAGAGAAACAACTAAGTTAAAATATAAATTTAGTATGTAGTTATAACTTGACATTACCGATGTCAAATTTTAATCTTGCATGTGATGAGATTGAGAATAGAATATCAATAGATGTATAGATGATTGAGTAATTAATTATTAAAATAATAGGGTTTGACTTTTAGGTTTTTATTTTTAGCAATAGCTTTATTAGTTGAAGTGTATTATACTATTACTATATTTATAGATTATAATTTATAACCTATAATATATAAATATAAGAATAGTATAATACACATAAATTAAATATATAGGATTTGGTCAAGGATCTATAATTTAAAAAATTAAAAAAGTTATCATAGAAGAGGACGGCGCATAACAGGAGTAGTTGAAGGCCAGAGGAGAGACCACGGGCATTTGACTCATCTAAAGTCTAGTACTATGTAGTGCCCATGGGCACGGGCTCCATGGGCCGGGGACTGACGGGCTTTAACGGGCTTGATGGGCATTGACGGGCCCTGCTCACCCCTAGGAACAAGTATTAAGTTAGGTCAAAGGGATACTTAACTTTTCATTTTTCATTTTCTTAATGTGGTGTGGTGTTATTATTTTGCAATTTCTATTTCCTTTCTAATAAGTGATGTGAAATTATAAATGACACACATTTCGTATCTTGCACAGATGAGTGGTTTTGGAGAATATCAATGGAAATATAAAGTCTAATTCGGGTAATAATTGAGTTTGTAATTGTTTCACATGGTTCAAATTATTCTTAATGGCGTGGCATTTTAATTATTACTCCTCTGTTCTAAAATTAACTATCAGTATATTTTTTATGTTTCAAAATGCCGAAATGGCAAAACATACAAATGGGTAAACCCAACTTTTTTACTTTTTACAATTTAGCCATTAAAAGTTTGAAATATCTAGGGGTAGAATTGGGACGGGACCAGTCCTGATAACCCTCATCCCGATCCCGTCCCGATAAAATTTGAGATTTCAATTTCCTTCCCGATCCCGTTCCCGATAAGTGTCGGGACCCGACGAATCGGGATCCCGACAGTTCGGGAGATAAAAATCTCGTAATCCCGACTATAATATTTATGAACAATATTTTCTGACTCTAAAATATTTTTAAAATGTCTCTATCATGATTAAGATTTCAGACTGTATATTTACAAGTATACTTGAATATTTATTTAATGGTGGGTATTGCTGAATCTGTCATTATGAATAAAATGCACCCTTCACTCGTAGAAGAGGAGCTACACTAAATGCAGAAACGTGATAGATAAAAAAAAACTCACAATAATGTGAAAATAAATTTAAGGAACATCATTAAGTAATTATGTCAAACACAAAATAGACAATGTTTAACACTCACAATATTTATAAAAAATAATAAATAATTTTAAAAATTAGTCGAGACGGGTCGGGAATCCCGATGGGATTGATAATTATCCCGAATCCCGTCCCGAAATAAGTCGGGACGGGAAAAATCTCGACAAAATCGGGATCGGGATTTGTCAAGATCAGGAAATGTCGGGACGAGATCGGGACGGGTCGGAAAAAACGGGACTTTTGCCAGCCCTAGAAATATCTATTTTAATCATCCAACTTTTGTTATAATGCAAGCGAGCCCATTTTTTAGATGGATGTTAGATTTAACCGTTAAGCTATGTCAAATATCTATTTTACCCTTCTAAATACTTTTTTTTTTTGTGATTTTAGAAACTCAAAGGGCTCTAACTGAAAAAAATAATCACATATGCCGTTTGTACAAAGAGAAAAGGACAAAGTGTAATACAAAATAAAACTAAAAAGGCTACCGGCTCCCCCACTTCGTCTTCCCCGGCTCCCCCCCACTGCGTCTTCCTTAGCATTCCTCACATTCAAGCTCCTCTCTCCGGTTCTCGCTTCTACAGCGCTGGAACTCCAGCCCCGCCATCTACCATCATCGTTGGCTGCCACCTCAGCTCCAGCTTTGTCCTCTCTCTCCCTACCCGCTCCACAATTCTAGTCCAAATCTTCCATGAGAACAAGCTCCCCTTTCTGGTTCTCTCTTCTACAACGCCGAAATTCCAACCCCGCCATCTTCCATCATCACTGGCTGCCACGCTCGTTCCTGTATCGTTCTCTCTCTCTCTCCGCTCAACAACTCTAGTCTAGATATGTTGTGCGTTCTCATTAGAACTTGCTCGACCACGTCCCGTCGGTGTTGGTTCTACTATCAACAAACACACCCCCACATTGTTTTATTTATATTAATTTTTGACGTGGATCTGGGTTTGATAAACCCAAACAAAACTAACAGAGCACTCAGGACCCCCCCCCCCCATTAACAAATCTTCTTCTCTCCCCACATTTCATATTTCGATTGGATTAAAGCATTTGAGGAATCGAAATTTGAATTTGATTGAAGCAGGAAGAGATTATGGACACTGTAACAACACGGTAGCCAAACCCAAATCTGAAAATGGTGGTGCTTGCCGGAATCGGGGTGTTGGTCTGGATCAGTATGTTGTAGGGGTGAGCAGAAGTTTTCCGGAACCGGACCGAACCAATGGAACCGGACCAATACTTTGGATTGGTCCTGGATCTGAATTTTTACAGAACCGGACAATTGCGTCGGTCCTCGGTTCCAGAAACCAAAAACGCAGAACCGGACCGAACCGGACCAATATGTATTTATTATTATTTTTTTATATATAATATACTAATATAGTATAATTAATATATATATATATATATATATATATATATATATATATATATATAAGAAGATAATAAAAGGGATACAACTTACAATCTAAAGAAAATATATAATAATTTGATTCAATATTCAACCAAGTTTCCTTATTTGATTAAAGAGAAAATAGTAGGGAAAACATTGTTCTTTCCTATTATTTAATTTAATTTCTTTTGTGATTCCAAACATTATTAGTTTGAAGGATTGTTACCTGTAAATTAATTAAATTAACCATAAGGAGATCGGAGAGGAAGATGACTTGCAATAAATTTCCTTACAACTTTCTTTTTCGTTTCTCTTTATTAATTTGGAAGTAATGATTTTTACTTTTAGTTTATTTTCACAAGAACAACGAACCCAACAAAATGTTGTATGAAGGAAGAACATGATTTGATTATTGATCATTGTTTTTTAGAAAATCTAGTTATCCTCTTTATCAAAGATACGCATTGTATTGGTCCGGTCCTGGTTTTCATACGCCTTCAATTGGTTCTAGACCGGACCAATGTATTGGTTCCCAGACATATTGGGTTGGTCCTGGTTCTATATTTTTAAAGAACCAGACTATTGGTCTGGTCCTGGTTCTCTCAGTTTTTCCAAAAAAGTGGACCGAACCGGACCAAGCTCACCCCTAGTATGTTGGAAGAGAGAGAACACGACCCTGTCTCCACCTTCTGTAGAACAACATAACCCATCCAATTGGGAACCAGATCTGGGTTACTTGGAGATGGATATGCTATTCTCCCAGATGCATAGGGTTTGTGTGTTTATCAGTGGGATGGGATCCGAGCAATGAGTACGGGGATGGGACGAAGACGAGTCCATAGGAGTAGGTGTACGCTTGTCGCCTCTGGCTCCTTCCATCCAACTGACTGAGACTTCTCTTTTCACATCTTGTAGACACCAAAGAGAGTTGATTTGTATGAACAAATCTGTAACCCAGAAGATGAAGATGAACATTGTTTATCCAGATTTGTAATTTTATTATTTACAGTAGGTCCCCTATATAAACTTACTTTTGTTTTTCTTTGAGATTTGACTTTGACTTTGATAATTCAATGTTATAATTATCCAAATATAAGGTCAAAAAAGCGATTTCACTCAAATTTAACGTCCTGGGCTAATGCCCGTTAGAAAATGGGCTCGCTTGCATCATAACAAAAGTTGGATGGCCAAAATAGATATTTCAAACTTTCGATGGCCGAATTACAAAAAGTAGGAAAGTTGGGTAGCCCAATTGTGTGTTTTCCCTTTCAAAATTAGTATCTTTTTATTTTTAGAAATTTTTTAGTTGTATTAAAGGAAAATTAAATCAAATTAATTATTTTTTAAAAGGTAAAAACTTGTGTAAGACGATCTTATGGATATTTTTGTAAGACATATCATATTTACCCGACCCAATGTGTATTGATGGATTGAGTTGTGAGAGAGTAGGACTCCGTCTTACGAATTAAGATCCATAAGACGGTATTATATGAGACCTACTCTTTTTTTAAATATGTGTGAAGTCAATCATAGACAACTATTTGATAAAAACTTAGGTAAGACAGTTTTACAGTCTTATTTAAAGACGGATCCTTTTCACCCGACTCACTACGTATTGATGGATTGAATTGAGAGAAAGTGAGGCTCCGTCTTATAAATTAAGATCCGTAAAACCATTTTAAATTAGTACAAACGAATCATCTCGACAACTAAATAATACTTCATCCTAGGGAAATCAATAGCAAGATATTTGCCACCATCGGAGTAGGGAGAGGATCGTGGCGCATAATTATGGCCAGTTAAAATCTTTAGCTAATTAATTAATAATTACTTCATTCGTTCTTAAATTATCGTCTTCTTTTTCTTTTTTATTTGTCTCAAAATAATTATTCAGTTTAAAACTTATATTTTTAGAATATCATTTTTACCACTTTATCCTTACTTTTTCACCTCACTTTAATTATGAGCAACATACACATGGACTTTAAAAGAAACTACATATTAAATCAATATAAATAATCAAGTCAATTGTTTTTTCTTAATACATACGCCAGGTCAACTAAGGCCTCGTTTGGTGCAGCGTTTTGAAAACACAATTTTTTTCTAAATGCAGTGTTTTTAAGACGCAGCATTTTCAAAACGTAATTTTTTTCTTGTAAATATGTTTGGAAAATTATTTCAAAATGTTATTTTTATAAACAAAATAGTTGTAAACGCAACATATTTTTAAAACACTTCAAATTAGAGCATTTTAAAATATTGTACATTTTTAAAATAATGCATTTTAAAACGCTATATTAAAACATTTTTAAAGAAAAAACGCTGCATTTTTTACTAATATTTTGATTAAAACGTTCCACCAAACAAATACGAAGACGATCATTTATGAACGAAGAGAGTATTAATTTTTGGGGTTAGAAAAAGCCAGTACTAGCTAGTTATGACTTGGGCTAGCAAGTGAAAAAGAGGGACATGCATACTGCATAGCCACAGTAGATGTCATGTCTTTGTGCGCAAAAGTTTGAGCATTATATTTTTCTAGTTAATGGAAATAAGTTTGGGGTGTTTGAACAATTAAAACTAGATACTCAAATCAATATTAGTTAAACACGAGACAAGTCGTAAGTTTAATCTCAAAAAAGAAGAAAAAACAAGTGGTGGAGGGACGAGTCTAATTGCCAAAATATAACAGTCACCTCAAAATATAAATTGCAAGTAGTTGAACCATACAAAGTGGCATGTAGTCCACTGCTTAGAGTATATTTGATTTGATTTATCTGAAAGTGTTTATAATTTATAAATTATTTTTGAAGTGTTTAATTTTACTTATAGTAAAATAAGTTATAAATCATGTACAAGTCAATTAAAGCAAATATAAGGTCATAAGTTATAAGCAATAAGCGTAATGCTTAATTCAACTTTTCAAAAACATGTGAGTCATCTTCGTTATTGAAATTTTATATATTCCAATATTACACTTTTTAATAATAGTAATAAAACCAAAAAGTAATAATAATAATAATAATTATTATTATTATTATTATTATTATTATTGTTATAAATAATAATAATATGAATAATAAAATGAATTATAATAATATTAATAAATAATAATATGAATAATGATAATAGTTATAGTAATAATAAAAATAATAATAAATATAGTATTAATAATGATATATATAATTATAATAATTATTGTTATTAATAATGCTAATAGTAATAATAATACTAAAAAGTAATATTACTAATAATATAGTAGAAATAATCGTAATAATAATACGTAATAATAATAATAATAAAAGTAATATTAAAATCAATAGTATAATAATAAATATAATATTAATAATAATAAAATCAATAATAATATAAATAAAATTACTATTATTATTAATATAATAAAATAAATACTAAAATTAATAAGTAATAATAATAAATAAATAAATAAATAAAATAATAATGAGAATAATATGATTAAAATTAATAATAATAATAATAATAATAATATTAATAATAATAATGTAAATCACATTTTGTGATGATGCTATTTTATTCATTCATTTGATTTCAGCACAATTTCAACGTATTAATAAAAAAAACACTAGCTTATGAAAGCTAATCAGTACTTTTAAAAATTTAAATCAAACATCGCTAATTATTAGTCAACAGTTATAAGTCATAAGTAATAAGTTATACAGTAAGTTATAATTATTAAGTTATCAGTCATAAGTAATAAATTATCAACACATATCAATAAGCTATATCAAACAGACCCTAAGAGCATGTACAATGGGGGTTTTTCCCCAAATCAAACTTAAATCTTCCCATTCAATTGAGAATTTAAAAAAATCATCTCCAAATCAACCAATGATTTTAACAAAAAAAATCATCCCTTGAACCCCAAAGTTCCCAAATCCTAGGTCCCCTTTCCAAGTGTCATCATTTGAGTGGATAACATTTTATTTTCTTTTATTACCTTTCTTGACCAATGTTTAGCCAAAAAAAATTAATTTTTTAATTTAATTTTTTTCTGAATTAAAGTACATATTTTTACCTATAAATAGAGACTTGGTTTGTTTTATTTGGATATCAGAAAAAATTTCTATGATTTTTTCAAGTTTCTAGTCATTATTAATAGAGATAAATATGGTGAGGTATATAAATATGTTGGATTTTATATCACTATTAGAAAGATTTTTTGGTTTTGAATCAAATAGATATCTAATAAATTATTTTATTAATTTTTAATAAATTGTATTTAATTTTTGATTTGATTTAGTAAAAGCATTGTACATGTTCCAAGAACGGCTCCAATTGAGCCTTGGTAAACCCGGTTGATGAAGAAGGAGGCCATAGTAGAGGGAGGAGCCGAGGAGTAATGGAGAGTGAGTAGGCACCAACCGGTTGAAGCTTGCTGATACGAAGGAGTGATAGAGAGCGATGGATTGTTGTACAACAATTATTGTACTTTCTATCAAAAAATAAAATAAAAATTGTTGTACTTCCTTCCTTATTTTTTTATTAATTATTAGTATAATCTTTTTACTTCCCTCGTTCCAAAATTATTTTCTTGAGGTTATTTCTCGTCCGTCTCAAAATAATTATTTTATTTGTAATTTTTATTTTTAGGACAATACTTTTATCAATTTATTTTTATTTTTTCATCCTACTTCAAAATATATTTTTCGAAAGATAAAATTAAAATATATAAATTATTTGTTATTTTTTCTATAATTATATCATGTTAAAAAGATATATTTAGTTTTGAAAATATATTTATTACTTTCAAATATATATTATGAAATAATATAATATTTAGTAGTGGGTCTATATTATAAATATTTTATAAGTTTATGTATAATAAATGATAGATTTATTGAGAAAAAGTTTATATGAACTGCTGACGTGATAGAATGAATAAACGTTTAAAATGTTGAAAAGATTTATCTCTCGAAGATGCTGTATGGTTAAGGTGGCACAGATAGAGACAAAAGGATAGAAATAGATGGTTTGGCAATGCAACATAATAGTGCCTCACCACCACTAGTTGTTTTTGGATGATGAGTCCAAATAAATAAATAACAAAAATTGGCCTCGAGTATAGTGCATGTACCACTAATAATGTTAGTTACACGTACACTAAGTTCATCAGTCTAGTTTGCAGTTTGCACCACGAAAAAGCCAATTTATGGATTATCATCACTTATTTGAAGTTCATTTCTTTCCTTTAAAACTCTTTGAATTCTCTCACTTTCTCTTTGTTTTTTTCTTCCATCATCTAACCTTATTACTTCAATTTTTTCTTGCGTTTCTTTATTTTTAGACCTTATCTAGGTAGGTCTATTTTGAACTAAAAATGAGTTGGCCATTTTTATTATTATTACTCCCAATTACAAAAATTGGCTACACAAGTATAAGAACCAAAAAACTATTTTTTTTTTTTCTATTTTATCGTTACTTTTTCATCAAATTTTAATTATAGATCATGTACATATGGACTTTTAAAAAAAAAAGGAAATTACAGGTCGGTCCTTTATTAAAGTTTTTAACCACTCCCCTCTTTTGTAACCGGAAAAATAAACTTTTGAGATGAAAAGACGACTTTGTCATTAATGAACCGAAAGTGCGCTAATAATCTTTTGTGCATCGCAATGCACCAATTTGTCCATCGGTATACATCAATTTGTGCATATTTACGGAAATCAATCAATTTGTCCATCGTATGCATCAATTTATGCATATTTACGAAAAACAATCAATCAATTTATATTTAATCTATTTGATTCATACCTTAATTAAAAAATCAAGTAAAATAAGACAATTTTGACTAAATATTTACAGAAATCAATCAATCAGTTTATATTCAGTCTATTTGATTCTCACCTTAATTACAATATCAAGCAAAAAAGGGAAAGTTTGACTACATATTTATGGAAATCAATCTATAGATGAGTCATACCATAATTACAATATCAATGAATATAAGAAAACTTTGACTAAAAATATAATTACTCGTTTACAAATGACTACATTAATTGAATTTAACTTTGTACATCGCGATGCATGAACCGATATTTTACGCACGCGTGTTCGGTTCATTAATGTATCGTTGTCTTTTCGCCTCCAATGGTGTCTTTTTCAGTTAAAAAATAATTATGGACTAGAGCAATTAAAAACTTTTGAAAATGGACCAACTCAAATTTACCCTTAAAAAATCACACATCAAATCAATATTAATATCATAAATTGCAGGTCGGTTCACTACACTAAATTTTCAACATTTTTAGTACCTTTTTTTTTTTCTTCTAACTCCATAAGTCCACTTTTAATAAAATTCTTCCTAAAATATCTACACATACCTCACCTCTCTCTCCCCAGTCTAAATCGAAATTTAACCAATTTTGACAAATTCTATCATTCTCATTGCTCTCTATTTCTTTCTCTCACTGAGAGAGCAAGAAGACTTTTTTTGCGGCGTTGTGCTGCTGAGTGAAGAGCAAGAAAACTCTGTGATTTACTTTTGGAGGTTTTCTATGCTCTATTGGAGGTTTCAGATAGGGTAGCACTGATCCAAGAGATGGGTTCATAACGTCAATATGTTGATATTTTAACTTTTAACTTTTCCTTTTCATGTTTAAACGTATAATGCTATCATGACTTACCAAAACTTAAAGAGCAAGAAAGGAATAATGTACAAAAGGAAATTCTGATGCATCGATTTTAAACACTGTTGCATCGCTATGTTACACTATTATTTACGATGCACAATTTGGAATTACAATTAAAAAAGAAATCCTAATGCAAATTTTTAGATTTGCGATGCACCAACTAAATCTCTATGCAGAAAATTCAGATGCACAATTTTAGAATTACGAGGCACCAACTGAACCCCCTATGCAGAAAATTTTGATGCACAATTTTAAATTTGCGAGGCAACGTGTGCCTGATCTAATTTTATTAAGGGTATACTCATCTTTTCACCCTACAAAGTGTCTTTTACCGGTTAACAAAAATTGTGATGGACTTTAGAGATTAAAAATTCATAGTAGGGCACCAACCCTATTATCACTTATATTAATAATCAAGTCAATCGTTTTTCTTTAATACGTGTGCAGGATCAAATAGGACAATAATTTTGAGACAGATGTGATATTTTACTTGTATGTACCTTCTTAAATTTGCAATGTAATATTAGTATCTCTTTTTAAAATGAATGGGAAGTACGTACCTCCATTCCACTCAATAAGTTCGTTGAAAAATATTATAATTAAATTAAAAGATATAAAAACCAACATTATAATTTTTTTAAAATTACAATAACGAGTGATCATAATTAATATATTAATATCAAATGTGAACGGTGAGGTTGAAATGTTAATGAAGATTGTAGACATAATTTTTAAAGTAAATTCTTTATCTGAAACGTCTTAAAATATTATGGTAGACTTTTTACCTGAAACAAAGGGATCAATTTAGTACTCTCTCAGGCTACATCAGCCACACGAACTTGTTCACACTCATAATCTACGGACCACACGCACACACAAATGACTGGTGAACCAATCACCAGTAATTGTAACTTCATTAAAAACAATATTACTCCCTCTTTTTTGATCAAATGGTTCACTATTTCATTTTGAGATGTTTCACTTAAAGAATCCACTTTTTAAAAAAAATGCATAAAAATGTCATTTTATTATTAATAAGCTACTAAAAGTGTCATTTTCTTAAAAAATTTAACTTTAAAACAGTGATTTTTTGTCCGAAACGGAGGGAGTAAACCGGTTGATCTACGTACATGTTTAAATAAGGTCAAATTATTTTTTACCCCCTAAAGTTTCCACCAAATCTCAGTTTGTCACTCATACTAAGGTTTATCACTTTCAAAGTTGTCATTTGTCCCATTTAAGCCCCCACCCCTCCCCCCGGTCTGTTTGAATCAAGACGTTAAATCGCACGTGGTCTTCCACGTGCGGGTTATTTTTGTTTTTTCCAACACATCCCAATTCACTTTCACCCACCTCCCTCTCTCTCCTCTCCTCTCACTTCCCCTGTCGTCTTTCTCCCTCGAACCCACTTAACCCCCGAGAAACGCCACCTACCCCCAAGCCAACTCTACCTCCGCCCCCCTTCTGCTTCTCTCTTTAAGCTTCAACTTTCTCTCATCATTCAGATCCATTTGAAGGGAGAGAGAGAATGAAGCTTAAAGAGAGAAAAAAGATGAGGTCTTTAATGGGGATGGCGTTTTTGGTTGGAAACAAACACATCAAAGTTCACGATTTTGGTGTTTGTGATATGCTCATTTTGTGGTTCGGCAAGTTAGTCGAAGTCTGCCATTGACCACGACCTACATCCTTGAAATCAAACCATCGGAGTTCGCTACCTACTTGCATGGGAAACCTTCAGATTTTGTGGGTGTTGTAATCGGTTTTACCGCCTTGGAATCGAATGATTCTTGCATGTTTGATTTTTTGAGGAAGAAGGCTCGGTGGGGAATCTAAGTTGGAAAAATGGTAAATTGCTTCTTAATCCTCAACACAGTACCTCTCATGTTAGTTGTACCCATCAATTGTTTCTTTCATGGGTTTTCTTCAATACCCAGATCGTAAATTTGTGTACTACAATGTGAGGTCAACTTTTGGAGTGTAAACCGAGTTAGCTTGTGGATGGGAATGAAGCCCACTTTGACATGAATTGGAGTCAAGACCGAACCCAAGAAGAAAGGAGGAGTTCGACAACGGAGGTAAAGTTAGACGAGCCTTCTTAGACATTAGAGAGGTTCGACGATTGTACCGTCGACGAATCATCGTCAAATTCTGCTCCGATGGATACGTCGAAGATGGGTCTAGTGTAGATGGTTCTGTAGGGGTTGCGCCAAGGAACGGGTCTCAAGCTATGGGGGATTTGGTTGTTGGGGAGAGGCCTGGATGGGTTACAAAACTAATTCGTGTGCGAAGTCTCCAATGGAGGAAGATTTGGTGGAGCCTTTAAAGTGTACCCCAATCTCTATTATTCTACCTGAAGAACCTGGGGAAGAGAAGGAATATTCGGAATGTGTGACTAACGAGGATCTATCCCTTTGGGCGAGAAAAAGGGTCAAGGGGTTTGGTAGATTTTCAGGGTATCCTGTGCAGGGTTTGAAGATAAAATTATGGAATTATTTCTGCATATTGAGAAACAGTAGAGATCTTCAAAAGGGAATAGAGATGTCCAAAGTGCTAATTTGAAAGCCAGGGGAAAGAGGGAATTGAAGCTCCAATCTGAAATTATACAAGTCTGGGAGGGTGGTAGGGGATGTTAGGAGGAAACGAACTCATAAATAATTGTGTTTCTTACGGATCTTCGTTTTTTTTTTTTTTGATAGGTAAGTGACCCCTCGTTGGTACGAGAATTGGAATCAAGGATCTTGTAGTCTTTGTCTGAGTACCCTTGCCATCTCTCCCACCCCTTGAGGTTAAAAGTAGGATGTATATAGTAAGAATTGAACCCAAGATCTTTTGGTATCTACCAAGTAGATTAATCATTATTTCTTGGAATGTGTGGGGTATTAATAGTTTGAGGAAGAGACAAAGTATTAAGGCAGTACCCAAGAGGTGGAAACCGCACTTAGTTTGTCTTCAAGAAACAAAAATGGCTTCTGTCGACAGAAGAGTAGTGGAAACCGCACCTGATTGGGTTTCTGTTGGAGCCAATGGAGCTGCAAGAGGTATTCTGGTTATGTGGGTTAGGAGAGTTATCTCTAAGATTGATGTGGTTAAAGGTGCACATTCAATATCGTGTTTGCTGCAATCGATGGAGAACGATAAACGATAGATTTTTTTCTTGGATTTACGATCCTTGTGTTGATAATATTGGGAAGAATTTATGGGATGAATTGAGGTCAATCAGAGATAGGTGGGCTAATCCTTGGTGTATCGGGGGAGATTTCAATGTGATTAGGACTCCAAGTGAACGATTGGGTGTTAGTGGGTGTACTCGGGACATGACCGAATTTAATGAGTTTATTAATGATTTGGGCTTAGTGAATCTTCAGTTAAGGGGAGGTAATTTTACATGGTTCAAGACATGGTGATAGGCACCAATTTTCTAGGATTGATAAGTTCCTTCTTTTCGCCGACTGGGATGATGTATGTAGGGGGTCTTTCTAGTATTGTCTTCCTAGAGTCGTGTCAGATCATACGCCTTTATTGTTGGAAAGTGGTGGGTTGAAAAAAGGTAAAGCTCCGTTCAGATTTGTAAACATGTGGTTGCGTGAGCCAAGTTTTGTGGATTGGGTGCGATCAAAGTGGTGTTCTTATGAGATTGGCAGATATTCTGATTTTAATCTAGCTAAAAAGATGAAACTGCTTAAAGAGGATCTTAAAATGTGGAACAAAGAGGTGTTTGGGAGGATAGATATTAAGATTAAGCATGTGTTGGAAGAGGTGAGTTTAGGATGAGAAAGCAGGTATGGGTGGTGGCTTAACTGAGATGGAAGAGGTTCGACGAAATGCTTTGAGAAGCGAGGGAGAGTCTCTGCTACTTAAGGAAGGGATATCCTGGAGGCAGAAATCTAGAGTTCAGTGGCTCAAAGAAGGGGATAGAAACACCAGATTCTTTCACAAGATCGCGAATATGCATAAGAGAGTAAATCAGATCACAAATATTTCGATTGATGGAGTTCTGTTGGAGGATCAACATGACATTAAACAGGGTATTGCAGGTTTTTATGCGAATCTTTATTCAGACGAAGGGATTTGGCGGCCAAAGCTGGATGGTATCATATTTAATACTGTGGTAGATGTTGACACTAGTTTGTTGGAGGTGCCTTTTTCTAAGGAGGAGGTGGTTGCTGCGCTACAGAGTATGAGTGGGTATAAAGTTTCGGTCCGGATGGATTCACAACGGCTTTCTTTGTGGGAAGTGGTTAAAGATGAAGTAATGGAGGTATCAAGTTTTTTCATGAGAACAAAGTTTTTTCATGAGAACAGGTGTTTTGAGAAGAGTTCAAATGCCACCTTCATCACATTGATTCCGAAGAAAGTGGGGGCTTACAGACAAATCAG
The DNA here is from genome assembly GCA_013146195.2 of Codonopsis lanceolata. Lineage (NCBI taxonomy): Eukaryota > Viridiplantae > Streptophyta > Magnoliopsida > Asterales > Campanulaceae > Codonopsis > Codonopsis lanceolata. The sequence continues at coordinate 96,504,865 of CM028382.1, read as the reverse complement.
TTTGGTAGGCAGTTTCTATAAATTGCTAGCCAAGGTCCTTGCTTTGAGATTGAGGCAGATTATGGGTAATTTAGTTTCTGATTCACAGCATGCACTCGTAGGGGGCAAGCAGATCATCGATGCCTCCTTTATAGCCGAAGAAGTTGTAGATGCTAGATTGAAAAACGACGTTCCGGGTCTTTTGTGTAAACTTTTTTTTTATAAAAGTAAAGAGTATATAAATATGAGCGTCAAGAAAGGTGATGCATCCTTAGTACACTAGAAGTATACAAAACTCGAGAGCTTCTACCCACTAGATATGTTATTTACAAACTCTACAAAAGACATTTTCGAAGTGAATGGATAGTTCGCAGCCTCTATACACCAAGAGAATAGAGTGCGAAGCAAAGAATTTTTCAAGATCAGAATAGACTTTTCCTCATTGTCGAAAACCCGTTGATTTCTCTCCCTTAAAATCACCCAACAAACTGCCAAAGGGGCATCCTCCCAAATCCCGATGCACATGTTTCTGACACAATGCCAACACCTCAACAGTGAAACTGATCTCGGCATCACCCAAGGCACTTTAAAAAGATTCAGCGACAAACTCCACAAATCTGAAGCGACATGACAATGAAGAAGCAGATGGTTCACGCTCTCCTCGCTTGCCTTGCACAGGAAACACCTGTTCACTAAAGAAATATTCCGCTTCTGAAGATTATCTACTGTTAGGATAGCTTCATGCATAGCTTCCCATACAAAGAAGGCCACTCTCTTGGACGTTACAGATTTCCACACCACTTTCCAAGGAAAAAAATTCCTATCACAATTCAACAACCTCAAGTAATTAGATTTAACCATGAATATCTGACCCTTAGCTGCCTTCCAGATTATTCTATCTTCTGCCCTATCAATATTCTGAGCCTGTAACAGCTCAAGAAATCACAGCAACGAATCCACCTCCCAATCATGAAAATTCTCCTGAAAACCGGACTCCAAGTAAGTCTACCATCCTCCCTTGACAACACCGAGCTAACCGAACATCCCTTATCCCTAGTGACTTCAAACAGTGGAAAATCCACCTTCAGCATTCTCTTGCCACACCATCTATCTTCCCAAAAGCTAACTGTCTGTCCACTTCCCACCTCAAAGGCAAGAAACCTCTCAAAGGAACTCCACCCTTTTCTTATGCCCTTCCACACCCCCACCCCAAAGGCGAAACAACCTCCGCAGGAAACCACGCATGACCCCCCAAACCATGCTTACTCACCACCAATCTCCTCCATAATGCCTTCCTTTCCGTGAGATACCTCCACAACCACTTTCCCAACAATGCCTCATTAAAAACTTTAAGTTTCCTAACCCCGAACCCTCTCTCTTGCATTCTAGCACAAACCTTATCCCATTTGACTAAATGGAATTTCCACTCCTCCGACCGTCCTTCCCATAAAAAATATCTTTCCAATTTTTCAAGTCTTTTCCGAATAGAGACAGGCATCACAAACAGAGAAAGGAAATAGGTCGGTAAATTTGAAAGAGTGTTCTTAACTAGCACCAACCTACCCCCCTTGGAAAGCAATTCTTCCAACCCGCCAAACGATGCTCGAACCGCTCGACTACCGGAACCCACATAGCTTTGCTTCTAACCGGAGCACCAATGGGAAGTATAAGGTATGAGGAAGGGAGAATCGCGGTCTTGCACCCAAAAAAGTCGGCTAAGCTCCCAATATCATTCACCACACCTACTGGAATAATCTCACTCTTGAGGATATTTACTCTAAGCCCCGAAACTGCTTGAAAAAACAATAACACCATACGAAGGTAACCCAGTTGTGCCTTCTCTACCCCACAAAAAACCAACGTATCATCCGCAAAGAGCAAGTGAGAAACCTCCAACTCCGACACACCTCCTTTTCCCACCTGCTGATAAATCCCCTCTGGACTGCCTTCTCCAAGAATTTAGTCAAGGCCTCCATCACAAGAATAAACAAGAACGAGGATAATGGATCACCCTGGCGTAGGCCCCTCGAACTATGAAAAAATCCAGAAGGTTCCCCGTTGACCAAAACTGAAAAACGAACCAAAGAGATGCAAAAGTGGATCCACCTCCTCCATTTATCCCCATACCCCATTCTATCCATCATTTATAGAGCACAAAGTCCCAGTTGGCATGGTCATATGCCTTCTCAATATCCAACTTGCACAATAAACCTGAAACAATTTTTTTTCAATCTATCGTCCACAGCCTCATTAGCTAGAAGGGATGCATCCAAGATTTGCATATCTTTAACAAAATCATGTTGAGACTCTAAAACAATCTTGCCTATCACTTTCTTCAATCTCTAGGAAAGGACCCTCGTTATAAGCTTATAAATGCCCCCAACTAGACTAATGGGTCTATAGTCCTTCAAATATGTCGTGCATTTCTTCTTTGGAATCAGCTAAATGAAAGCAGCATTAAGGCTCTTTTCAAAATGTGAATTGGTATAGAAAAATTGAAAAACCTTCATAATGTCCCCCTTGACCACCTCCCAACAATGCTGGAAAAAGGCCATAGAAAATCCATCGGGGCCTGGAGCTTTATCACCACTCATTAGCCTTAACTCAGCCACCACCTCCTCCTCGGTGAAAGGACGTTCCAAAGAAACTAAATCTGCCTCCTCTAATCTTCCAAAAATGACCCCGTCCAAATTAGGTCTCCAAGACCCACAATCCTCGTAAATCTGCTGGTAGAAACCCGTTATTCCACGCTTAATATCTTCCCTCTCTTCTAGCTCTACACCATCTATCTTTATTTTTTGAATTCACTTAGCTACTCCTCGAATACTAGCCAATCTATGGAAGAACTTTGTATTGCTATCACCTTCTTTGAGCCACTGAACCCGTGATTTTTGTTTCCATCTGATCTCTTCATTGACAAGTAAACGCGTAAACTCCTGCTTTAGCTCTATCATGTGGGAATCTTCAACCTCATCTAGCTGGCCTTCCCCTGTTTTTTCATCCAACCAACTGATCTCCTCCTATATAGCCTTAATTTTGATGTCCACCGCTCCATAGACCTCCCTATTCCACACTTTTAAATCTTCCTTTAATAACTTCAATTTTCTAGCCAACTTGAAACTCGGATCACCAACCACCATGTAAGAATTCCATCTATTCATCACCCAATCCTTGAACCCCTCTTCTCTTAACCACATATTCTCAAATCGGAACGGAGATTTCCCTTTAGCAAAACCACCACATTATGGCAGCAATGGAACATGATCCGAGGAGACTCTAGGCAAACAAGACTGAATCACGCCACTGAAGCTTTCCTCCCAAACCCCTGAAATCAGAAATCTATCAATTCTTGAAAATTGTTAACGGTCTCCTTCCCTGAACCAAGTAAATTCTCCCCCACCTAAAGCGAGATCCACCAACTCCATATGATTAATGAAATCATTGAACTCCATCATCTCCTTAGAAAAGGCACGCGAGCAGAGCGCTCATGCAGAAACCTCACTACATTAAAATCACCACCTAAACACCACAGAACATCCCACTTAGATTTTGAAGCCTTTAACTCATCCCATAAATGTTTCCGATCAGAACCATTACTAGGCCCATAAACTCCTATAAATACCCACTCTTTGTCATTTTCCACATTTTTCAATAAACAAGAAATTGAAAAACGCCTATAAGAAAATCCACCTTTGTTAGCACTCTATTATCCCACATAACCAGACACCCCCCCGCCACCCCTACAGCCCCTAAATGTTCCCATTCCACCCATCTCATTCCCCAGATACTGTTAATAATCCTAACATCGACTTCTCCATTTTGGTTTTCTTGGAAACAAACTAAATGCGGCTTCCACTTTTTCAATAAACCTTTAATCAAGTTTCTCTTACATAAATCATTTAATCCCCACACATTCCAAGATAAAATTTTAAGATGCATATCAACCAATTTTTTTCCTCTTCTCCCCTCTCCTTCTTGCCCCTTTAACATCTCAAAGTTCAGGCTACATCACAATTGCTTAAGCTCCCTCTTGCCTTTTTCCCGCGATTTGTGTAAACTAGATATGGAGAAGGTGTATGATAATGTTAATTGGGGCTTTCTAGTGTATTTAGTAGAAAGGATGGGCTTCAGTGTTAAGTGGATTGAGTGGATTCTGTTTTGTATATCTACGATTCGCTTCTCAGTGTTGATTAATGGGGAACCTACGGGTTTTTTTCTCGAATTCTAAGGGTTTGCGACAGGGAGATCATCTCTCCCCTTTTCTATTCATTTTGGTCATGAAGGCGTTGGGTAGGCTTTTAGAAAAAGCAGTGGTGGCAGGGGGGTTAGCGGCTTCAAGTTTGGGTCGTCTAGGGGTACGAAAGTCATGGTGCCTCACCTTCTTTTTGCAGATGACACTCTTATTTTCTGTGACGCTAAAATTGAACAACTGGGGTATCTTCGCTTAGTTATTTCCTTCTTCCAAATGGTGTCGGGTTTAAAAGTCAATATTGAGAAGAGTGTTATCCTCCCGATGGGGAATGTGGCAGATGTTGAGCTCTTAGCTTCGGTCTTTGGGTGTTCATCTTCAAAGCTCCATTTGTCTTATTTAGGTTTGTCGATTGGAGCTGCATATAAGGATAAGGCTATGTGGAATCTAGTGGTTGAGAAAGTGGATCGGCGTTTGGCGGGATGGAAGAAGCAATTGCTGTCTAAAGCGGGAAGGCTAACCTTGGTGAAGAATGCTTTATCATGCATTCTAACTTATTTTCTATTGGTGTTTATGATGTCTGCCTCGATCCGTGAGAAGATAGAGAAGCTGGAAAGAGATTTCTTTCGAGAAGGGCAAGGGGAGGAGCGTAAATATCATTTGGTGAAATGGGAGAAAGTGTGTTCCATGATAAAGGAAGGAGGCCTAGGTTTGAAGAAATTAAGTTTGTTTAATTTTGTTCTTCTTGGTAAGTGGTTATGGCGATACTTGGTGGGGCTTAATGCGTTGTGGAGGAGAGTGGTGGTTGGTAAATATGGGGAAGGGGAGCATGCGTGGTTCCCGAATGCTATAAATAGCCCTTTTGGTTCCTGAGTTTGGAAAGGGATTTGTAAAGGAAGGGTGATGTTTGATAGAAATATTTCGTTTGCTCTAGGAAATGGTTCGAAAATCAGATTTAGGAAAGAAGTTTGGTGTGGGGGTGGAGCTTTAGAGGCTTTTCTCGAAATTATTTGTGGTAGATAAAGATATTCGGATTAGTTTAGTGCTAGGTGGATCAAGGTAACATGGGGAGCCCCATGTTTCACAAGAATCTTTGGAATTGGATTCTAGTGTTTTATTTTTGACCAGATTATATTCTCCCCAAATAGATGTTAGTAAAGATGATAAGGTACTATGGGAAATTTCAAAAGATAAAGTTTTTCTGTCAAGTCTTTTTACTCATAGATCTTGGGGATTAAGACCCCTCCTTTCCCATGGAGAATTATTTGGAAGTCCATGCTCCTGCTCGTGTGATGTTTTTTGTGTGGGAGGCCTACCTTGAGGCCATTCTTACAGGGATAATCTTAGGCGGAGAGGCAAGATCTATGTTAATAGGTGCTATATGTGTAGAGATAGTAGTGAGAGCACGAATCATCTTTTGCTACATTCCTAAGCCGTGACAGTCTGACAGACTTTTGGAATATGGTGCTTAGGATGTTCAACATTCAGTGGGTGATGCCAAGATGTGAAGGACCTCCTTTTGTGCTGGTCTTTATCTAATCAAAGGAGGAGAAATTTCATTTGGGAGTTAGTCCCTCTTGGAATCTGGTGGACTATTTGGTGCGAGAGAATGGACCAACTTAAGGATCATTTTCTACACTCTCTATGGATGGTACCACGAGGGTTATGAGGCAGATACTATAGATCATTCTTTTGAGGAATTTGTGAATAATTTGTCTTGTGTAGTTCGTTGTTGTATACGGGTGTACATGGACGTGCCTCTTTTTTGGCGCTTGTATTAATATATATCTTTACTTACCAAAAAAAAATTGGGGTACATGGGGTACCAATTCATACGAGCTTTAAGGGAGGCAAAAGCGCCCATCAATATTTTGTGTGCATTGCCATCAAGCCAATTGGAAAAAGACAAAAATAACCCGCACGGGGAAAACCACGTGCAATTTAACATCTTGATTCAAACGGCAACAAACGGGAGGTTAAATGGGACAAATTGCAACTTTGAATGCTAATATGGCACAAACCTTAATATGGGTGGCAAACTGGATTTGGTGACAACTTTAGGGGGTAAAAAGTAATTTGGCCTTTAAATAACATGTATGGTTGAGCATGCTGAAACTCCGTAGCGACAGCCGACAAGGCTGGTCGAAGGTTTGGATTAGAAAATGCAAATATAGCTAACTAAAAACACAAATTTGGGATCCTTCTGACCAATTTAGATCCTCCCCTTGTATGACATTTCAAGGCATTTGAAATGGAAACTAACTTGAAATAATGCCTTCTACAGTTTCACGAACCGAGCAACCTTACCAAGCACGCTTCTAAAACTTCTAATGCCGGCTCCAGTTTTCGAACTTATCATCATCTGCAAATACAATAAAAGGCCAATGAACTAAGGTTGCCTCTCAAAAATCTGCAACACTAGGCATAACAATATAAGATGAACTAATCAACAAAAAGTCTTCTTACAACAGGATGAACAGCAGATTTCTTCGCTGCAAGGTTCTCTTCAATTTGCATTGCACGCCTTGCCACGTCAATTGGGAATGATAGATCAGTCTTCGTTAATATTATTTGGTATTTGGTTTTTGACCTGAAATTTCAAAAAATTGAAGAAAAAAAAACAATAATAATAACTATGATACTCACTTCAATAATTACAGCAGTCTCTCTAACACACAACCATCAAGAGCTAATAATAAGCATAACACAACTATGTTTTGCATCAAATAATAATATGATTGATAATTATGTTTCATGAAATCACTATTTCAAAGATAGTCAGCTCAAATTTAATGTAATAACAATGGAGGTCAAGAATACAATTCAATGACAACGGCATTGAAAAAACACCAAAACACAAAAAATATACTCCTTCCGTTCCAAAAAAATTAGTCTCATTTCTAAACATAGTAATAATTTTAGAGTAACTTTTTGAAGGTGCAAGCAAGTAAAACTACAGTTTTAAAAAGTGACTTGTCAAATGAGACTTTTTTTTTGGAACGGAGAGAGTATTAGTTTTCCCCACGTGATATCTGTTCACCGGCAACCACCATTAGGCTAGTATTCCAATCTTCATCCCGTCATACAAGAGAAAGCAGTAGTATCTATCATGTATGCTTATTGCAGTATTGCTAACCTTTCCATCAAATCAATGAACTCATGATCCCGTTGCTTCATACCCCATTTCGTGTCAATGAGCAGGCATACACGCTCTAGACCAACTCGGGTAGAGACATACTCTTTCACCTAGAGAAGGCAAGGCGCATTATAGAACAACTCGGGTTCCAAAGCAGCATTATGTGATCATTTACTGATACATATATCTGAGTTTTCATCGACTGATTATTCAAATATTAGAACACTCACAAGCTCCTCCCACGCTTCCTTTGTTTCTTCCTTGGCATAAGCAAAGCCATATCCAGGTAAATCAACTAAGGAGATCTTTGTTCCAAGCTTGAAAAAGTTTATGGTCTGCATAAAGGCAACTTATTTGTATTATTGTTAGCAGTGTGTCTAACCAGTATCAATGTAATTCATATTGCAATTACAGCTATATAGATGAAAAGTAGCACCTGAGTGAGGCCAGGTTTGTCAGATGTCCGTGCAACGCCCCACTGTCTGGTAAGTGCATTTAGTAAAGACGATTTTCCAACATTTGACCTTCCTAATAAGAAATATTGAATTGAATAAATTCGATGAAGATCTTATATCATGATTAGCTAAATTTACAGGATGCAAGAGAGTTATATTTCGAATGTCAGATAGTTCAATTTTTTTCTATACATAATTACCTTGGATGCTTTTTGCATATAAGAATCTGGTATTCACAATTGGCAATAATAGAGAAACTTCCACGGTAGTAGGCGTAATCCATAATTTTTATATATAAGACATACATTAGACACAAATGGCTATACTTTTTCCTTTACCTGCAAATGCAATCTCTGCGAGGTCAGGAGGAGGAAAGGAAGAAGATATTTTTGCAGCAGCAAAGAATTCCAGCTTATTTCTAAATGCCTGCAAAAATAGATGGAATAAACTTAACCATAAAATTGTTATACAAAAAGGAATTCCCGAAACATGCTACTTGTATAAAATATGATAGAACCACTATCGACAACAACAGTAAGGCGACTTCATAGCAAAGGAAGCATACAGAATTTTTCAACATAAACTAGCTCTGGCAATTGGTTGTTGACAAACTAAGACAAGTGTGAGAGGACATCGCTATGCATTCAACTGAAAGAACAGAAGTTTACTTTGCAAAGAAAGTAATTAAAATAATTGAATTCTTGATCACATAATTGCAGGTTCACAAGTGAATCTCATCTTTCATCAAGGATCTCCCAAAAGCTTCCCAACTAGAAGCTCCAAGCAAATTTCATGCCGCAATCCAAACTATACACGCTAAACATGCAACATTTATATATGCTTGCAAATTTTAACACCACAAACCAATGGGTATCAAACATCTGAAGTAACAAAATTCTCATAACACCATTGTAAATGGTTTTATACTTGTAAATCCTGCTGAACAAATTGCCGATGATTTCCAAAAACCATCATTCTATTATCAAAAAGAAGAGAACTAAGCAATTGATTATCACCATCATTCAGAGACCCAAGGTTGCAAGGTACATCCCTATATATATATATATATATGATCTCTTCAATTTGAAATACAAGCTGAAATCCCCTTTAAAAAGTAAAAAAAAAACACACAGTGTAGCACACTATTGTAATTATATAATAGTTTGCCCTTTGTTTGGATTAGAAAATAGGGCAAGTTCATGATGGGATAGCAAGCAGGACTCTACCGTAATACATGGTTATGACTTATGACTGTTCAAACAACCAGAAGACCTGATAAACCCAACCAACCAACTCAAACTTACGGGTTTCCACATTTCTATTTGTCCCGAGACAGGTTGTGTATCTAGGGCTTAGGGACCATTGTAATTGGTTTGATCCATTTTCCTGCTTGACCTAAACCAAGTAAACCAGAACCCACCAATAATCTAATTTAATCCCAAACGAAAAACCTTTTTGTGGGAGATATATCCTCTTGCATTGATCTGGGATTATGCGAGGTTACATAACCAATATAATTAGTAAGATAAAGAACTTGCTATGAGGATAAAGGCTTGCTTAAGTCCAATGCTGGGTAGAAGGATCCCACCGTCACTGGTCACTTCTCTGCATGCGCAAGTTACAACTGTGTATTCCTGTTTGGAGATTTAGTTTCAACAATCACATCTTGCAAAAGACAGTTCCCACCCCCCTTCTCTACAGAAAAAGAGAGTGACGCAGCTTTATTATTTGTAAGTCTCTTCACTCATTGACAATGCAAAGCGGGTCGGTCTCTTTTGATTGCTAAATGTTGTCAAGTCTAATCCCTTTTCATATTAAGTGTGCACATCCATTAGAAAGAGGGTCCCATGGGTTCTCCAAGCAAAACAGCTTAACTCTGTAAGCATGACAAACATTACTTTTAAGTTGGCTCATTTTAAGACCGGCATGCATCACGAGAAAAGAAGTTAAGACCATCAGTCAATCTTCAAACCCATTGGGTTCAAGGTTGAAAACCTAATCAACCCAATGATCACCACTTCTAAGTAAGCTCAAGTATAGAAGCTGAACAAATAACAAACAATTTTTTTGATAAGAAAACAAATATTTAATAACAAATGACATAAATATTCTGCATATTCTTAAAATCCAACAACGTAAGCACACTAACTTATAAGTTGCAAATCAATAGAGAAAAATAGAATCCGACACTCAGCAATGTAAGCATACCATTTCTTCAATTCGCGCCCTTTCTGAGCTTTCAGAGGAAGGGATGTTGTCTAAAGGAACAGGAAGCTCAATGTTGTATCCTGCTCTCCTGAACTCAATTTCACGCCTACGGCCCAACAGCTGTAAAGATAAATGGCAAGAATCGCACAATAAGGCAAGACTGCTGGACTTGTGTGTGTGTGTGAGAGAGAGAGAGAGAAGTATTAAACATCATTAAGTCTGGCCAAAACAAAGTACATTTTCTTCAACAAATGAAAGGATAGAAGGGCTGGGTTGTATTGCACGAAACTGTGCATTCATTGAAATATCAACATTCTTATTGCTATCTGCACCTTCTTTCCTCTCTTTGGAATCATCTGGAAAGCAAAAGAGGGGTATTAGAAGGAGGTCATGATGAAATTCATACAAAGGCCCAGGAAACTTATGTGAATTTACATAACAATGAATAACAGATGTATTTGCACAATCATGACATGGTAAGACCAAACATAGGAATCCAAGCTCCTCCATTGAGTCATTCACATGCTAAACAAGCTCTACCATACTGAAACAGAAATTCAAACAGGCTATACTGTGCCAGAAGCCTTCTACAAATCCCAGCTATACCAATGGCCAAAGGATGCCACAAACTGAATATCAGCAGTCGGCAGTCGGCCACAGCATGCCTTCCCAACCAGCCTGTGGTTTCAACTTAGTAAAGCCAGTTTGATATGCAGAACATAACATCCATTGAAAATTCTAGTGCATAACATGTCCAGGGTTGCGTGTGCCCTTCATACCGATCTTTAATCACCCAGTCTATTGAAGAGTAATTGTACTAGACAGCTAACACTATATACTTTGTGCATAAAATATAAAGACTTACCTACCAATTTTGGGATACAAGAAACACAGCATATATAGCATTTATTATCTCCAAATCATAGGTGAGTTTACAAGATTGTCATGATCAGAGAAAGAGGGAAAGGAGAGAAAGAGACAAAAAGAAGAGAGAGAGTAACTAACAAAGAAAAACATGTTCCCACATCCAAGCCTCAATCATATAATTCCATGCTCCCTATGACTAATTCCAACACTAGTAGTAGAACTTTTAAAGAACCAAGTGGAGAAATGAAGTAAACACAAAGCAGGTTTACAAATAGCAAATGGAACTAAAATGACGGATACAATGTTATTGATTCCCTAGGATGAACTTTAAGAATCAACCCTCAATATCAAATGCTAAATGATGAAAACAATAAACAACATGAGAAGAATGGAACTAGAGTATTTCGATACTGACCCATTGTAGCTGTAACATCATCCATCCGCTTATTTGAAAAATCATGCGGATCTAACCGAATTACTCGCTTCTTCTTTTTTGGTCGACTGTCTCTAATCGCTGCATCATCAGCCGAGCTTTTCTTGACCTGGAATTTTTTCTTTGCAGATTTCTCATAAGATTCAGCTGTATACTTTTTATGACTCTGATCGAATTGCTTACGATTCCCACCATCCCCACTTTCAGCACCTTTTACTTTATTGCTATTTTTCAGAGTCTCTCTCCCATTTTTGACACCTCTTTTATCAATTGACTCATCTTGGTTAGATTTTCTTCTTCCTACATAAGATTTTTTCCAAGTTGATTGCTCAGAATCATGGGATGCCCCTCTTCTGGTTCGTCTATCTTCAACCGTATCATCTCTGAACTTACTGGGCCCTGTTCTACGAAAATCCTTTCGACTGGGTGTCTTCAGATTTTTTTGAAATGTACCTATCTCACTGGGATTGTGGTCAGCATAGATCCTCTTCCTCTTTCTATCATATCTTTCTGTGTTTAACTCTCTATTTCCATAGCTAACTGCATTGTACCTCTCTTTACCTCCGCGTATCCTGGTATCTCTAGTATTAGATTCAACACTCCTCCTTCCACTGTATTCTCTTTTGTTCAACTTTTCATCTCCATAAGACACGTCATTGGCCTCAGAAACTCTTCTACGTTGGCTTTTCATATGTCTTCCAACACCCAACTCAACCCTTTGACCTCCCTCAAATACTGCTGCTTTATAACTTTGTTTACCTCTTTGAAAATGTTCACTTCTAGTCTTTATTCTCACCCTCCTTCCTGCGTTCTCCCTCCTCGACGACCCATCATCAACATTAGGTGCGTGATCATTAACTCTTCTACTTTGACCATCATTATCATACCCTTTCACACTTTCTCTCTTAGAATCTAGGGTTTCGCGTTTGACATCATCCCTTGAATTCCTTGATCTTCCCACCGCAAATTTAACCCTTTTACGAAGCTTATTATACTTTGAATCAGTTTCTTCAGACATGCTTAATTACCAAGACTTGACACAACCAAAAATCAAATAATCACTAAAACTCTTTATAACCCACTTAGAATTGTCAATCACTATAAGCTCCAACAGGTATTAGCTGGAAAAAAAGAAAGAAATAGCAGAGCTTGTTAACTATGATTACTCAAAACTGAATAAAGCTTAAAAGTGAGTGATACAGAGTGAGAGAAATTCTTCACGAAATGACATTAATCATGCAGGGTTGAACACAAACACAAAAAAACAAATATAGAGGTGGTACAGTAGGTCATTACAATTTACAAATTACAAGGTTAAAAGAGTAGCAATGAATTTGGGTATATTTGAAAATACTTCTCTTAATCTCCATTTGCGTTGTTTCTAATTTCCTATTTTTTTTTCTCTGACATTCTTACCTTCGAGCTCTCTGTGGCTGTCCCGCTTGTTGGTCGATTCTCTTGCCGCCTAATCAATTTTTGATTTGCCGCAGTGTTCTGTGCAGTGGAGTTTTCTCAACCCCTTCTGCTCTTCATGATCTTAGTATGTAACGGCAACGTCTTGAACAGGCAAAGCGAGTTTCTATACTTATTTGGGCTTGATGCTTCCTCTTGCCTCGAAAGTCGAAACCTAGGGCCTTTCGTCCGGGACGTTACCTAGATTGGGCCTCTCCGCTATCAAGCTCTCTTGGTTGCATTTTAGGGACAACCGAATCGGCCCATTTTAGACAATATTTAACACTAAAAGTCTTTTATATTTTTATTTAACCGGTAAAAAGAACTTCTGAGGTGAAAGGACGAGTATATCCTTAATAAAATTGGAGTAAGCACACTGCATCGGAAATACAATTGCGCATCGATAATCCATTTTGTGCATCGGGATTAAATGTTCATCGAAATTTTCTTCAGGTGTAATCAAATTTGTGCATCGAAAAATAAAAAATGTACATTAGGATTAATTATGCATCGGAATTTTTTTCAGAGGTAATCAAATTTGTACATCAGAAAATAAAATTTGTGTATCGGGATTAATTTTTTTCATTCTATTATCCTATAGTTTTATTAAAAACTTGGCTATTGCCCCCACTATCCTTCGAATGCCTCTTCTAACACTTAATCCATGTCATGCCTTTGAATTCACCAACCCTAGGGGTAGGAAGCTTTTTTACTTCCATTCCATTTTTAAAAAGAGTCCACTCGCGTGATGTTCTTCTATCTCTTTTTGGGAGGGGCGGGAGTCGACTGACAAGGCATCACGTACTTGGGACAGAAGAAAGGCTTTTCAGTCCACCTTTCTAAGTGAAGGAAAAGTAGTTCCATCAAAGCCTTCCATAGTTGGAGGAAAGAGATCAAGCAGGGAGGATTGCTTCTCTCACCCGTACGTAGGCGAAAGGGAATAGGCAAAGGAAAAACATCCAACTCGAAGGTACGGAGTGCAAAGTTTGTGTTTAAACAAGATTGATGGACAGGGAAAATTAAGGAACAATTTTATGGAAGTGGGCTTTAGAGGTTTAAAAAAAAATGAGGTACTAAACAGGTTGAAAATTTAGGAAAGTGGACCGGCCAACAATTTTCCCTTTCTTTTGGGGTGAAATTCGGGTCGCTCCACTACAGTGAATATCTAATCGATATAGCCCACACTCTTTTTTTAACCAGTAAAATACAATTTTCGTGTAAAAGGACGAGTATATCCTTACTGAACAAAGATGCACGTACTTACCACATCTTTATGTATCACGATGCTACATTTTAAGCATGTGATGCAACGCAGTGCACAATTTAAGTAGAGGGATGCTTTAATTTAAGCAACACGATGCACAACGAAAAGGCACTTTTAAACAATTCTTAAGATTTTATAAATTGAAACACAAGCGCTATAAATCAATTATTCAAATTAAAATTGATTTACGTTTTCTCTTACAATTCACATATGTATCCTCTGGCTACTACGAGAGAAAAATCAACAAAGAACTGATAATAATTTCTTCACAACTAGTGAAACACAAACACATGACAACAACAGTGAAAAAATGAAGAACAAGAAAGAGGGAAGCAACAAGACAATAATTAAATGAACCAAAAATGAAGATAGATGTGTTTTCTTCTCCTACTACTTAAAAAGCAAAAATGAAGCAATAGCCTTAAATGTTTGATTTGTGCATCACAATTTCAATTCGATACATCATAATTTCAATTTGTGCATCGTAAATCCAAAATTACGCATCGAGATTTTCTTCATGGATAATCTAGTTTTTCCATTGCAAATTCAAGTGCATAGGATCCAAATTGTGCTTTGCAAATCCAAAATTATGCATCGGGATTTACTTTTGTATTCTACTTCCAAGTTGCTGCGTCACAATTCCAAATAGTTACATCGAGAATCCAAATCGATGCAAATGCTGAGGACAATTGATAACTCAACTAGGTATATCCATTTATACGTGTGATTATAGGGGTGTCAAAAATTTATCCAACTCATTGGGTTATCTATTATATCCATTATAAAAGACTTATTAGGCGTTATCCATTAACACACAATTAAGTTAATGTGTGTTAATGGATAATACTCATTAGAGACCAATAACAAAATGATTAATTATGGATATTAATCGGTTATCCATTTGGTTTATCAACTAATGCCACCACCATTCAACCGCTTCCGCCCATTGCCACCACTTCCGACCTCCGACAACCACTACCGCCAGCAACACCCGCCGGCCATCACCACCAACCATCGACAACCGCCACTACCGCCACCATCACCACTGTATGCTCTTTACTTAAAAATAATAATAAATAAATACATAATTTGCTATTAGTAGAAGTCGAACTTGAATCAATTTGCTTTGTACGAAAGATTGTTACCATTAGGCTAGACTACTTTATCATATTTATTTGAAAGTTAATATAAATATAAACAAGTAATTATAAAAATTGTTGATTATTATGATCGTATTTATTATTTTGTTTTGGATTATGAATATTTGTTTGTTATTTATAATTTATAATAGCATAGCAATCTTTCACTTATTTATTAATCGTATGTATATATTGTTGGACTTGGGTCCTCTCGCTAAAAGTAATATGAGTTGATGATGTTCTGTAGTCACAACTGGCACTCTTGGGAATGGAGGGAGTATATTTTGTTGTTAACGTTAACTAAAGTCTTAGCTTACGATAATGATCTGACATGAGCTTCTATATCACTTGGCATGATGATGTACCTTGAACTCTTTTCTTGCATAAGAAAATCTTGGTTTGCTTAGGTTTGTGATGTAGAATACGGGTGAGGTTACCTTTGGTTATTCATCTTATGTTAGTGGTAAAAATGATATCGACTATTCCAATTAGCCATACATATTATTCATGTGTATTTTTCGTTCTTCTTTTGGTAGGGAGTTGATGACAAAGTTATTGTTGAATTTTTTCTTGGAGGAGGGAGTAAATTTACAGCCATTATTCTTGATGTTGGCTCTGCATTTAACTATCAACATGTCGTATTACTTACAATGGAGGTAATGTTTATTGATATTGCATATTATCTTATACAAATACAAATCCAATAATTTTTTTAAGAAGTATCGACCCAAGATGAATAGCAAAAGGTTTTTATCTACAAGAAGTATCACGTGCCAATTTTTTCGTTAAAGGTTATGCAATAGCATTCCATTATATAGAATAAAACTAATATGTACCAATAGTTCTTGGATAAGTAGTGAAGAAAGATAAATCACAAAGTGAACAATTGGATCCTAGACATTGGTGATTACTTAGCAGTTACAATAGTAGAAACACTGCTATTGATAATAAATGTCACTGGTGTAAACTTGGTTACTCCTGAAGCTTTGAGATCAAATACGAAATCTTAGATGTTTAAGTGATTGAGATGATACCTCTTAACGGTTTCACTTTTAACAGTCCAACTTTTTCTTTGGATCAAATACCGATGATTTGATACTAACAAATTGATGGCATTAATGACTAGGTGGATCTCCGGTCTCATCGTACTGTTGATAATAATTGAAAATCTTTTGTTCACCTATATTTTTTGTTCACTTATGTTTTTTTGTTCAATTTTAAGTTACTACTGTAAGTATCTATTTTATAGCAGTTTCACCCAGATATAAACAACACCCCTGGAGCAGAACAAAAGTTTAAAGAGATAAGTGCTTAAGTGCTTCCTATGAGCTAAACCACATTGGTTTGCCAAAAGTGAACTATAAAAATAGTTATGCTCCTTTTTTTGCACTCCACAATCAATATTTTATTGGATTCACTGACACTGCCTGAATTTGTTTTCATTTATCTACAACATGAACTTTATTTTCATTGCTTTCAAGCGTATCTACATCTCCTTTTGTAGCACACTATCTATGGATGATTCAACCATATGTTTGTGTAAATATTTGAAATCCCTCACTCATTTTATATTTGAAATATCTATGTTCTTTGTGGCAAAACATTAAATATTGAATTTGTAAAACCAGTTTATATAACTTTTTATTCAATTAAAAAATATAAGAATGTAAGAATTTTGATTCAATGTTATTGCACTCATGAATTCAATATATAGTCTGCATCTACTGAATTTGTTTGGCAATAGGAAAAACATGTACATTACTTTTTGTTGTAGTCCAGTATGAATTAGTTTGAAAGAGGAAAAGGACATATTTTAACTTGAAAAGATATCATAAAATAGACCTGAAAGAGAAGATCATCACACAGATGGTTCCACAATCAAGGACAAAAATTAACACAAATTTTTTTTTACTCGCAATTTATGTTTTTGATTAGTGAACCAATTAAAGAAAATATGTCTCTTACGAGGCTTGAGCCCACATCCTATGAAACTGGGGCCAATTATTAGAACTATTTAACACCATATTATCAGACCAAGAGAAGAGAAACATTTAAATGTTCTGCATTAGCTATAATCAATTCAAGCCCATGTTCAACAAGTGAGCTTCTCTTTTCCATTTTGTTATTTTACATTCTATTTTTGTTTTTAATGTGCGAAATTTTGAAGTTATTAACCATCTCCTTTTTGGTTTGAAATTTTTGTAGGCTATTTTTAAATGTATGTTAGACTTCCTTATTTTAGGATCAGAATTTGGATTATATTTTAAGGTACTATTGAACTTAACAGATGTCTCAACCTTTCTAGATGCGGTTATTTTTTTTATTAAGTAATTTTGTTGATTCTTATTTGTATGTTAGATTTGCATTTGCTCATACGTTACATTTTGTTCTATACTTAATATCAAAATGGGTTGCATATCAGTTAGTGTGACAACTGTGTATAGAATTTTGTCTTTAGAACTGTTAGTTAGACTTCACAGACATCGGTAGTCTTCACCAGCAAAATTCGGTAGCCATCTGTTTGAAATATATCTTCCACAGTTGACTTCTAGATATAAAGAACGCCATCTTGGTTTTTCTGGATATGGTGGACTTTCCCCTTCGATGATTATTGAACAAGGGACAAAGCAGATACGCAGACTAACACAACACTCTCTGAGGAAAGTACATACTGTACAAACTCTTGCAGGTCTGTAACTTCTGTCATCTTCCACCTACTCCTTCACAATACCTGCTCATCGTCTCCCTTCTTGATTAGTTCTTGATAAAGAGAAGTCAACCCAGCAGCTCTTCATATTTAATGCCTCAAACCTAATCAAGTTGTTACTCTCTTCATCTTCCCCAACGATCTCAAGAATACTCTCATATATATATATATATATATATATATATATATATTGATCGTGTCTTATTTTAATTATTTCCTTGCAAGTGGACAAGACTATTGTAGAACAGCTTGGGAAGCAAGGGTCGAACCATAGAGACAAGAAGAATACTAATGGCAAGAATATTGGTAGTTATTTAAACTAAGGGGAGTTTTTATTTATTTTATTTAAACTAATTATTCTACTAAAACAATAAATCTAATTAAACTAAGCAGCAATCACAGTTGTAAAGATCTGATGGAGGAGGGAAATCTAGGATTAGGGTTTCACTTGCATATACTCTATTGTTTATTTAGATAAAGTATCATTCAATAACTTGGCTTTGTTCACGAAAGATAGATATAGACTGTCAAATTATAGTTCAGTCTACATCCCAAATAATTCATTCATTCTATATCCTAAGAACAAGAACATATAGATCCTATCTGTCACCTAGGTCATATATATGAACCTGACCCTAACTTATAACTCTCGTGCTTCGATAGGTTCAATTTATCATGATGGTGAGCCAGTGTACGACATATGCATTTGGGAGTGTAGCTATCCGCACCTCTAGGCCTTTATTACTTGCGATTCCATTCATTTGGTCAAAGCTAGACAATAAAGAGGTTGATAAACATCATGATCAACAAGAATTGAATGAATAAGAATATATTAAGCAATGGATTCGATACAAGTTACCTCCCCCTTCCTAGATTAATGGACGTTTAGTTCATCCTTGAAGATGAACTGAACAACGAGATGAAGGAATACATGAATCGATCTTCAAAACTGTAATTACAACGACTAAACTACGTAACACAAGTTAAAATCTAAACTAAAGTTGTTTCCTAGCACTTTCTGGACGTCCTTTGGCTTTGGCTACCGTCCTTTATTTATACCAGGGTGTTGTAGGGGAATAGGAAGTTCACTTCAGGTGAAAAACCCCGTAAATTGGTTTCTGGGGACCTTGTGGCCGCATGAGGATTTCACCTTGCGTTCGCAAGGGTCTTGGACAGGCAATGCTGCATACTGGTCACCTTGCGAGAGCAAGGCCATTTAGGGTATGCGGCCGCAAGCTATCCAGATTCTTTCGTTTGCATCTCTTTCAATGTTGTACTTTGCACCCTTCCTCGAAATCTTCACTAAAAGCTTCATAAATCCCATACGTTCACCTAAAACCATGAAACTCACAACATAGCTCAAAACACACATCAGTAGCCAAAAACATCGTGGAATTGCTATTTCTAAATCATAAAACTCATAAAAGTACCCGATAAAGACGTATAAAATACGTCTATCAAATATTCTCAAACTTAAACTTTGCTCGTCCACGAGTAAACGATACTTATAAATACAAAATTAGACATACATAAATTAAGAAAATCTTTTTGGAGGGTGACACTATATACACTCCTCTAGAAACCCACAAACTCAAAGAGACTCTAACGAGCGACTCGACTATGCAGATAAATACAAAAACTAATAAATACAAAAACAAGTAAAAGAATTACTCTAAAAACAATAAATACAAAATAAAAACGAAAATCTTTTTGGTTTCCAACCTCAAGTCACAAGAGCATGGCATATCGAAGTAGTCTCAGTTAGATGCTCACCACATATGTGCAGACTAGTTCATAGAGCAAACCACTTATACTCAAACTGCTACCAGTCTTAATTTATGTGTGTGTGTGTGTGTGTGTGATAACCAGTCATAGAGAATATCTTAACTTAAACAGTTTTATTAAACTAAACACAACATTCATCCAAAATCAGGATTTTAAATAAAACCAATGCAACATAGAGTATGAGATCTACCATCCAAACCCGGTCTATTACAGAAAGAGAGATCACCAAGGATTTCAAAAACTTATACATCTATCCCATGCACTTCCTATGTATGACATACAATGCTTTCATGCCCCAATTACTTGCAATAGCTAAGATTATGCTAAGACGGTGAGCTTACGAGTAATATGAATATGTGAAGAGAGGATCAATTTACATGCATTACAATCAAATCAATAAACACAAGCATTGGCAAGAAGATCAATAAGTCTTTAATAGCTTGTAATGTAAGGCCTTGGTGTAGGGGGATATGATGGAAAGGGAATAGAATTCAAAGTGAGAGAACAAGACTACCCTTTACCCCTAATACTTCCAAGCAAAAGGAAGTTCTTCCCAATTAGGCTAGGACCTGCAAAGACCACAAGTGGGGACTTTTCCCCCAAACTTGTTTTGTACAATATATCAAGCTAAAAATATCTAGTATTCTATTTTCAGAAGAACTTTTCTATCATATTTTTCTCTTGAAAGCTATGCTTGCATTCTTCTTCTTCCGTTTCATTTTTCGTCGATTTCTTTCTTCTCTATTTTTGTTTTTTTTTCCAACATCGACGGGGAAGAAGAAGTCTTCGAAAAGTTTTTCTAACTGAAAATCGGTCCCTTACAATTAATTTCCCACTCACATCCTACTATCTCAAAAAGTAGGCTAAAGTGTATAGGCTTTAGGGTTAAGTTAATGTGGGTTAAAAAACGAAGTCGAATGGGAGTTCAAAGTATGCTTAGCATACTCCATTCTTTTAATAAAGCTCAAAGGGGACACTAGGGATATTTTTAGTAAAGGTCGGGAGATATTTAGGCTCAAACGATCCAAAGATGACATATATCATATATTAATGCCAAAATACTCATGCAGTTATTAAGAAAGTAAAACACAAAATATCATATTCATTATGAAAGTTGTGGAATTGAAGATTTAACATCACTGGATTTCACATAAGCATTCGCTAGAACAGATGGGAGGGACAATCGAGACTAACATGCAGACACGGTTTGAAAATGTGCTTGAGATATATTAGCAAGAAAAATCCAAGGGATCTAACTTATCATGCAATTGACCCTACGTTACAATTTAATGCAACAATCGTGTTAGAACGGCTATTCATCATATTCTTGTGCATATCTTGTTGCTAAAATGAAATGTGTGCTATAAACTATATAAAAATGTTCAAATCAATCCATAATCATGACTGATGTAAGTGCATAGAGATTTAGAGAAAATCAAGAATTTTGTAGAATTAAGTAAATTTCATAATAATCTATGAAAAAGTTATGTGGTTCATTGCATTAACTCCTCATTGACCAAAATGACCATACCAGAACTCGAGGATGAAAATTTTGAATTAAAACATTTTTTTATTTTTTGAAATTTTTGAAATTTTTTATAAGAAGAAAATGGAGATGGGCGATGACGATGACTCTTTTGATGGGTCCCAGGGAACCAAATATTATAGTATTACAGTCGGGGCAACATCTCCTAAAATAAGAAAAATAAAAAGCAAGAAAATAGAGTGAGGATGAGAGACGATGGAGGGACAAAAAATTTCCCTCACCCTAAAAACGTAGCCCAACTCTACTCTTCCTTATTTGGGACACTGCAAAGGCCCTGGGCTTAGAATTCCCCAAAACTTAAATTTTATTTTGTCCTCAAAATTGAGGAATGTCCTATGAGAGGGTTGATGTAGGAGAAATATCAAAAGGACATAGCTGGCCCGCCTAACGAAAAAGGAAGAAACTTGGGCTTCGACTCATGGTGAGTCGGGAGGAAATAACGAAGGAGGACGAAACTCGGGGATCGTGCCAGGTGGCATCCCATAAAGTGTGGAGACATTTTGCCCCACCTGGTTAACCCAACCAAAAAAATTGAGTCTAGTCGATGCGCATGTGGGCCAACTACTGACTCATCATCTCATTTTGCAACATGAGTTCCTCCTACCTATTGGAGATCTCCTCCAAGGAATCCTCCTCCTCTGGAAGCTCCTCATGTGGGCCTCTCTCTCGTGGCTGGCGAGGGTGCTCAAACAGAAGCGCCCTAGAGACGTCGGGGACTGCCCGAACTCTCTCCGAATCTGGAATCCAAACAACTTTAGCCCCACTACAAAGTCCGGTAATCAAACTCGGGAACGCGAACCCCGCGTTTGTCTTACCTCTAATAAGGGTCTGCATTTAGGCGTTGATCAGATGCCCAACATCGATAGACCCACCGGTCAAAATGGTGTAGATCAAGATGGTCTTATGCCAAGACACCGTGTGCTGGTGGCTGGAAGGCATAAGACGTGCACAGATAAATTTGAACACGGCCTTGGCCGTGTTCATGAGATGGGTCTTGCCCATGGTGCGGGGGCTGAACGGTGGACCTTGATGGTAGGTCCAAACCGCATCGGGTGTTGCGATTGCCGCATTTAACACTGGGAGAGGGACATGGTTGGCAATGTGAATACTGTACTGGTTAATACCATTCGCAAAATTAGGGGTGCCAAAGTAATGATTAATGCTTTGGGGCAAAAAATTGACATCCCTACCCCTAACATCAATAACATCTAGCACCTCGCCAGAAATGGAAATACGCCCGTTGGCGTAGAATTCACGGACTAGGGCCACAATGGCCACGCCCGGGGTCGCACAAAGATTGCCCCACCTTTGACGTTTGAAGTGGGCAGGGAGAGCCAATTCCTGAGCCTTAAATCCCCTTTTAGGGACTATGCTTTTGGAGAGCTTCCTAGTGTAGCTCTCTGATGCCTCATAGGATACAAATCTAGTGGGGTCATAGTGTTGATCCTCCTCTTGGGAGCGGGACGAGGATGGGCCGGTGTTTCTACGCTTAGGGGCCATTCTATTTAAGCACAAAAATAAAATCTACTCTCTTAAAGAATTAAAATTTAAAATTTACCAACCTAACAAAAACAACTAAAGCATGCACGTTGATAAAAATAAATCTAACACCCAAACATGCAAAAAATTTGACAAATTAAAAATTTAATGTAGAGGGGATAGAAGATACATGGATAGTGCTATGCGTTTTAATCGCGATGGGTTGTCGGAATTCTGAAGCTTTCTTGCTAGGAAACAATGGTGACTTCACTTCTTCAAGCCTTGGATGAAGGGAGATGGAGATAAGGATGATGAGGGAGCTTGAAACGGGAACCTTTGAGTTGGACTTGGCCGGATTGAGAAGCTTTGCCAGAATTCTTGAGAGAGAGAGATAGATTTTTGGATGCTTTAGAGAGATTGAAACTATGATTTCTGAGGCTGCTCTGCTCTGGCTTATAAAGAGGGCCTTGCGGCCGCAAGGTGATTATGCCTTGCTTCCGCAAGGTACCCAGTCAATGGGCATGGAAGTTGATGACGGCTTGCGGGGGCAACGACACTTTGGGCTTGCAGCCGCATGCTTCATGCGTTTTGTCATTATTAGGGCCTTGCGGCCGCAAGGTATTTTAGGCCTTGCATCCGCAAGGTTCACAGATTTTGTGCCTTGGGAGTTGCTTCATAGATTTTTGGCAGTTTTCATTTTGGTCCTTCCGTTACGTTCCGTTAAATCTGTTTCTTTCCTGCACTCTGAAAATTCTACACAAATTTCTAAACTAAAATATTAGAAACATATAAATACAACACTAAGATGTTTTTCTCCCCCAAACTTGAATTATGCCACTACTGGAAAACATTTAAAATAAATGTCCATAATTAAATAAGACGGAGAACAGCATATTTAAATTATACTACGAAAGCAAACAAAATTTCATCAAAGTGGGTTGCCTCCCACCCAGCGCACTTGTTTAACGTCTTTGGCTCGACCCAACTACAAACCTATTCTCTCGGGGGTTCGGTGTCAGAGAGACGAATGAGTTCTATTGTTCTCTCAACTGACATGGGTTCAAGGTACGGTTTGAGTCGATGACCATTAACTTTAAATATCTCATTGGTCTTTGGATTTTTGATATCAATAGCTCCATGCGGATATATTCGAACTATAATGAAAGGACCAGACCATTTAGATTTCAATTTTCCTGGAAATAATATGAGTCTAGAATTAAAAAGAAGTACTTTTAATCCTGGACGAAACGTCTTGTTAGCCAGTCCTATATCATGGTATTTCTTGGTCTTTTCTTTATAGATTTGTGCATTCTCATATGAATTTAACCTATGCTCTTCTAATTCATTTAACTAAAAAAGTCTTTCTTCGTCAGCCAAAGTTAGGTCAAGATTAAGAGCTTTAATGGCCCAATAGGCCTTGTGTTCAATTTCTACTGGCAAATGACAAGCTTTGCCATACACCATCCTATAAGGACTCATACATATTGGGGTTTTATATGTAGTTCGATATGCCCAAAGAGCATCTTTAAGTTTTGGTTCCCAATCCTTACGATTTGGTCTAACAGTCTTTTCCAAGACTGCTTTTATCTGTCTATTACTAACTTCTACTTGGCCTGAAGTATGAGGATGATATGGTGTAGCTAACTTGTGAGTTACACCATATTTTCTAAGGCTCAAATTTAACAATCTATTAGTGAAATGTGTTCCTTGATCACTAATTACAACCCTCGGTACTCCAGACCGAGCAAAAATATCATCCAAAAACTTGACAACAGTTTGGCCATCATTATTTCGGGTAGCAATGGCTTCTATCCATTTGGACACATAATCAACAGCAACTAAAATATATTCACAACCGTTTGAAATTGGAAAAGGACCCATAAAGTCAATACCCCAAACATCAAAAATTTCAACAACTATATTATTATGCAAAGGCATCTCATTCCTTTTACTTATTCCACCAGTTCTTTGAATTTTATCACACGTTTTGCAAAATATGTCAGAGTCTCTAAAAACAGTAGGCCAATATAATCCAGATTGCATGATTTTCCTAGTAGTTTTGTTACCACTAAAATGACCACCACAAGAGTATTCATGACAGAATGCCATAATACTTTGTTGATCTTGTTCTAGAACACATCTCCTAATTATAGAGTGAACATATTTTGAATAAATGTAGTTCTTCCCAAAAATAGTGTTTTGCATCGGTTAAAAATTTCTTTCTTTGATAAAAATCAAAATCGGGATTGATGATGTCAGCTACGTGATAATTAACAAAATCAGCATACCAATGTTCAAAAATTTTAACTGCTAATAATTGTTCATCATGGAAGTCTTCATTCATAGGGATTTTGTTATCAAGAAATTGACGTTCAAGTAAAGGTAAAAATTCCAACCTAGACAAATGGTCGGCTACAACGTTTTCTGTTCCCTTTTTATCTTTTATCGTGATGTCAAATTCTTGTAATAATAACATCCATCTTATGAGTCTAGATTTTGCCTCCTTCTTACTCAAAAGATATTTTAGGGCTACATGATCAGAGAATATGACGACTTTTGAACCTAACAATTATGATCTAAATTTTTCTAATGCATATACAACTGCTAAAAACGGTTTTTTTGTGGTTGTATAATTGAGTTGTGCGTCATTCAATGTCCTACTCGCATAATGAATCACATGCGGTTTCTTGTCTATCCTTTGTCCTAACACATCTCCAATTGCGAAATCCGAAGCATCGCACATGATTTTGAAAGGGAGAGACCAATCAGTGTTGGTTAAAATAGGGGCTAATGTTAATTGTTCTTTTAACAAGTTACATGCATTTAAGCATTCTTGGTCAAAAATAAATTCGGTATCTTTTGCCAAAAGATTACATAAAGGTTTACAAATTTTTGAAAGGTCTATTATAAATCTTCTATAAAAACCTACATGTCCTAGAAAACTTCTAACACCCTTGACTGAAGTTGGGGGAGGTAGTTGAGATATAACTTCAATTTTAGCCTTATCAATTTCAATTCCTTTGTTAGACACAACATGACCTAAAACTATTCCATGTTTAACCATGAAATGGCTTTTCTCCCAACTTATGGTCAAATTAGTTTTACAAAAACCGATGTCAGATTTTATAGGCAATGATCAAAAGAATTTCCGAATACTGAGAAATCATCCATAAATACTTCCACACATCTTTCCACTAGATCAGAAAATATAGAAATCATGCATTTTTGAAAAGTAGCTGGGGCATTACATAGTCTAAAGGGCATTCTCCTAAATGCAAAGGTACCAAATGGACATGTAAATGTGGTTTTCTCTTGATCTTCTGGTGCCACTGGAATTTGATTATAACCAGAAAAACTATCAAGAAAACAATAATACTCATGGCCAGCTAATCTTTCAAGGATTTGGTCAATAAAAGGCAAGGGGAAGTGATCTTTCCTTGTTGCCGCATTTAATTTTCTCAAATCTATGCACATCCTATAACCGAATAGTTCGTGGGAACTAACTCATCTTTCTCATTCTTAACGACGGTAATTCCTAATTTCTTTGGAACTACTTGAATTTGGACTAACCCATTTACTATCGGATATCGGGTAAATTATATCCGCATCAAGAAGCTTAAGCACTTCTTTCTAAATGCTTCTTCCATATGAGGGTTAAGTCTTCTTTGTCTTTCTCTATAAGGTTTACTACCTTCTTCTAGATGAATTATATGCATACACATAGAAGGACTAATTCCTTTCAAATCCGCTAAGGACCAACCTATAGCTTCTCTATATGTCCATATAACTTTTAACAGACTTGATTCTTGTTCTTCTGTTAAATCTACAACGATTATAACGTGTAAAGTTTTACCATCCCCTAAAAATGCATACTTTAAATGGGACGGTAATGACTTTAATTCTACCTCATGAGGGGATTTAACAGACAGAATAAACTTAGGAGTCTCTGATTTTACTGTTTCTTCTTTATCTTCCTCCTTAGAGTTCTCTTCTTTTTCTTTATCCATTTTTGTATCATCAAAATGAGATTTTTGATTTTTTAATTCTCCTTTATCATTTTCACCAATTTCTATTTTATCAAAGCTAATTTCTGATTTGGGACCTTCCACTTCTTCCTTATCTTCACTATCATTTTTGAGAGCTTCTAATCTTTCCTTCTCTTTCCTAGCATCTATCTCTCGAGTTCTCTTTCTAACTTTTCTATGTCGGTTTTATATGGGAGAAGGTTCTATCATCAACTTCTACATATGTATCTCTATCTAACTCATCATTTAAATTTGCTTCAAAGGTTTGGACTGTAAGA
Source organism: Codonopsis lanceolata (assembly GCA_013146195.2). Taxonomy (NCBI): domain Eukaryota; kingdom Viridiplantae; phylum Streptophyta; class Magnoliopsida; order Asterales; family Campanulaceae; genus Codonopsis; species Codonopsis lanceolata. The sequence goes on along the minus strand of CM028382.1, from coordinate 96,477,923 downwards.
TTTTCAATTTCATCAATTGAGAAACATGCATTCATGTCACTCGGTCTATTTAACGCATCAAAAACCGAAATTTCTACAGTTTCACCCATGACTAACATTGAGAGTTTACCATTCTTAACATTAATCATTGTGTTAGCAGTGGCGATAAAAGGTCTACCTAACAAAATAGGAACTTCATTATTAGTGCATATTTTTCTTTCCATCTCTAGAACCACAAAGTCGTCGGGATGATTAACTTATCAACTTGTCTAGAATGTCTCTACTATACCCAAAGGATGTTTGATCGAATGGTCGAAGCTGGCTGTAAAAGACATAGTAGTGGGTTTCAATTCACTCAATCCTAATTGTTTATAGACAGCGAAAGGCATTAAATTAATACTCGCTCCTAAATCTAGCATAGCTTTCATCTTTTTAGAACTACCAAAGGAGACTTGGATATTGAAACTACATGGATCTTTTAATTGAGGAGGAAGTTCAGGGTTGTAATCTGCACTCACGTTTTCAGAAACAATTATTTTTTCATTCTTTTCAAATTTGTGTTTTTAGAGTGGAGATCTTTAAAAAACTTAGCATAGAACGGAATATTTTTAATGACATTAAGCAAAGGGAGATTAATATTCACTTTAGATAGCATATTATAAATTTCAGGTAAATTGCTTATCAATCTTGTTTTCATGAGTCTACGGGTATGGTATTGGAGGAACATATGGTGGAGGTGCCACATATGGTTCCTCAAGAGGTTCTGCCTCTTGTTCTTTTTCTTGAGTGACTTTATCTTTATCTAAAATTTCTTTGTCTATCTCTTTGTCTTTTGCTTGAATATTTTCATTTTCTTTGCCAGAGTTATCCATTTTGTTAGGCATCGAAGAGATTGAGTAGGGTTACTTACCTCTTCTCCAATTATTCTACACTTCGCAGAGTAGTGATAGATTTTGCTTGTTACGTCGACTAAGGAACTTCCCTTCTTCTCTTTCTTGATATTTGGCAAGATCTTTTTTAATTTTTCCACGTTTCTAGCAATATTTATTAAGCGGTTTGTCCACATGTTTGATCCTTCTAACTTTGGAGCTTCTTTAATCTGCAAGCTGTCCTTCCTTAGGAAATTGTTGGTATGTTATTTCCTTCCCATGAAAAGTTAGGGTGATTCCTCAGCCGAGGTTATATTGGAATAGAGATCATTCCTCTGTCTTTTTTGTACATGTTCATGCATTAACTTGTTCATGATACACAGCACTAGAGGACACA
>CM028382.1:96443284-96476578 GCA_013146195.2 Codonopsis lanceolata | reverse complement strand
AATGGGAGTTCAAAGTATGCTTAGCATACTCCATTCTTTTAATAAAGCTCAAAGGGGACACTAGGGATATTTTTAGTAAAGGTCGGGAGATATTTAGGCTCAAACGATCCAAAGATGACATAGATCATATATTAATGCCAAAATACTCATGCAGTTATTAAGAAAGTAAAACACAAAATATCATATTCATTATGAAAGTCAGGAATCAAGATTTAACATCACCGATTTCACATAAGCATTCGCTAGAACGTATGGGAGGGACAATCGAGACCAACATGCACACGCGGGCTGGAAATGTGCTTGAGATATATTAGCAAGAAAAATCAGAAGGGATCTAACTATCATGCAATTGACCCACGTTACACCCTAATGCAACAAAATCGTGTTAGGACGGCTATTCATCATATTCTTGTGCATATCTTGTTGCTAAAATGAAATGTGTGCTATAAACTTTATAAAAATGTTCAAATCAATCCATAATCATGACTGATGTAAGTGCATAGAGATTTAGAGAAAATCAAGAATTTTGTAGAATTAAGTAAATTTCATAATAATCTATGAAAAAGTTATGTGGTTCATTGCATTAACTCCTCATTGACCAAAATGACCATACCAGAACTCGAGGATGAAAATTTTGAATTAAAACATTTTTTATTTTTGAAATTTTTGAAATTTTTTATAAGAAGAAAATGGAGATGGGCGATGACGATGACTCTTTTGATGGGTCCCCGAGGGAACCAAATATTATAGTATTCTGGTCAGGGCAACATCTCGTAAAATAAGAAAAAATAAAAAGCAAGAAAATAGAGTGAGGATGAGAGACGATGGAGGGACAAAAAAATTTCCCTCACCCTAAAAACGTAGCACAACTCTACTCTTCCTTAGGCTGGGACCTGCAAAGGCCCTGGGCTTAGAATTCCCCCCCCCCCAAAACTTAAATTTTATTTTGTCCTCAAAATTGAGGAATGTCCTATGAGAGGGTTGATGTAGGAAAAATATCAAAAGGACATAGCTGGCCCGCCTAACGAAAAAGGAAGAAACTTGGGCTTCGACTCATGGTGAGTCGGGAGGAAATAACGAAGGAGGACGAAACTCGGGGATCGTGCCAGGTGGCATCCCATAAAGTGTGGAGACATTTTGCCCCACCTGGTTAACCCAACCAAAAAAATTGAGTCTAGTCGGTGCGCATGTGGGCCAACTACTGACTCATCATCTCATTTTGCAACATGAGTTCCTCCTACCTATTGGAGATCTCCTCCAAGGAATCCTCCTCCTCCTGAAGCCTCATGTGGGCCTCTCTCTGGTGGGCGAGGTGCTCAAACAGGCGCCTCTAGAGACGCAGGGACGCCTCGAACTCTCTCCAATCTCGAATCTAAACAACTTTAGCCCCACTACAAAGTCCGGTAATCAAACTCTCGAACGCGAACCGCGCTTGTCTTACCTCTAATAAGGTCTCGTGCGCATTTAGGCGTTGATCGATGCCCAACATCGATAGACCCACCGGTCAAAATGGTGTAGATCAAGATGGTCTTATGCCAAGACACCGTGGCCGTGGCTGGAAGGCATAAGACGCACGTATTTGAACACGCCGCCGTGTTCATGAGATGGGTCTTGCCCATGGTGCGGGGGCCGAACGGTGGACCTTGATGGTAGGTCCAAACCGCATCGGGTGTTGCGATTGCCGCATTTAACACTGGGAGAGGGACATGGTTGGCAATGTGAATACTGTACTGGTTAATACCATTCGCAAAATTAGGGGTGCCAAAGTAATGATTAATGCTTTGGGGCAAAAAATTGACATCCCTACCCCTAACATCAATAACATCTAGCACTCGCCAGAATGGAAATACGCCTGCTGGCGTAGAATTCACTGACTAGGGCCACAATGGCACGCTCGGGGTCGCGCAAAGATTGCCCGACCTTCGACAAGGAAGCTTGGAAGCAAGGGAGAGCCAATTCCCCGAGCCTTAAATCCCCTTTAGGGACTATGCTTTTGGAGAGCTTCCTAGTGTAGCTATCGATGCCTCATAGGGATACAAATCTAGTGGGGTCATAGTGTTGATCCTCCTCTTGGGAGCCGGACGAGGATGGGCCGGTGTTTCTACGCTTAGGGCCATTCTATTTAAGCACAAAAATAAAATCTACTCTCTTAAAGAATTAAAATTTAAAATTTACCAACCTAACAAAAACAACTAAAGCATGCACGTTGATAAAAATAAATCTAACACCCAAACATGCAAAAAATTTGACAAATTAAAAATTTAATGTAGGGATAGAAGATACATGGATAGTGCTATGCGTTTAATCGCGATGGGTTGTCGAATTCGAAGCTTTCTTGCAGAAACAATGGTGACTTCACTTCTTCAAGCCTTGGATGAAGGAGATGGAGATGAGGATGATGAGGAGCTTGAAACGGGAACCTTTGAGTTGGACTTGGCCGGATTGAGAAGCTTTGCCAGAATTCTTGAGAGAGAGAGATAGATTTTTGGATGCTTTAGAGAGATTGAAACTATGATTTCGAGGCCGCTCATTCGGCTTATAAAGAGATTCCTTGCGGCCGCAGGTGATTATGCCTTGCTTCCGCAAGGTACCCATCAATGGGCATGGAAGTTGATGACGGCCTTGGCGGGGCAACGACACTAGCTTTGCAAACGCATGCTTCATGCGTTTTGTCATTAGGCCTTCGGCCAAGGTATTTTAGGCCTTGCATCCCAAGGTTCATGATTTTGTGCCTTGGGAGCCGCCTTATAGATTTTTGGCGCTTTTCATTTTGGTCCTTCCGTTACGTCCCGTTAAATCTGTTTCTTTCCTGCACTCTGAAAATTCTACACAAATTTCTAAACTAAAATATTAGAAACATATAAATACAACACTAAGATGTTTTTCTCCCCCAAACTTGAATTATGCCACTACCGGAAAACATTTAAATTAAATGTCCATAATTAAATAAGACGGAGAACAGCATATTTAAATTATACTACGAAAGCAAACAAAATTTCATCAAAGTGGGTTGCCTCCCACCCACAGACTTGTTTAACGTCTTTGGCTCGACCCAACTACAAACCTATTCTCTCTGGGGTTCGTGTCGAGAGACGAATGAGTTCTATTGTTCTCTCAACTGACATGGGTTCAAGGTACGGTTTGAGTCGATGACCATTAACTTTAAATATCTCATTGGTCTTTGGATTTTTATATCAATAGCTCCATGCGGATATATTCGAACTATAATGAAAGGACCGCACCATTTAGATTTCAATTTTCCTGGAAATAATATGAGTCTAGAATTAAAGAAGTACTTTTAATCCCTGGGCCGAAACATCGCTTGTTAGCCAAATCCTATATCATGGTATTTCTTGGTCTTTTCTTTTATAGATTTGTGCATTCTCATATGAATTTAACCTATGCTCTTCTAATTCATTTAACTAAAAAGTCTTTCTTCACCGGCAAAGTTAGGTCAAGATTAAGAGCTTTAATGGCCCAATAGGCCTTGTGTTCAATTTCTACGGCAAATGACAAGCTTTGCCATACACCATCCTATAAGGACTCATACATATTGGGGTTTTATATGTAGTTCGATATGCCCAAAGAGCATCTTTAAGTTTTGGTTCCCAATCCTTACGATTTGGTCTAACAGCTTTTCAAGATCGCTTTATCTGTCTATTACTAACTTCTACTTGGCCTGAAGTATGAGGATGATATGGTGTAGTTAACTTGTGAGTTACACCATATTTTCTAAGGCTCAAATTTAACAATCTATTAGTGAAATGTGTTCCTTGATCACTAATTACAACCCTGGTACACCGAGCAAAAATATCATCCAAAAACTTGACAACAGTTTGGCCATCATTATTTCTGTAGCAATGGCTTCTATCCATTTGGACACATAATCAACAACAGAACTAAAATATATTCACAACCATTTGTTTGAAATTGGAAAAGGACCCATAAAGTCAATACCCCAAACATCAAAAATTTCAACAACTATATTATTATGCAAAGGCATCTCATTCCTTTTACTTATTCCACCAGTTCTTTGAATTTTATCACACGTTTTGCAAAATATGTCAGAGTCTCTAAAAACAGTAGGCCAATATAATCCAGATTGCATGATTTTCCTAGTAGTTTTGTTACCACTAAAATGACCACCACAAGAGTATTCATGACGAATGCCATAATACTTTGTTGATCTTGTTCTAGAACACATCTCCTAATTATAGAGTGAACATATTTTGAATAAATGTAGTTCTTCCCAAAAATAGTGTTTTGCATCGGTTAAAAATTTCTTTCTTTGATAAAAATCAAAATCGGGATTGATGATGTCAGCTACGTGATAATTAACAAAATCAAGATACCAATGTTCAAAAATTTTAACTGCTAATAATTGTTCATCATGAAAGTCTTCATTCATAGGGATTTTGTTATCAAGAAATTGACGTTCAAGTAAAGGTAAAAATTCCAACCTAGACAAATGGTCGGCTACAACGTTTTCTGTTCCCTTTTTATCTTTTATCGTGATGTCAAATTCTTGTAATAATAACATCCATCTTATGAGTCTAGATTTTGCCTCCTTCTTACTCAAAAGATATTTTAGGGCTACATGATCAGAGAATATGACGACTTTGAACCTAACAATTATGATCTAAATTTTTCTAATGCATACACAAGCTGCTAAAACGGTTTTTTGTGGTTGTATAATTGAGTTGTGCATCATTCAATGTCCTACTCGCATAATGAATCACATGCGGTTTCTTGTCTATCCTTTGTCCTAACACATCTCCAATTGCGAAATTCGAAGCATCGCACATGATTTTGAAAGGGAGAGACCAATCAGTGTTGGTTAAAATAGGGGCTAATGTTAATTGTTCTTTTAACAAGTTACATGCATTTAAGCATTCTTGGTCAAAAATAAATTCGGTATCTTTTGCCAAAAGATTACATAAAGGTTTACAAATTTTTGAAAGGTCTATTATAAATCTTCTATAAAAACCTACATGTCCTAGAAAACTTCTAACACCCTTGACTGAAGTTGGGGGAGGTAGTTGAGATATAACTTCAATTTTAGCCTTATCAATTTCAATTCCTTTGTTAGACACAACATGACCTAAAACTATTCCATGTTTAACCATGAAATGGCTTTTCTCCCAACTTATGGTCAAATTAGTTTTACAAAAACCGATGTTAGATTTTATAGGCAATGATCAAAAGAATTTCCGAATACTGAGAAATCATCCATAAATACTTCCACACATCTTTCCACTAGATCAGAAAATATAGAAATCATGCATCTTTGAAAAGTAGCTGGGGCATTACATAGTCTAAAGGGCATTCTCCTAAATGCAAAGGTACCAAATGGACATGTAAATGTGGTTTTCTCTTGATCTTCTGGTGCCACTGGAATTTGATTATAACCAGAAAAACTATCAAGAAAACAATAATACTCATGGCCAGCTAATCTTTCAAGGATTTGGTCAATAAAAGGCAAGGGGAAGTGATCTTTCCTTGTTGCCGCATTTAATTTTCTCAAATCTATGCACATCCTATAACCAGTAATAGTTCGCGTGGGAACTAACTCATCTTTCTCATTCTTAACGACAGTAATTCCTAATTTCTTTGGAACTACTTGGACTGGACTAACCCATTTACTATCAGATATCGGGTAAATTATATCCGCATCAAGAAGCTTAAGCACTTCTTTTCTAAATGCTTCTTCCATATGAGGGTTAAGTCTTCTTTGTCTTTCTCTATAAGGTTTACTACCTTCTTCTAGATGAATTATATGCATACACATAGAAGGACTAATTCCTTTCAAATCCGCTAAGGACCAACCTATAGCTTCTCTATATGTCCATATAACTTTTAACAGACTTGATTCTTGTTCTTCTGTTAAATCTACAACGATTATAACGTGTAAAGTTTTACCATCCCCTAAAAATGCATACTTTAAATGGGACGGTAATGACTTTAATTCTACCTCATGAGGGGATTTAACAGACATAATAAACTTAGGAGTCTCTGATTTTACTGTTTCTTCTTTATCTTCCTCCTTAGAGTTCTCTTCTTTTTCTTTATCCATTTTTGTATCATCAAAATGAGATTTTTGATTTTTTAATTCTCCTTTATCATTTTCACCAATTTCTATTTTATCAAAGCTAATTTCTGATTTGGGACCTTCCACTTCTTCCTTATCTTCACTATCATTTTGAGAGCTTCTAATCTTTCCTTCTCTTTCCTAGAATCTATCTCTCAGAGTTCTCTTTCTAACTTTTCTATGTCAGTTTTTATATGGGAGAAGGTTCTATCATCAACTTCTACATATGTATCTCTATCTAACTCATCATTTAAATTTGCTTCAAAGGTTTGGACTGTAAGATTTTCAATTTCATCAATTGAGAAACATGCATTCATGTCACTCGGTCTATTTAACGCATCAAAAACCGAAATTTCTACAGTTTCACCCATGACTAACATTGAGAGTTTACCATTCTTAACATTAATCATTGTGTTAGCAGTGGCGATAAAAGGTCTACCTAACAAAATAGGAACTTCATTATTAGTGCATATTTTTCTTTCCATCTCTAGAACCACAAAGTCGACTGGGATGATTAACTTATCAACTTGTACTAGAATGTCCTCTACTATACCCAAAGGATGTTTGATCGAATGGTCGGCTAAATGTAAAGACATAGTAGTGGGTTACAATTCACTCAATCCTAATTGTTTATAGACAGCGAAAGGCATTAAATTAATACTCGCTCCTAAATCTAGCATAGCTTTCATCTTTTTAGAACTACCAAAGGAGACTTGGATATTGAAACTACATGGATCTTTTAATTGAGGAGGAAGTTCAGGTTGTAATAATGTACTCACGTTTTCAGAAACAATTATTTTTTCATTCTTTTCAAATTTGTGTTTTTAGAGTGGAGATCTTTAAAAAACTTAGCATAGGACGGAATATTTTTAATGACATTAAGCAAAGGGAGATTAATATTCACTTTAGATAGCATATTATAAATTTCCGTAAATTGCTTATCAATCTTGTTTTTCATGAGTCTACCAGGGTATGGTATTGGAGGAACATATGGTGGAGGTGCCACATATGGTTCCTCAAGAGGTTCTGCCTCTTGTTCTTTTTCTTGAGTGACTTTATCTTTATCTAAAATTTCTTTGTCTATCTCTTTGTCTTTTGCTTGAATATTTTCATTTTCTTTGCCAGAGTTATCCATTTTGTTAGGCACATCAGTAGATTGAGTAGGGTTACTTACCTCTTCTCCAATTATTCTATCACTTCGCAGAGTAGTGATAGATTTTGCTTGTTCTGTCTGACTAAGGAACTTCCCTTCTTCTCTTTCTTGATATTTGGCAAGATCTTTTTGCAATTTTTCCACAGTTTCTAGCAAATATTTATTAAGAGCAGTTTGTCCACATGTTTGATCCTTCTAACTTTGGAGCTTCTTTAATCTGCAACTGTCCTTCCTTAGGAAATTGTTGAGGCTGTAATGGCTTATTTCCTTCCCATGAAAAGTTAGGGTGATTCCTCAAACCAGGATTATAAGTGTTGGAATAGAGATCATTCCTCTGTCTTTGAGGGTACATGTTCATTGCATTAACTTGTTCATGATACACAGCACTAGAGGGACACAAATTAGTAGCATGAAATTTTAATCCACAAATAGAACATGCTTCTTGCATTTGTGATTGCCAAATTTCAAATTGAGCTTTCATTTGAGCTAGAGTATCCGATTTTTCTTGGATTTGAAACAAAATTCTACTTTTACCTCTTGTACTTTTCTGTTGGGAATTTGCACTTAACATCTCAAGCAAGTTTTCTAATTCAGCGGGTGTCTTTGCAATGCAGACGAAAAAGTATGATAAAATTGAGATACTAACACATCTTGAGATAGATTGTGATGGGGACACATGATAAGTAAATTTTTAAATATATCTCATGCTTCATGGAATGTCTCTCCCGGTTTAGTTTGAAAAGACATAATTTGTTTTCTATATTCTGAAAGAGATGCATGTTGATAAAATTTACCCATAAACAAATCATATAGTTGAGCCCAATTATAAACACTTCTTGGTGCTAAATTCATAAACCATCTTCTCGTCGCATCTTTTAATGCACACCGAAAGTATTTCATTTTTATTTGATCTTCAGTCAAACCTTCTAACGGAAAATTTTCAGTCATAAAATCATATTCCTTAACAAACGATATTGGATCTTCAGATGGCAATCCATGAAAAGAAGGCAACGTATTATAAAAATGACCTTTAAGTTCAAAATTTCTTACAACTTCTGGTAAAACTAAACATGATGGTATTGAATTCAACGTGGGTCGACCATAATCATTTATAGTTTTTTGATTGATTACTACTTCCATATTCCCATCAACAGGTTCTTCCCTTCTTTGATTCAAATTTACCGGAGGAACCGGATTTTCAGGATTTTGATTATTGTTATTATCTATTGGAGGATCAACCAGAGGATCCTCTCGATTAAGATGTTCTTGATTAGCAGGCTGATTTTCCAAATTATCGGATCTTCCTGATTTCTTCAAAGATTATTTATATTTTGATTTAATTCTACCAGCTTAGGATTTAAAGATCTACGACCGTGCATAAATTAACAAAAGCAAATAAAACAAATAAAAACTAACAACTGAAAATTAAAAAAAAATCTTTTTGTATTTTTATTTTATAAAACTGAATTAAAACAACGCTACCAATGAACTAACTATGCAAACTAGCTTGTCCCCGGCAACGGCGCCAAAAACTTGATCGTGTCTTATTTTAATTATTTTCTTGCAAGTGGACAAGACTATTGTAGAACAGCTTGGGAAGCAAGGGTCGAACCACAGAACAAGAAGAATACTAATGGCAAGAATATCAGTAGCTATTTAAACTAAAGGGGTTTTTATTTATTTTATTTAAACTAATTATTCTACTAAGACAATAAATTTAATTAAACTAAGTAACAATCACAGTTGTAAAGATCTGATGGAGGAGGGAAATCTAGGATTAGGGTTTCACTTGCATCTACTATATTGTTTATTTAGATAAAGTATCATTCAATAACTTGGGTTCGTTCACGAAAGATAGATATAGACTGTCAAATTATAGTTCAGTCTCCATCCCAAATAATTTATCCATTCTATATCCTAAGAACAAGAACATATGGATCCTATATGTCACCTAGGTCATATATATGAACCTGACCCTAACTTATCACTCTCGTGCTTCGATAGGTTCAATTTATCATGATGGTGAGCCAGTGTACGACATATGCATTTGGGCGTGCAGCTATCCGCACCTCTAGGCCTTTATTACTTGCGATTCCATTCATTTGGTCAAAGCTAGACAATAAAGGAGTTGATAAACATCATGATCAACAAGAATTGAATGAATAAGAATATATTAAGCAATAGATTCGATACAAGTTACCTCCCCCTTCCTAGATTAATGGACGGTTAGTTCATCCTTGAAGATGAACTGAACAACGGGATGAAGGAATACATGAATCGATCTTCAAAATTATAATTACAATGACTAAACTACGTAATACAAGCTAAAGTTGTTTCCTAACACTTTCTAGACATTTTTGGCTTTGGCTACCGTTCTTTATTTATACCAGAGTGTTGTAGGGGAATAGGAAGTTCACTCCAGGTGAAAAACCCCGTAAGTCGGTTTCTGGGGACCTTGCGGCCGCATGAGGATTTCACCTTGCGTCCGCAAAGGTCTTGGACGGGCAATGTTGCATACTGGTCACCTTGCGAGGGCAAGGCCATTTAGGGCATGCGGTCGCAAGCTGTCCAGATTCTTTCTTTTGCATCTCTTTCAATGTTGCACTTTGTACCATTCCTCGAAATCTTCACTAAAAGCTTCATAAATCCCATAAGTTCACCTAAAACCCTGAAACTCACAACATAGCTCAAAACACACCTCAGTAGCGAAAAGCCTCGTGGAATTGCTATTTCTAAGTCATAAAAGTACCCGATAATGACGTATAAAATACGTCTATCATATACCACCATTGAAGACTGGAGAATTCAATGCTCTGAAACAACTCAACAACTTATAAGTCTTTACTCTTAGTGCATTCAAGAGATCTAACAGATCAACGAAATCCTCAACAACAACAAGAAGACTACTCATTCATTGTCTTATATTTTCTTCTTCATTGTTGTTTTCATTAGATGTTCTTTAGCACAATGAATATTCTGTTTTCTAGATAATCACTACCAACCACTAAACACAAGTCAAATATTTTGTACACAATCCATTAGTGTTTCTATAATAGATATAGTGGAAAACATAGTGCACTTTCAAATCCAAAATTGATTGCATTGGTGGTAGACGTAATACTCTTTATAGTACGAACCATTTAAAAATTCATGTGTTCTTATTTCTTATGTGCTTACTGTTTTGCATTTATCCTATCAGTGTATCATATCTTTGTAACTTATTTTCCATGCTTCAAACTTAAAGACATAGTAAGTCTATCGGTAGTTCTTACCAGCAGACTTGGTGAATTATTTCCAAGTGTTCTTTCCGCTACTGTAACTATCTCTATAGTTAACTGTATACATTTTGGAACATTGTATAAAAAGTTTTTAAGTGTAAATAGGATATTCAACCCCCCTTCTGGCCTATTATTGTGCCCTTTGGGACTAACAAATTTATAGATCTTAAATTTCATGTTATTGTCGGCTTATGGGACTGAATTTTTGTAACCTCTAGTACTGTTTTCTGCATTCATTTTCTTACTTGCATATTCATCGATTTACAAATTAATCCGCAATTTTTCTCAACACGTGCAGACCCGATCTGGTATATATGGATCAAATAAACATGTTTGCTATTAAATATAGATTTTCCCGCACGTCAAGGAGAAACAAGTTTGCTATTAACAATGACCGAAGCAACTTATATGCCTAAAAACCCACCTTTACGACAGAGAATCCCATTTACTAAGAGCTTCTATAAGAAATGGAGGCACATCCTTACTTATACCATCTATCCTTATTCCACTTCTTGATTTGCTGGGTACTTGAGATGCAGCCTCTATAATTATAGATCCCAACTTGCTTCAAGTCATTTCAGTTGCCACTGTTTCATCTCTAGCTGTGGAGCCCCATTAAATAGTCAGGTTTCTCCCCAATTAAATCGTGTAAGTTTATTATTCAATTCACTTCTCTCTTATACTAAGTCTGTGGAACTGTATCACTTAGAACTCTTACGATGATCTTACAATGTTAAGGCTATTAGAGTTATTGCAATTTTCAAGGCCATCTAGACTCTTTTGGTCATGAAAATATTGTTATATCTTAAAAAAAGTCATCTTATTTTGAATGTAACTAGCTACCTCAGAGGTTTGTGGACACAGTTGCTATCACACAGCAGGTTATGTCTCCGTATGACACACTTCAATCTCGTATTAAGGATTTGAAAGAAGCTGCTGTAAACGAGGTTATTCCTAAAAGTAATTGCTAATTTGTTTGCTCAACTTATATGTAGTTATTTCAATTTGAGTGCCTGACACGAGTCTTTTCAAAAGCTCGGCAAGTTTTCTTTGGTTCGTAACGGACTACTTCTATTTCATAAAAGAAGTCCTACTTTCCTTCTCAATTTGTCCTGAACAAGTGTAATTTCTAAAATACAAGCTATAAATTTCATTAATTTTTCATATTGTTTTCTTACCTTTCAAAAGTATCATGTTATTTTATGTGTGCTACAAAAGCAGAGGTAAGTTACTGCAAACTAAAAGAAATATATAAATGTCAAAATGCATTATTACAAAGTTTGACTTTCAAAACAGTTCTCTCTCATTTCTTTTTTGGACGGAGGGAGCAGTTACTATCTTCACAAAATTACATTCTTGAAGTTCCTGCAAATGACAAAATTAAGTTTCTTACCAACAAATTTTTCCCAATGAATTATCTTGCATATAAACTTCAAGCCTATGTATTGCTGACTAACCAATTGATATATTCATTAAAGTACTTTTTGCGGAGCAGATTATGCTTGAAATTCCTCAAATTTGGAACCTTTTCCAGCAACAAGCATCGCTTCCTTTCTTAATTTTGAAACCTCTCTCTCAAGAAGCAGAAGATATCATTGCTATCATTGCTGCTCAAGGTCATCTCTCCCCCTATCTCCCCTTTGTCTCTTTATACATGTTTTAAGCATATTGTGTCAGGCATGTGTCTGTGTGGTTTGAGAATCATTACTGTCATAGTGTCATTATTTGGCATCATATGGGTTTTTGTTGTAGTGGTAATTTGCTGCTTTGTGAATTGCTTTTAGATAGTTTTTGTTAGTTTTTGGACTTGATTCTAATTTGCATTACTTTGAGTTGGGTTTGATAATTAAAAATGTTTGTTAATTTATCAGTGGGTGCTAGAATGTGATTTTACTCATACCAGTGTGGATTTCATAGGTTCTAATTCTCTTCAATTTATGTACATAAGTGTTAAGAAAGAACCTTGAACAATGTTTTTGAGCTTCTGCATTGTTAAGTGTTGCCGAGATCTCCGTCTCAATACTCTGTCTCTCTCTCTCTCTCTCTCTAGGTGAAGTGTAAATATAGATTTATCCTGTTGAATTGACTTTTATATTATCATTTTACGTTATGCTTATGATAGGCAGGATATCACAAAGTCCATCAAATATGAAATGTGTAATTCTCTTAAGAGATGGTGACTATCCTTTTCAGCGCTCAAATTGAAGCAAGACAATCTTTATAGTAAGTTAATTCTACTCTCTGAAAATTCAAATCTCATTGGTGTGATCTTCTCATTGTTGTGAATTGCAGAAATCCTGACAACCCTTTCACATCCCTACTTCATCCTCTTTCTTCCAGCTTTCTTACATTAATTCGAATTTTAAGTGTGGGAAACTGCCTCTTCAACTTATGCTTTTGAAATCGGTCAATAGGGTTTGTTGTATATTTCTTAATCTATGTGATCAAATGGAATTATGGTTGAGGGAAGTTATAACATTGTAAGATGAGGTCCATTATTGAAAGCTTTTGTTGTATTCGAGTTTGCATTTGAGAATTATTATACTTGGATTGGCATGATATTTCAAAAAGTCAGCTACTCTTTGAGATTGGACCATCAAGGCTTGCATTTTATAGTATAATTTTTATCATCCAAATAATATGGAATGGGTTAAGGTCCATATAAGTTTTTAGTCTTTTAATAGTTGAATTAATGGTTTTAGTCCACTAAGTACCCCTTACACATTTTTTAACCTGTAAAATACACTTTTAGTGGAAAATGATGAGTATACTCTTATTGAACAAAGATGCGGGCGCAAAGCTTCAATTCATGCATCGCGATGAACATGTGTTTGCATTGCGATTCACGAAATTTAATTTAATCGTGATGCATGATTACGTGCATCGCGTACATGATTTTTACATCGTGTACATGATTTTTGCATCATGATTCCAAATCGATGCATTGCAATTCAAAAAGGTATCCAAGAACCAACAAGTTCCTAATCGGGCATTTCATTGAAACATTTACATTCGTAACACCTCTTGATTACTTAAAATATATATGTCTTAACTAATTACACAATAAACCCAAAAAGAAGAATTAATTTTTTAGTTATGCATAAAATCCAAGCAGTATTAGCAGAAAATTGAGGCCCTTTCCAGAGCAGCTTCATCCCAGGACGTAGCTTTTTCGACAATATCGTTCTTGCATAATAGTTAATATCTTCAATGAGATGAGAGCGAAATCATTGATGATGGCACTTGAATTGGGTTTTTTCATTGAGAAACTATTACTTTGAACCTTGCATGTTGTTGTGCACAGCGGAAGACTAGCAAACAATTTAACAGAGTGTAATAGGATCAATCACAAAGAAGAGAGAGAGATTGGGGCCAACGAACTATCGAAATTTTATTAGAGACTCTCCCTTAAACGTTCTAGGTATACAACTATTTATATGTGTACAAAAGAAACCCTAAAACCCTTAAAAGGATTTTTTTTTTTTTTAAACGGACTAAGCAGCAAAACAGCAAAAACGGGGTTGAGTGGTCACTCAGCCCAAACGCTGGGTGACCACGCAAAATCCAGAAGCAAACTTCGAAGGTTTCTTCACTGAGCAATCGCTTAGCCGAAATCCTGGATGATCGCTTAAGCCCATAATCTGTTATGTACATGTCCAAAACTCGAATAGTCCGTACCTCGAAAGGAACTGGCCTGTTGCCTGGATAATCGAGCCATCCATTCTCAACAATCTCCACCTTGGCGAGTATTCACCCAACCCCTTAGAAGACAAAGAATACGAACCCGAAACCACCTTAAGCACCTGTAGAACTGGACCTCCTACATCTCTAGCAGCTAGCGATGTGCAACAAATCCAAGCAATGCTTAAACTTGTCGATTACAAGGCGGCCAACATGTGCAACATTATCTGTGGTGTGAATATTCTCGAGCAGAATATCCCCATTATCAATCAACCCACAAATCTTATGAAACCTCACATCGATGTGCTTCGTCCTTGAGTGATAAATCTGATTCGTCGCTAAGTAGATTGCACTTTGACTGTCACAATGCAACAAAACTCCATCTTGTTGAACACCCAACTCCTTGACTAAGCCCTTAAGACATAGGATTCCTGCGGCTTCAACCGCCATGTATTCTGCCTCGGTCGTAGACAATGCAATAATGGCCTGAAGCATAACTCTCCAACATATAGGTCCACCTGCTAGGGTAAACACATAACATGTGGTAGATCTCTTACGATCATTATCGCCTGCATAATCTGACTCAACATACCCTACGACTGAAAGCTCCACACTCTGCTTCTCAAACTTAATACCATAGTCCATAGTGCCCTTCAAATATTTGAAAATCCACTTGACTGCCTCCCAATGTTGTCTGCCTGGATTAGCCATATACTTGCTTACCACACTGATTGCCTATGCCAAATCTGGTCTAGTACATACCATGGCATACATGAGACATCCTACTGTACTTGCATAGGGAACCTTTGACATGTGTTGAGTTTCTTCAACTGTCGTTGGGGAATCTAAGGTAGATAAACTGAAGTGATTCGCCAACGGTGTTGTCACTGGTTTTGCATCTCCCATGTTAAACCTCTCTAATACCTTCTCAACATAGTCGGCTTGAGACAACCACAATCTTCTAGATTTTCTGTCTCGACGAATCTCCATACCAAGAATCTTCTTGGCAGCCCCTAAATCCGTCATGTCAAATTCCTTACTTAACAAGGTCTTTAATTTCTTGACCTCATTAACACTTCTACTAGCAATAAGCATATCATCCACATACAGTAACAGAAAAATAATAGAGCCATCATCAAGGCTTCTCACATACACGTAGCAATCATACTCACACCTCTTATAGCCAATACTAACCATATAAGTGTCAAACCTGGTGTACCACTGTCGCGGAGACTGCTTTAGCCCATAAAGTGACTTCTTTAGTTTACAAACTAAATGCTCATGTCCAGGATGACTGAACCCATATGGCTGCTCCATGAAGATCTATTCTTCTAACTCACCGTGTAGAAAAGCAGTCTTCACATCCATCTGCTCCAAAACCATATCATAGTGTGCTACAAGACTCAACACAATTATGATCGAAGTGTGTCTCACAACAGGCGAAAAAATCTCATTATAATATATCCCTTGTTCTTTGCGAGTACCCCTTTGCCACTAACCGTGCCTTGAACTTTTCCCCTCTTTTTCGATAATTTTTCTTTTTGCTTGAATACTCATTTACAACCAATTGCTCGCTTCCCTTGGGAAGTTCCACCAACTCCCATGTGTTATTCTTGTTAAGTGATTCCATATCTTCCGCCATATGCTTGATCACCCACTTATCTTTTTCGAACTTTTTATCGCCTCGATAAGTATTTGGATCTCAACCACTAAGAACAAGAGCATATGAAACCAAATCTTCAAACCCATACCGATGGTTTGATTGTTCTCTTGGGTCTTCCACTTGAAGAATTTTCTTCTTTAACTCCTTGTGTAGTTACCTTGGGATCGGGAAGAGTGCAATCCAAATCCACCTTTGGTAGCTCCACCTCAATAACATGTTCATTACACCTATCATTTCTCGGCACATGATTCTCCTTTTCTTCATGGGTACACTTTAACATAGCTTTCTCATCGAAAACCACATCCATCCCTGATCCACTACGTTGCTTGACTTGGGATCCCAAAGTTCAGAACCATTTACCCCTTTCGCGAAACCGAGAAAGATACACTATTAGGACTTTAGATCAAGCTTCGATCTTTCTTCACTATGTATATGCACATAGGATAGACACCCAATCACCCGAATATCGGACTAGTCTACCTCAGAACCCATCCATACCTCTTCTGGAACCTTGCAATCTAGTGACGCCATTGGTGATCTATTTATTAAGAAACAAGCCATACTCACTACATTTTCCCAAAAACACTTTGCTAACCCGCATTCAATCATAGACACCGAGCCCTTTCCGCAATAGATCAGTTTAACCTTTCTGCCACACAATTTTGTTGTGGTGTCCTACGTACTGTATAGTGCCTTTTGATTCCATGCTCCGCGCAAAACTTCTAGAACCCATTATAAGTGTACTCTGTGCCATTGTCACTTCTAAAACATTTAACCTTTCTGCCCGTTTGATTTTCCACTTCAGCCTTCCACAATTTGAAATTCTCAAAAGTCTCATTCTTGTGCTTCATGAAGTAAACCCAAACCTTTTTTTCAAAAGTCATCAATAAATGTCACGAAGTACAAATGTCCATACCTTGATGCTATTCTCATTGGCCCCCAAACATCATTATGAATGTAGCCAAGGATTCCCTCTATTGTGTGTTTAGTTGTCTTGAATTGCACTTTGTTTTGCTTTCCAAGAACACAGTACTTACAAAAATCAAGTTTGCAAGTTTTAACACTCTTCAACATATTTCTCTTACGAAGCTCCTTCACACCTCTTTCCCCCATGTGACCTAATCTCATGGGCCAAAGAGTAGTAGCCTCATCTACTTCAGGTTCCGACTCTACAGAACTAGCTCCACCTAGTACTAAATATCACTCTTATCTAGGTCTGGCAATTATAACCCATTACCCATTACCCCATCCAACCCAACTCGCTAATTATCCAACCCAACCCAACCAATTAATATTTTTGGGTTGAAGCGGGTAACCCATTTCAACCCAATAATATTAACGGGTCGGGTTAAAGCGAGTCGAACTCGTTACCCATTTCGATCTGCGACTTTTTATACCATAAATTTATTTTTTTGGGGGGTGGAATCTTGGGTTGAGACAGGTTGACCCGATTCAACCCGTTACCCATTTCAACCCAACCCATTTAAACCCGACCGTTTCACATTTGGGTTTTAACGAGTTTCGACATGTTTCAACCCATTACCCATTCCAACCCAACCAAAAACCAACCCAACCCACCCAATTTCCAAGCCTACTCTTATCAAATATATTACTCCCTCCGTCCCAAAATATATGACATTTTTGGAAAGTTTTTTTGTTCCAAAATAGATGACACTTGGCAATTTTCATTGAACTTTTTCTTTTTTATTTCCAATTCTATCCATATTTATTGATTACGTAACTCATGTTTGGCTCTTTGGGTAAGAATATCAAAATGTCTCATTAATGTTTGGATAAGGGCAATTTAGTCTTTATAATATATTTCATTGGTTTGTGTGAAAAGCACCAAAATGTCATATATTTTGAGATGGAGGGAGTATGATAGAAAACACATTAGTCAAGCACTCAAGCTTAACTTTACAAGATGTAGAAGTTCATTCCAATCATTTGAAGAATCTAAATGTCAAGAACTTTTATAGAAAAAATAAAAATAAAAAATAAAAAAAATGTCAAGAACTTCAACAAAGCTTTTACTAGACTACCTAGGCTCCGTTTGTTTCACGGAAAATTACTTCCGAAAAATGGTTTACACATTTTTCGGTATTTGGTAACCTTAGAAATATGTAGTCAGCGTAAAAG
Organism: Codonopsis lanceolata; assembly: GCA_013146195.2. NCBI lineage: Eukaryota > Viridiplantae > Streptophyta > Magnoliopsida > Asterales > Campanulaceae > Codonopsis > Codonopsis lanceolata. The sequence continues at coordinate 96,458,576 of CM028382.1, read as the reverse complement.
TTTTTCTGAGTCAACGAAAAATGAACTTGGCCTGTTTCCTGGGTAATCAAGCCATCCTATTTTCAACAATCTCCACCTTGGCGAGTATTCACCCAACCCCTTAGAAGACAAAGAACACGAACCTGAAACTACCTTGAGCACCTATAGAACTAGACCTCCCACATCTCTAACAACTAGCAAAGGGCAACAAATCCAAGCAATGCTTGAACTAGTCAGTTACAACTGGCTTCGTCAACATGTCTGCAACATTATCTGTGGTGTGAATCTTCTCAAGCAGAATATCCCAATTATCAATCAACTCAAGAATCTTGTTAAACCTCACATCGATGTGCTTCGTACTTGAGTGATAAATCTGATTCTTCACTAAGTAGATTGCACTTTGATTGTCACAATGCAACAGAACTCCACCTTGCTGAACACCCAACTCCCTGACTAAGCCCCTAAGCCATAAGGCATCCTTTGCATCTTTAACAGCTGCCATGTATTCCGCCTCGGTCGTAGACAATGCAATAATGGCCTGAAGCATAGCTCTCCAACATATAGGTCCACCTGCTAGGGTAAACACATAACCTGTGGTAGATCTCCTACGATCATTATCGCCTGCATAATCTGAATCAACATACCCTACGACTGAAAGCCCCACAATCTGCCTCTCAAACATAATACCATAGTCCACAGTGCCCTTCAAATATCTGAAAATCCACTTGACTACCTCCCAATGTTGTCTACCTGGATTAGCCGTATACATGCTTACCACACTGATTGTCTGTGCCAAATCTGGTCTAGTACATACCATGGCATACATAAGGCATCCCACTGTGCTTGCATAGGGAACCTTTGACATGTGTTGAGTTTCTTCAACTATAGTTGGGGAATCTGAGGTATTTAAACTAAAGTGATTCGTCAACACTGGTTTTGCATTTCCCATGTTAAACCTCTCTAACACCTTCTCAACATAGCCGACTTGAGACAATCACAATCTTCTAGATTTTGTGTCTCAATGAATCTCCATACCAATAATCACTACAACAAAAATGACTTTTTACAACGTTTTTTACACAACGTTTTTTTGAAAATGTTGTCTAAAGTACATATAAAACAACGTTTATAGAGAAAATGTTGTGGTTAACTTAATATACAACGTTTTGAAACAAAACGTTGTCTTTTCTCCTTTAATGCACAACGCTTTTCCAAACGTTGTCTTTGCCTCTTGATACACAACGCTTGCTTTTCCAAACGTTGTCTTTGCCCATTAATAATAAATGCATGTTGTTTAGGTTTTCTTGTGTTGTCAAACCAATTCACCGAAAAAAAGCGCGGCATTATTTCCCCCGCCCCCGCGCTCTAATTTCACAATCACGGCTCTAATTTCACAATCACTCAAAAGCGTATACTCAACTGGAAAGAAACCATTAACATCGTCTTTGTCTCTCCTCGCCGTTTTCTCTCACGCTCCTCTTACTCGTAGAAGCTACAAGGTAAATCTCCCGTCTGTCTCTCACGCTCTCTAATCAGAAGTGCCTACAAGGTAAATCTCAAGGTAATATTTGAATCCAAACTCTCCCAACAAAGACTCATACTAATTTCTCCCTTTATCTTCCCCTTTCACGCAGATTTCTTAGACAAATTAACTTTGGGGTTTTAATCTGCGATTGGGGATTGGTTCGCTCATTGTTGATCCAAGTTCATCCGTAAGCACCTCTATCTCTTTCCTATCTCTTTCCTTACCTAATGTGTGCCCTAAACTCTTCTTATGTAACTATATGCCTTAATATATACATAACTCCGTGCCCAAGTATGAAATATTTCATACAAATTCTACAAGATGTTTGATGTTTGGCCTCTAAGAAAATTCAAGATTGTTGATATGTTTAAGTCATTGCTTTTCCAATTTTCTCAATTCAAAGTTCTTGTTAGGGGTCTATTTAGATTTTGGATTGTAGTCAATTTTAGATCGACATACCCTAGAAAATATTGATATCCGAAACCAACTTGAATCAATATTAGAATAACAAGATCATATTTTAAACACCTGTAGTTGAGCTAAGTCAAAGGGAGATAGATCAATTCAAGAATAAATCTCTCTCACCACCAAAAGCAAGACACCCGTAAGCATTACAATGTTCTTGTGATGTGCAAAGCTTAGGACATAGACTTCAAGATGAAATTCTGTAAATCCTTGTGTACTTGCTTCTTTCCGCACCTTAGCAAAGAATTAGTTGTCCATCATTGAGCTCACCTTTATATACTAGACCATATCCTCCTTCGCCTAACAAGTTCTCCTTCGAAAAATCTTCCGCGAGCTGTATCTCGAATGACTAAATCTCATGGACTCTTTGATATACAAATTGGGTTGTCATCCGCGATCCCACAAGCAACACAAAGAATAGGTGCATCGAAGATCTCCGTCTGCCTAGAATTTTTGTTGTTTCGGGAATGAATGGAGATTCTACTACGCATCCTCGGTCTCCATCCATACCCCATCCCCTACCCCGCACCATCGATGGTGGCACGCGGCGAGCAATGTGCCACCGCTTCCCCACTAATGCATGAACAATCTAGATAGGGGGATGGGTCAAAGACCGAAGTTGCGAGAGCCCGGCCATGAACCACTATTCTCAGGCGGTCAAAGATGAAGACTTTGACTTTGTTCAAGCCATGGTTGTTGATGATCCTACTGTTTTGGGTCGGCTCACTATTCATGGAAGGCTGACTTCATGTTGCCGCCGCAAATGGTCGATCGAGATTATTTCTTTGATGTTGATCGGCCGTGAATCCGTATGTTTTTAATGGCCACAAGCGTAACCCATTGATGTTAGTCGCAATGCATGGGAAAACTTCATGTGTGGAGAAGTTGGTTCAAGCAGAGCAAATATTTTGATGTTTGATTCACCATATGGAAGAACCTGCTTGCATTATGCCGCATACTATGGTCACTGATTGCCTCCAAGCTATTCTCTCTGCCGCCCATTCCACCCCTCGCCGCCCATTCTTGGGGATTCAATGATTTGTGAACATAAGGGATGGAAGTGGTGCAACCCCACTACACTTAGTCGCCCAAAAGGGCGGTCGAATGTCTTCATATTCTACTAGACCGTGGTGCTCTTGTCCGTGCTTCTACCAATGGATATGGGCGCTTGGAAATACGCCACTTCATTTGGTTGCTCATGGCGGTTCTTTTGACTCAGATCCGGGAATTACTTGCTTTTGGAGCAGATAGACTTCAAAGAGATGCATCAGTGAGAACACCTTACATGGTTGCTCTAAAGCACAAACATGAAGCTTGTGCAGCTTTATTAAACCCCTTATCTCTTGAACCTCTCATTTGGACATCACCATTTAAATTCATCACGACCTTGATCCAGAGGCAAGAGAGCTATTAGAGAAGGCCTTGATTGAAGTAAATAGGAGAGAGAGAAGGCTTTATTGAAGGAGACAATCCTTTCTTTCTCCATCTCCCCGCATTCTCGATTGTGGTTGCCGATGATTTCTCAGAGGCGAGTGAGGTGGAGCTATGCCGCATTTGCTTTGAGCAGTTTGCACAATAGAGGTCCCGCCATGCAGCCACCAGATGTGTGCTCATTGCACTCTAGCCCTGTGTTGCCTCAACAAAACCAACCTCACAACTACTTGTCCGAAATCCCCACTTTGCCCTTTTGCAACATTACTCAACTTGTTCTAGCCAAGCTCAAATCAAACGAAGATACGAATTGGACTTTAGTCACGCAAAGCCAAGAAAATCATGTAGACAATCCTTTAATCTCTGAAGGAAGTAGCAGCCTTTAAAGGGTTGTCACCGCTCGATCGCTTGCGAAGATGGGTAGAGGTAGTTCAAGAAAAGTTGACCCCGAGCATAATGAGGGTCTAGACAAGCCTTAAAAATTGAGGTTGATGGAACAGATATGTGAGGTTTGTAGTTTGGCAAAGCGGATTTTGGAACTATTTTGTTATGGCGACATTGTTGAGCCACCTCAATGGCCGCCTCGCTAAGCCGATGCGCTGGTTTTAAAATGTTATATGATTATAAAATATTCCTCGTAAAACACTTTTTGAAAGAAATATATATTTATGAAAAAAAATGGAGATTCTTCTCGACATTATTGATATAAATGAAAAAGAGCACATGATTTTGATCGGCATAATATAACTACAAAAGATAGAAGTAATTTTTAATGAGATATACACACACATGCACCATGCCCAAAATCCCCTTCGCACCAAATGATGAGCACGTGAAAATGTGGTGCAAGAAAAAAATGCTAATTTTCACTATATAGAACTACATGTAAACTTATAAGAGTCAACAAACAATCCTCTCAGAGAAGAATTTCATCCGATGGTCGAAAGTGGAATTCCTAAGAGACCCAAGATACATGACTTATTAAAATATAACAATATGTATTTCCTACGCACGTATCTATAGTTCAAGCACCACCGAATGCATCGCTATGGATAGGTATGTGTGAGTCACAACTCAAATAAGTAACAAAACATGTTTTACAAATTATTAAGCCCCTGCTTGCATTTGATAATTAATAATATTTGCCAGTGGTTCCACCCCTGTTTCATTGAAAAAAAATTGTTTTACAAATTCAAAGATATATCATAAGCCCCCGACTGATTACTTTGGAGTAGAGTGAAAACTATCGCTTGATGAGGAAGAAAGCCCTCGTGACATGTTCATGCGTAATGCTCATCGATATGTGCATTTATAGATCTATTTATAGACCCAATCTGAAATGAACCACACACTAATTGGCATGGACGTGGTAATGTGCAAGTTTTCGCTTATCTTAGTTGGCATCACACAATTATCGGTATCTTTTGTTGCAACAAGTCGACATCGTTGCATCTGTGGGAAGAGTCTTACTTAAAAAGATTTGAAAGTAAAGCATTCAGACATTCCACCGCATACCGAGTCGTGACCTTAATCGCCGTTGTTTTCTATTCAACTTTGATGTAGAAAGACGCCTCGAAAAGAAGATTGCCTTCAAAAGTAATATGTAGGTATTAACCACTCCGCATGTGGCTTATGGCATGGTTATGTAGTTTATAATGTAAAAAGAAGAAGCTTAAGCAGGAGTATGAAGGCCTTCCTGGGATGAGATTAAGAGGTTGAAGTTATCGTGTGGAGGTCTGCTTTGCTACTTTCGTTGGCAAAAATGAAGTATAATGAATAATTTTAATTTTTTTACCGATTCTTTGATTCAAGAAAGAAAGTCCAGATCTACTTTAAAAAGGATTTAGGAAATCATCTACTAGCATGTAGGCTCCTTCCCCTTTTTTTTCTTGAGAATCACTTTACTACTAGTTTAGCATCACTATCATGAACTCTTAAAGCATTTGAAGGTTTCAGCTTTGTATTTTTGAAATTTTGAGCCACTTTTTTAAATATCTACGTAGTAGTACTTTATTTGGATTGAGCATTTGGGACAAGTGACTATTGAGCCAAGGATTTTTCCAAGAATTATGTTGCCTCACAGGATGGGGAAAAAACCGATTTGTGGACACGAACATACACTACAACCTTCAAAATTCAATGAGGACATGACTCAACAGTCAACATATTATCTGAATAGATATATAAAACAAGATGAGTAGAAGTACTTCTAAAAGCTCCAATAATTATTCACTTAACAGCTTTCCTAAAAATGTGTTGAGGAGTTTGGTTATCTAGTTGGGATTCATGAAGCAAAATACTACTTCCTTTCTAGAAACCCTAACTTTATATGTCCACCCATGTTGATAAGCATGTCCTAGGGCACACATTTCTGACATGACTACTTTTACGCAATTTGTCGTATCTTGTATCTCCCCTATTCATTAAGGTTCTCGACATGATAAACGTCTTTGCGCTTTATGTACAGCTAATATCTAACGTGCTTGGCTTTGCATTTTGACAGATCACAAGCACTGTTACATCACCCGAAATAGCATTTACAGAGACACTATGTCCGACTTCATTGTTGATAACAATAACGCCGATGTATTGAGGGCAAAGATTCTCATTATGGAGGTAGATCACTTATGTTGTTTCTTTTTCTATTAAATTGACGTTCTTAATCTCGTTTGTGAATCTTCGACCTATAATTAACTTCTCATATAGATGCATGGTTGAAGAAATGGCATTATTTCACCTAGTCTTGAATACAATTAGTAGATTTCACTCTAGATTCACCTTGTATATTTGTGCTTTTGAAACTTCCTAATTCCTGTAAGGTATCGATGCAAGTCGCAAGCATAGATTTGCTTGTGGCTAAGAAATTTGCATAACATTTTGATCTGAACGAACCGTCGATGCATTAGTTGTGCCATTGGTGTATTTTTAACTTAATGAGTTTTACTTTTATCGGTTCTTGAATACGTATACTATATGAAAATTTTCATGAAATTATCTAATCCTAGAAAGATTTTTATGTGGGGACAAGATTCGGGTTATATCATTAAAATTCATAGCTGAACGAGAAAAGTGTCCAAAATAATATAGCCCCGCTAGATTTCCTAGTTATTTATGCAAGTTAGAAAAATTCAACTTCTTCCTCTCTTTTCCCTTCTTGTCAGTAGAGAACAATTTCTTCATACTCGCTGCTCCTTTTTTTTTTTTTAATTATGAGGCAATGCCGAAATTTCCCCAAAGAACAAAGAAAACTAGAGCATATTGGTTTATACTTGAAAATCAAAATATCATGATTTCATCCAATCAGTCCCGAAGTTTTCGCTCTCTTATCTCCTTCATCGAGCAATCTATGTCCATATTGGTTTGTGATGCCGACATCGCAAGGAGATAGTCCGAACAATCCTAGCCTAAGTGAGGCTTTCACTGCTTTTGTAGTATACCGAGAGGATTATCTCCACGTAACCCGGTTTGATCACACAAGGGTACATTGAAGGCTTTGCGACCTTGATCTTTTTCTTTTGGATAGCTTTAGAATAAGTTTGAAACTGTACTATCGGGAGTTGGTTATGATGTTCGGCATCATTTTTCTAAAGCATGACAAGCATAATTCGTGATAAAAACCCATCATTTGCCCGCCAGGTAAGACTCTCCATAATAAGAAGACGTAAATAATCCGTCCCATAATTGGTAAATAACCTATTTAATTTAGTTAGGTCATATTGATCCTCTTTCTTATAGCTACTCAAATGTATCAATTTGATAACACCTATAATTCCAAAGATGCAATTTCTGTCTATAGACTTCACATGAGAGGCCATTTCCATTATCCGCACTGCACTCGGTCGACCTTCACATGTTTTTCTTGCACTACACACTCGTTGCATAGAGTACACCGATACGGTGTCAAAATACTTGGACACTCGACTGCTCCAATTTTTCCAATCGGTCCTATGGCTGAACCAATCCAAAGCAGCCGCCCAAGAACAGCCACAAAACCTTGCAACCCGACCCGACCCTCCCTTGATCACGCCCCGATACTGTAAAAATCGAACACAACCAATCTGCTTCAACTTTCCGAACACCCAAAAACCGAACCAACCTCTCCAAAATCAGCCACGTAACTGCCGAAACCGTTGCTAAACAGCCCTTAATCTGATCCGAAAACTCCAAAGAACTCCCACGCATAGAACCCGCCCAAAATGCCTACCAAACTCACGCCTCACCCACCTCTAAGTCAGCCCACGCTTTTGGATTTAGGCTGTCCCAAAACAGTTCACGATTGCTAAAATGCCTTATAAAGGCTTACAAAAATTATGTTCTCTATTGATTACTAAAATGCCTTATAAAGGCTTACAAAAATTGTCCTACATCTAATTGAAAAGAAACTCTAAAACGAAAAGAAAACTAAATATTTTAGGAAACAAAAACTAAAGGCGACTTTAAAACTTATTTAGTATTCCTTGTGTAAGTAGAAGCCATCTGCTCTCTATTGATTGATTCGCATCTGTTTGTACTAAATTGAGTGCACCGAGTGCAATTACTTGATTGATTCAGCTTGGTTGTTCACTTGTTCTCAAGGCGCATTTTGTTGGAAACGTGTTATTCGTCGTGGCCTTTTCTCTAGTTATTTTCATCCTCCGAGTCGCATAGATAATCGCTTGAAAAGTAGAAACATAGAAGTTATGTTGTTGCCCCGCCGAAGTATTTTTCACTATGTATCATCAAGGACCGCCAACACCAGAAATTTGTAACTAAGAAAGTGTCTTCTCGGATTTGCCATCTCTAAGTGATAGTTAAAGTCATGAAATTATTGCACCGATATCAGATTATCTTTTGCGGTCTAGAAAGGAGAGGCTCGCTTGAAGGTCAATCATCTCGCAAACGATGATAAATGCCAAACCGCAAAACTTGGAAATCTTTAAAACATTAATATATTCAAGATTTAATCTGTTGTTTTTTTTCGCGGCTTAGTTGGATCAAAGTGTGTACCAAAGACATGTACATAATTAGTTTGTCCCGTAGACATTCTTGCTCTCTTTGGTCACCTTGCCTATAGTGGACCGAATATTGGTTTTACTTTTCATTTGCCTATATAAGTTGAGACTTAAACTATTGGTTACTAAAATAACATGGCCGACTCGACAATGTCCTTGGAGGTCATAGGTTTAGAAGCACTATCTCAAGACACTCTTAACCCGCATAGTTCTATCGCACCATGTTCTTATACCGGTTTCACTTTCATGTGAGCCGCCGCCAAAATCTTAAACAAGGAATCCCCAAAAGCTTTGACGGAATGCAAATATCCAACTTATTCGAAGTTTAAATGTGCTCAAATAAATCTTATTTGAGGTGTTTTAATTTGACAGAGAATGAACCCGTTGTCAAGAAGGAAAATGAAGCTATATTTATTGCAACTACTATTCTCAAGTGGCCATCTTCATGATCCTCGTAGCAAAGCTTTAAGAAGCCTCATTCTCAAACATCCATCCGTATGGTAGTGTGGCAAGACATACTTGGCATTTCGAGTCTAATATTCTAAAAAGTATGGCCTATGGGTGTTCTCAACATCATTTTATATGTTTGGTCATATTATAGGCATAGATCATTATTTTCTCAACATCATTTTATATGTTTGTCGATATGATCTAAACTAATATTCCAAATAGAAACAGACGGTGAAAGGATTGTTCCTCTATCTCAAATCTCATTCTTAAATGTTAAAAAGAATTTGACCGATTTGATATATGGAATTGGAAGTCAAAGGTATAATAGAATTTTGAAACCGAACGTGAGAAATAACAACTTTTTGTTTCAGCCGATTCGATTCTCGCATGATTACCGCATTATAATCTGCTTTTATTATAGATTCGCACTAACTTATAAACCCGAACCGGTGATTCTCGCATGATAACAGCTACTTTCTACAACTGTAATAACTCGTTCATGCATGTTCTGCATCATAATATGTTTTATTACGCATTCAAACTAACTTATAAACCCGAAAACCGGTGATTCTAAGATACTAACTCGATCAAGAATTCAACTTATCTTGAATTACAATCTACCCGCATTTCGATTCTGTTTATAAAGACGTTTACGTAAATTCTCGTTGCATTGATCCGTCTTATAAACGATTTGATTATCTCTTTATTGTCATTAGAGTACCTTCCCGACAAGATGTTAAAGAAATTTTGATTCGACCTTAATTCCTTGCATTGTCAAGATGTTAAAGAAATTGCAAGCGTATGAGAATGATCCGATGATCAAGCTTGTGATATTGAAGGTAGGAAAGAATTGCTAGCTCAACTTGTACAGCTCACTTCTCTAAATTGAGATGTTAAGTGTTGAAGCCTCACCATAGGCATTGTTGTTTCTTAGTATCGCTTTTAATCTTGTAGTTGATTCTTTTAATTGGTTCAATACAAGGGAATGGAAAAGCATTTTGTGTTGGTGGGGATGTTACGAAGCACTTACTTTAATCACCGTAACTATTTTTATCCGCCAAAACACAACTTAGTGAGAAAGACAGTCATGATAACATTAATGGATTATCAAGCTGTTTGTCTATAATTCAAATCCCATTTTATAATTCGTATAACTTCACTATGTTGTATGATCGAGACATTGGAGCTTTTGCGAGCTTGACTTCTTTTAGACTACTTGCAACATATAATAAGTCGTTGGTTAGTTTCTATTACTTTCTTACGTATGTCCCTACGAGTATATTTATTATCTTCGACATTACTTTCTTCATTACGTTTCAAACCGATTTCCCTTCAACTCTACAAAGTTGCACTTCTAAATGGAATTGTGATGGGAGGAGGCGCTGAATATCAATGCATGCAACCTTCAGATTGTTACTTGAGAAAACTGTATTCTTCTATATCCGCTTCCCTATGAATCTAAGAAACCATTTGAGTTGGCAACACCATGGTGTTGTCATTTACGCACTTTCTTGTTGCCCTCGGTTCATGATTAAGTTTTGTACGCCGCACACACATACAAAGACTACAATTAATCTATTTGTTCTATGAACTTGTACGTATATTTGCAATGCCGAGAAGCGAATCGGACTTATTCCGGATGTTGGTGCATCTCATTTCTTATCTCGACTTCCAGGCTTCTTTGGTAAATTCTTATGAATCGTACATATTTCATTTTTGAGCCAAAATGTCTCTATTTATACTTGATGCAAACAAAGCAGAAGTCTTATATTTGTTTCAAACTTTCCTAAACCCCGCCTCCCCACGCCCGCTTGCAAATATCTCGAGTTGTTTGTGAAACCCAACAGATGCAAAGAAATTTATTTATTTTTAATTATTGGATAAGTTCTTCATTTGGTCATGATACCGATGATATTCATGTAATTGCACAACTCGAGAGGGGCCCAAGGTGCATCTGAGGAAATTGTGGGGGGGTTCAAAATTGGAACAAAATGCTATTAATTTTTTTTTTTGAAAAAATAGATTTTACAACATTTTTTAAACGTTGTAAAGTCTATTATAACGTTTTTTAAACGTTGTGAAAGGCTTTTTTACAACGTTTTTAAAAGGCTTTTTACACGTTGTAAAGGCTTTTTACAACGTTTTTACGTTGTAAAAGGCTTTTTTACAAGGTTTTTAAACGTTGTGAAAGGCTTTTTACAACGTTTAAACGTTGTAAAAAGCTTTACAACGCAAAAACGTTGTAAAAAGCCTTTACAACGCTTAAAAACGCGTTGTAAAAAACCTTTCACAACGTTTAAAAAACGTTGTAAAAAAGCCTGGCCTATTACAACGTTGCCTAACACAACGTTTTACAAAAGGTTGTAAAATGTCTATTCCAACGTTTTTAAAACGTTGTTAAAGGCCTTTTTTGTTGTAGTGAATCTTCTTGGAAGTCCCTAAATCATTAATGTCAAATTCCTTACTTAACAAGGTCTTTAATTTCTTGACCTCATTAACACTTCTACTAGCAATAAGCATATAATCCACATACAGTAACAGAAAAATAATAGAGCCATCATTAAGGCTTCTCACATACATGCAACAATCATACTCACACCTCTTATAGCCAATACTAACCATATAAGTGTCGAGCACGGTGTCATGCCGCAGATCGCTTTATCCCATAAATGACTTCTTCGGTTTACAAACTAAATGCTCCGCCTGAGGATGACCAACTGGTCGCTCCATGAAGATCTGTTCTTCTAACTCACTGTGTAGAAATGCAAACTTCACATCCATATGTACCAGCACCACATCATAGTGCGCTACATGACCCAACACAATTCTGATCGAAGTGTGTCTCACAACAGGCAAAAAAATCTCATTATAATATATCCCTTGTTGTTGCGAGTACCCCTTTGCCACTAACCGTGCCTTCAACTTTTCCCCCTCTTTTTCTGATATTGCTTCCTTCCGTTCGAATACCCATTTACAACCAATTGCTCGCTTCCCCTTAGGAAGTTCCACCAACTCCCATGTGTTATTCTTATGAAGTGATTCCATCTCTTCCGCCATAGCAGTCACCCACTTATTTTTTTCTGGACTTTTTATCGTTTCCTGATAAGTATTTGGATCTCAACCACTAAGAACAAGAGCATATGAAACCAAATCTTCAAACCCATACCTGACTGGTGGTCTGATTGTTCTCTTAGGTCTTCCACTTGAAGGATTTTCTTCTTCAACTTCTTGTGTAGTTACCTCGGGATAGGGAAGAGTGCTATCGAAATCCACCTCTGGTAGCTCCACCTCAATAACATGCTCATTACCCCTTTCGTTTTCTGGCACTTGTTTCTCCTTTTCTTCATGAGTACTCTTTAACATAGCTTTCTCATCGAAAACCACATCCCTGCTGTAGACACCCTAATTTCGTACCCCTGGTATGTGACATGACATTCGATATCAAGACCTATTGAAATTTAACAAATGTCAAGTTACAGGGTTTGAAGATGCAAAAGACAAAGGAAGATGCGTAAAACAGTGAAATGCAGGGGCAAAAGTGTCAAAAAAGAGGCCAAAATTGGAACCAGGCGCCGCCAACATGCAAATCTAGCGTGGCGCCTGGACCTTAGGGGGTCGGCCCCTAGAGCCTAGTAGTGCTCTTCCAATTTGAGAATTAGTACAAGTTTTCAAGCGCGCGGTACAAGTCGATGAAGCACAGAAGGAGAAAACTAAACAAGGAAGGAATTCACTCTTCAGCCTAAAAATAAGAGTGCCCGGATTCAGTTTGTAAAGACTCTTCACTTCGTACACACAGTTCCGCATGCAGTTAAAAGGCCTTGCAGTAAGTTCGGTCTGAGAGAGTACCCCTCCTCAAGCCTCGAAGCTCTGTCAAATCTCCTCCAAACACAAAACCAATCGGTCAAAGTGAACCCTAGTCTTCCAGTTATGATTCCACCCTATTTCCCCGGTCCAAAGATCCGAAAAGGAGCAGTTACTCTGCCCAAATCCAGAGGCCAAATCCGCTAGAAGCAAGTAGTTGCTCAGCCAGATTTCCGCCAGCAACAAACAAACAACAACAAAAACATAAGCAGTTGCTCCGCCCATTTCATGGTGCCTGAAAGCAGCTTTCAGAAGCATTTACTTTGTCTGAATCACAACAACGGCAAAAAAAAACTCCCTCTCCCGGAAGGACAGAGCGAGCGAACCGCACCCTCTTAAAGGTAAGCCTTTAAGGGTTTTTATTAAAAAGTGCTATTTTCAAGATGGCCCAATGTAAAAATATAAGTAGTTATGCTGCCCAGATCTCTATAAAAAAAATAACACTAAAAAGAGCCATTATTATGGCCAAATATTTATAAATGTATTTGTAGCTTCTGGAAGGAGGCGGCTGCAAGTCTATAAATAATGTAGATACAGATATATTTGATTAAATTCTTTATTTCATTTGCTAGATACATATAATTAAAGCATATTTTAGCGAAAAACTATTTTTAAGACCGAAAGGGCGAGTTGGGTGCCTAACACCTTCCCACCTCGTAACTTAGCCTTCGAACCTCCTTTTTACAAACTCTGGTTATTTTTTGTTTTTCTTTATTTATATTTAAAATAAAGATGGCGACTCTATTACAACATTAAGTTGAGGCCACAACAACATCGTTTTTTTGCACTTTTCGTTTTCCCTAGACAAGGGGCTGGGTGAAAAAGAGTGATGCATTTCCTATATCCTGTTATTCCCTAAAAAGAGATAACCGATAAAAAAAAACCAAAAGCACTCACGGTGGCGACTCTATATAATGTCTTGAGAATCACCGGTGGGGTCGGCGTATTCAGCGCTCTTGCAATACTCTTTTGCACTTTTAATTTCGTTTTCCCTAGACAAGGGAAGATGGAATAAAAAGAGCGTTGCATTTCCTCACATCCTGTTATCTCCTAAACAAGGGATAACTTGATACAGAAAGCCCAAATCACTCATGGTGATCTACTCTGAGCCCAGGCGTATTCCACGTGCTTTATGCAACACTACTTTTGCACTTTTAATTTCATCTTCCCTAGACAAGGGATGATGGAATGAAAGAGAGGTGTCCTTCTAGCGCAAGCGTTCCCTAGAAAAAGGCTGGATCCGAAGAATTCGAGGCACTCACGATGGCGACTCTTGGGGGCGTCGTTTTTTATTTTAAAGAAAATAAAAATAGAGGGCTAGACTTCGATTTTCACAAAAAAAAAATTCAGTTTTCTTCAGTTTCTAGCTAAAATATGCTTATTATATTTATTTAAGAATTTTAAATATTGCGTTCCTATATATATGTGTATATATTTGTGAATATGATCCTCTATCTTGGAGCAGTTTCGTTCCAAGAACAGTTACAGGTATATTTCAAAAAAAAAAAAAAAGAATAATAGAAGTTAAAGAGTATAACAAAAGGGTTGGGGCTTTATTTTATTATTCTTTATTTACGCTTTATATTTTATTACATGCATGCTTTATTTTTTCGCACAAAATATGTACATTTTATTTCATTCCGTCATTTTATTTTGGGGATAGGACAAATATGTAATTAATAGAATAGATAGATTCCCCCACTTTCTTTCTATTTCTTGATCGAATGGTTTGCTTGCTCACGGTCAAACTAAAAAGCCAAGAAAATCCACAAACTGACAGACCATCTATTTTATTTTGCTTTATATCTAAAAAATTTTTCTTGCTTTTTAGATACCGCACACACGTGCACACATGTAGATATATTCCGAACTTCTACCCTACACCATGGCCAGCCTACCCCCTGCATCAGCCAACGTTAAATTGCATATAGATTCTCAGGACACTTCATGGACCGTCGGTTTTTACATCTGGAGTGATAAATTATTATGTGTAACAAAAAGAAAAAAAAGCAAAAAAAAAAAGAAAAAGAAAAGAATAATATGAATAAAAATGCACATGGGCTGACTAATAATTTTATGATGTTCGACTTAGACCATTTTGAATGGTGGATCCCTAAAGGAGTATAGATCCTTCGCCAAAATCAGTCCGATCTTGGCGTCGAAAAGCGTGGATTACGAAGGTCTTATACTCGGAGAAAAGAATCTACTATTCCAGAATAGAGGCTGTCAAAACAAAGCGTTTGTTCGATCATTTAGTGAGGGAAACAAATAATAATAAAAAATATTAATAAAGGCACACTATATAAGCCCGAGAAAAGCCTTGATCAACCCTCGATACCTTCAAACTCATTTTTCTTGAAATAAGTTTGGAAAGCAAGAAAATCTTGGTTGGTTGATATGGGATCTGAGGCTAATCGGTCAGAGAAATATCGGGAGTCGAGGTCGAGAAAGAATCGGTGTAGAAATAAGATTTAAGCGGAATGGCGCTAAAAATAAACAAGCTATGGATGAAACCAGCAAAAGGGCAAAATGGTCCACATCAGAAAAAAGGAACTCTGAGTGCACCTCCTCACGGATTCAAAATCGTACA
>CM028382.1:96390579-96443184 GCA_013146195.2 Codonopsis lanceolata | reverse complement strand
GGAGAGACATAAAATTGAGATACTAACACATCTTGAGATAGATTGTGATGGGGACATGATAAGTAAATTTTTAAATCTATCTCATGCTTCATGGAATGTCTCTCCGGTTTAGTTTGAAAAGACATAATTTGTTTTCTATATTACGAAAGAGATGCATGTTGATAAAATTTACCCATAAACAAATCATATAGTTGAGCCCAATTATAAACACTTCTTGGTGCTAAATTCATAAACCATCTTCGTCAGCATCTTTTAATGCACACCGAAAGTATTTCATTTTTATTTGATCTTCATTCAAACCTTCTAACGGAAAATTTTCAATCATAAAATCATATTCCTTAACAAACGATATTGGATCTTCGATGGCAATCCATGAAAAGAAGGAAACGATATAAAAATGACCTTTGTTCAAAATTTCTTACAACTTCCGGTAAAACTAAACATGATGGTATTGAATTCAACGTGGGACTAATTCATAATCATTTATAGTTTTTGATTGATTACTACTTCCATATTCCCATCAACGTTCTTCCTTCTTTGATTCAAATTTACCTGAGGAACCGAATTTTCAGATTTTGATTATTGTTATTATCTATGGAGGATCAACCGCAGGATCCTCTCGATTAAGATGTTCTTGATTAGTGTCGATTTTCCAAATTATCGGATCTTCCGATTTCTTCAAAGATTATTTATATTTTGATTTAATTCTACCCGACCAAATTTAGGATTTAAAGATCTACGACCGTGCATAAATTAACAAAAGCAAATAAAACAAATAAAAACTAACAACTGAAAATTTAAAAAAATCTTTTTGTATTTTTATTTTATAAAACTGAATTAAAACAACGCTACCAATGAACTAACTATGCAAACTAGCTTGTCCTCAAAGAACGGCGAATCCAAAAACTTGATCGTGTCTTATTTTAATTATTTTCTTGCAAGTGGACAAGACTATTGTAGAACAAATTGGGAAGCAAGGGTCGAACCACGTAAACAAGAAGAATACTAATGGCAAGAATATCGAGCTATTTAAACTAAAGGGGTTTTTATTTATTTTATTTAAACTAATTATTCTACTAAGACAATAAATTTAATTAAACTAAGTAACAATCACAGTTGTAAAGATCTGATGGAGGAGGGAAATCTAGGATTAGGGTTTCACTTGCATCTACTATATTGTTTATTTAGATAAAGTATCATTCAATAACTTGGGTTCGTTCACGAAAGATAGATATAGACTGTCAAATTATAGTTCAGTCTTCATCCCAAATAATTCATCCATTCTATATCCTAAGAACAAGAACATATGGATCCTATATGTCACCTAGGTCATATATATGAACCCCGACCTAACTTATCACTCGTGTTTCGATAGGTTCAATTTATCATGATGGTGAGCCATTATACGACATGCGATGCATTTGGGCGCAAATTATCCGACACCTCTAGGCCTTTATTACTTGCTATTCCATTAATTTGGTCAAAGCTAGACAATAAAGGAGTTGATAAACATCATGATCAACAAGAATTGAATGAATAAGAATATATTAAGCAATAGATTCGATACAAGTTACCTCCCTTCCTAGATTATTGGACTGTTAGTTCATCCTTGAAGATGAACCGAACAACGGATGAAGGAATACATGAATCGATCTTCAAAATTATAATTACAATGACTAAACTACGTAATACAAGCTAAAGTTGTTTCCTAACACTTTCTAGACGTCTTTTGGCTTTGGCTACCGTTCTTTATTTATACCAGGGTGTTGTAGGGGAATAGGAAGTTCACCTGTGAAAAACCCCGTAAGTCGTTTCTCGGGGACCTTGCGGCATGGATTTCACCTTGCGTCTCAAGCCCCGCAAAGGTCTTGACGGCAATGTTGCATACCGGTCACCTCATGGAGGCAAGGCCATTTAGTACGCTATCGCAAGTCGCCCGTATTCTTTCTTTTGCATCTCTTTCAATGTTGCACTTTGTACCATTCCTCGAAATCTTCACTAAAAGCTTCATAAATCCCATAAGTTCACCTAAAACCCTGAAACTCACAACATAGCTCAAAACACACCTCAGTAGCGAAAAGCCTCGTGGAATTGCTATTTCTAAGTCATAAAGTACTGATAATGACGTATACGTAAATACGTCTATCATATACCACCATTGAAGACTGGAGAATTCAATGCTCTGAAACAACTCAACAACTTATAAGTCTTTACTCTTAGTGCATTCAAGAGATCTAACAGATCAACGAAATCCTCAACAACAACAAGAAGACTACTCATTCATTGTCTTATATTTTCTTCTTCATTGTTGTTTTCATTAGATGTTCTTTAGCACAATGAATATTCTGTTTTCTAGATAATCACTACCAACCACTAAACACAAGTCAAATATTTTGTACACAATCCATTAGTGTTTCTATAATAGATATAGTGGAAAACATAGTGCACTTTCAAATCCAAAATTGATTGCATTGGTGGTAGACGTAATACTCTTTATAGTACGAACCATTTAAAAATTCATGTGTTCTTATTTCTTATGTGCTTACTGTTTTGCATTTATCCTATCAGTGTATCATATCTTTGTAACTTATCTTCCATGCTTCAAACTTAAAGACATAGTAAGTCTATCGGTAGTTCTTACCAGCAGACTTGGTGAATTATTTCCAAGTGTTCTTTCCGCTACTGTAACTATCTCTATAGTTAACTGTATACATTTTGGAACAACATTGTATAAAAGTTTTTAAGTGTAAATAGGATATTCAACCCCCCCCCCCCTTCTGGCCTATTATTGTGCCCTTTGGGACTAACAAATTTATAGATCTTAAATTTCATGTTATTGTCGGCTTATGGGACTGAATTTTTGTAACCTCTAGTACTGTTTTCTGCATTCATTTTCTTACTTGCATATTCATCGATTTACAAATTAATCCGCAATTTTTCTCAACACGTGCAGACCCGATCTGGTATATATGGATCAAATAAACATGTTTGCTATTAAATATAGATTTTCCCGCACGTCAAGGAGAAACAAGTTTGCTATTAACAATGACCGAAGCAACTTATATGCCTAAAAACCCACCTTTACGACAGAGAATCCCATTTACTAAGAGCTTCTATAAGAAATGGAGGCACATCCTTACTTATACCATCTATCCCTATTCCACTTCTTGATTTGCTGGGTACTTGAGATGCAGCCTCTATAATTATAGATCCCAACTTGCTTCAAGTCATTTCAGTTGCCATCTTGTTTCATCTCTAGTTTGTGGAGCCTCATTAAATAGTCGTTTCTCCCCAATTAAATCGTAAGTTTATTATTCAATTCACTTCTCTCTTATACTAAGTCTGTGGAACTGTATCACTTAGAACTCTTACGATGATCTTACAATGTTAAGGCTATTAGAGTTATTGCAATTTTCAAGGCCATCTAGACTCTTTTGGTCATGAAAATATTGTTATATCTAAAAAAAAGTCATCTTATTTTGAATGTAACTAGCTACCTCAGAGGTTTGTGGACACAGTTGCTATCACACAGCAGGTTATGTCTCAGTATGACACACTTCAATCTCGTATTAAGGATTTGAAAGAAGCTGCTGTAAACGAGGTTATTCCTAAAAGTAATTGCTAATTTGTTTGCTCAACTTATATGTAGTTATTTCAATTTGAGTGCCTGACACGAGTCTTTTCAAAAGCTCGGCAAGTTTTCTTTGGTTCGTAACGGACTACTTCTATTTCATAAAAGAAGTCCTACTTTCCTTCTCAATTTGTCCTGAACAAGTGTAATTTCTAAAATACAAGCTATAAATTTCATTAATTTTTCATATTGTTTTCTTACCTTTCAAAAGTATCATGTTATTTTATGTGTGCTACAAAAGCAGAGGTAAGTTACCGCAAACTAAAAGAAATATATAAATGTCAAAATGCATTATTACAAAGTTTGACTTTCAAAACAGTTCTCTCTCATTTCTTTTTTGGACGGAGGGAGCAGTTACTATCTTCACAAAATTACATTCTTGAAGTTCCTGCAAATGACAAAATTAAGTTTCTTACCAACAAAATTTTCCCAATGAATTATCTTGCATATAAACTTCAAGCCTATGTATTGCCGACTAACCAATTGATATATTCATTAAAGTACTTTTTGCGGAGCAGATTATGCTTGAAATTCCTCAAATTTGGAACCTTTTCCAGCAACAAGCATCGCTTCCTTTCTTAATTTTGAAACCTCTCTCTCAAGAAGCAGAAGATATCATTGCTATCATTGCTGCTCAAGGTCATCTCTCCTCCCCCTATCTCCCCTTTGTCTCTTTATACATGTTTTAAGCATATTGTGTCAGGCATGTGTCTGTGTGGTTTGAGAATCATTACTGTCATAGTGTCATTATTTGGCATCATATGGGTTTTTGTTGTAGTGGTAATTTGCTGCTTTGTGAATTGCTTTTGGATAGTTTTTGGACTTGATTCTAATTTGCATTACTTTGAGTTGGGTTTGATAATTAAAAATGTTTGTTAATTTATCAGTGGGTGCTAGAATGTGATTTTACTCATACTGTGTAGGATTTCATAGGTTCTAATTCTCTTCAATTTATGTACATAAGTGTTAAGAAAGAACCTTGAACAATGTTTTTGAGCTTCTGCATTGTTAAGTGTTGCCGAGATCTCCGTCTCAATACTCTGTCTCTCTCTCTCTAGGTGAAGTGTAAATCTAGATTTATCCTGTTGAATTGACTTTTATATTATCATTTTACGTTATGCTTATGATAGGCAGGATATCACAAAGTCCATCAAATATGAAATGTGTAATTCTCTTAAGAGATGGTGACTATCCTTTTCAGCGCTCAAATTGAAGCAAGACAATCTTTATAGTAAGTTAATTCTACTCTCTGAAAATTCAAATCTCATTGGTGTGATCTTCTCATTGTTATGAATTGCAGAAATCCTGACAACCCTTTCACATCCCTACTTCATCCTCTTTCTTCCAGCTTTCTTACATTAATTCGAATTTTAAGTGTGGGAAACTGCCTCTTCAACTTATGCTTTTGAAATCGGTCAATAGGGTTTGTTGTATATTTCTTAATCTATGTGATCAAATGGAATTATGGTCGAGGGAAGTTATAACATTGTAAGATGAGGTCCATTATTGAAAGCTTTTGTTGTATTCGAGTTTGCATTTGAGAATTATTATACTTGGATTGGCATGATATTTCAAAAAGTCAGCTACTCTTTGAGATTGGACCATCAAGGCTTGCATTTTGTAGTATATTTTTTATCATCCAAATAATATGGAATGGGTTAAGGTCCATATAAGTTTTTAGTCTTTTAATAGTTGAATTAATGGTTTTAGTCCACTAAGTACCCCTTACACATTTTTTAACCTGTAAAATACACTTTTAGTGGAAAATGATGAGTATACTCTTATTGAACAAAGATGCCGGCGCAAAGCTTCAATTCATGCATCGCGATGAACATGTGTTTGCATTGCGATTCACGAAATTTAATTTAATCGTGATGCATGATTACGTGCATCGCGTACATGATTTTTACATCGTGTACATGATTTTTGCATCGTGATTCCAAATCGATGCATTGCAATTCAAAAAGGTATCCAAGAACCAACAAGTTCCTATTCGGGCATTTCATTGAAACATTTACATTCGTAACACCTCTTGATTACTTAAAATATATATGTCTTAACTAATCACACAATAAACCCAAAAAGAAGAATTAATTTTTTAGTTATGCATAAAATCCAAGCAGTATTAGCAGAAAATTGAGGCCCTTTCCAGAGCATCTTCATCCCAGGACGTAGCTTTTTCGACAATATCGTTCTTGCATAATAGTTAATATCTTCAATGAGATGAGAGCGAAATCATTGATGATGGCACTTGAATTGGGTTTTTTCATTGAGAAACTATTACTTTGAACCTTGCATGTTGTTGTGCACAGCGGAAGACTAGCAAACAATTTAACAGAGTATAATAGGATCAATCACAAAGAAGAGAGAGAGATTGGGGCCAACGAACTATCGAAATTTTATTAGAGATTCTCCCTTAAACGTTCTAGGTATACAACTATTTATATGTGTACAAAAGAAACCCTAAAACCCTTAAAAGGATTTTTTTTTAAAAACGGACTAAGCAGCAAAACAGCAAAAACGGGGTTGAGTGGTCACTCAGCCCAAACGCTGGGTGACCACGCAAAATCCAGAAGCAGACTTCGAAGGTTTCTTCACTGAGCAATCGCTTAGCCGAAATCCTGGATGATCGCTTAAGCCCATAATCTGCTATGTACATGTCCAAAACTCGAATAGTCCGTACCTGGAAAGGAACTGGCCTGTTGCCTGGATAATCGAGCCATCCATTCTCAACAATCTCCACCTTGGCGAGTATTCACCCAACCCCTTAGAAGACAAAGAATACGAACCCGAAACCACCTTAAGCACCTGTAGAACTGGACCTCCTACATCTCTAGCAGCTAGCGATGTGCAACAAATCCAAGCAATGCTTAAACTTGTCAGTTACAACTGGCTTCGTCAACATGTCTGCAACATTATCTGTGGTGTGAATCTTCTCGAGCAGAATATCCCCATTATCAATCAACCCACAAATCTTATGAAACCTCACATCGATGTGCTTCGTCCTTGAGTGATAAATCTGATTCGTTGCTAAGTAGATTGCACTTTGACTGTCACAATGCAACAAAACTCCATCTTGTTGAACACCCAACTCCTTGACTAAGCCCCTAAGACATAGGGATTCCTTTGCAGCTTCAACATCTGCCATGTATTCTGCCTCGATCGTAGACAATGCAATAATGGCCTGAAGCATAACTCTCCAACATATAGGTCCACCTGCTAGGGTAAACACATAACATGTGGTAGATCTCGTACGATCATTATCGCCTGCATAATCTGAATCAACATACCCTACGACTGAAAGCTCCACACTCTGCTTCTCAAACTTAATACCATAGTCCATAGTGCCCTTCAAATATTTGAAAATCCACTTGATTGCCTCCCAATGTTGTCTGCCTGGATTAGCCATATACTTGCTTACCACACTGATTGCCTGTGCCAAATCTGGTCTAGTACATACCATGGCATACATGAGACATCCCACTGTCACTTGCATAGGGAACCTTTGACATGTGTTGAGTTTCTTCAACTGTAGTTGGGGAATCTGAGGTAGATAAACTGAAGTGATTCGCCAACGGTGTTGTCACTGGTTTTGCATCTCCCATGTTAAACCTCTCTAACACCTTCTCAACATAGCCGGCTTGAGACAACCACAATCTTCTAGATTTTCTGTCTCGACGAATCTCCATACCAAGAATCTTCTTGGCAGCCCCCAAATCCTTCATGTCAAATTCCTTACTTAACAAGGTCTTTAATTTCTTGACCTCATTAACACTTCTACTAGCAATAAGCATATCATCCACATACAGTAACAGAAAAATAATAGAGCCATCATCAAGGCTTCTCACATACACGCAGCAATCATACTCACACCTCTTATAGCCAATACTAACCATATAAGTGTCAAACCTGGTGTACCAGCTGTCAGACGCTTTAGCCCATAAAGTGACTTCTTTAGTTTACAAACTAAATGCTCCTGTCCAGGATGACTGAACCCATGTGGCTGCTCCATGAAGATCTGTTCTTCTAACTCACCGTGTAGAAAAGCAGTCTTCACATCCATCTGCTCCAACACCATATCATAGTGTGCTACAAGACTCAACACAATTATGATCGAAGTGTGTCTCACAACAGGCGAAAAAATCTCATTATAATATATCCCTTGTTGCTGCGAGTACCCCTTTGCCACTAACCGTGCCTTGAACTTTTCCCCCTCTTTTTTTGATAATGCTTTCTTTTGCTTGAATACTCATTTACAACCAATTGCTCGCTTCCCCTTGGGAAGTTCCACCAACTCCCATGTGTTATTCTTGTTAAGTGATTCCATATCTTCCGCCATAGCAGTCACCCACTTATCTTTTTCTGGACTTTTTATCGCCTCCTGATAAGTATTTGGATCTCCACTACTAAGAACAAGAGCATATGAAACCAAATCTTCAAACCCATACCTGACTGATGGTTTGATTGTTCTCTTGGGTCTTCCACTTGAAGAATTTTCTTCTTTAACTCCTTGTGTAGTTACCTTGGGATCAGGAAGAGTGCAATCCAAATCCACCTCCGGTAGCTCCACCTCAATAACATGTTCATTACCCCTATCATTTTCTGGCACCTGATTCTCCTTTTCTTCATGAGTACACTTTAACATAGCTTTTTCATCGAAAACCACATCCCTCCTGATCACTACGTTGCTTGACTTGGGATCCCAAAGTCTGTAACCATTTACCCCTTTCGCGAAACCGAGAAAGATACACTATTTGGACTTTAGATCAAGCTTCGATCTTTCTTCACTAGGTATATGCACATAGGATGGACACCCAAACACCCGACTATCGGAGTAATCTACCTCAGAACCCGTCCATACCTCTTCTGGAACCTTGCAATCTAGTGACACCCTTGGTGATCTATTTATTAAAAAACAAGTCATACTCATTGCATCTGCCCAAAAACACTTTGCTAACCCTGTATTCAATCGTAGACACCGAGCCCTTTCCGCAATAGATCGGTTTAACCTTTCTGCCACACCATTTTGCTGTGGTGTCCTGCGTACTGTATAGTGCCTCTTGATTCCATGCTCCGCGCAAAACTTCTTGAACCCCTTATACGTGTACTCTGTACCATTGTCACTTCTCAAACATTTAACCTTTCTGCCAATTTGATTTTCCACTTCAACCTTCCACAATTTGAACTTCTCAAAAGTCTCATTCTTGTGCTTCATGAAGTAAACCCAAACCTTCTTCGAAAAGTCATCAATAAATGTCACGAAGTACAAATGTCCATACCTTGATGTTGTTTTCACTGGCCCCCAAACATCAAGTATGAATGTAGTCAAGGATTCCCTCTGTTGTGTGTTTAGCCTTCTTGAATTGCACTTTGTTTTGCTTTCCAAGAACACAGTACTTACAAAAATCAAGTTTGCAAGTTTTAACACCCTTCACCAGATTCCTCTTATGAAGCTCCTTCATACCTCTTTCCCCCATGTGACCTAATCTCATGTGCCAAAGAATAGTAGCCTCATCTACTTCAGGTTCCGACTCTAGAACTAGCTCCACCTACAATAGTGCTACCGAGCAATCTATAGATATTTTTGGATCCCTTCTCACCCTTCATCACCACCAATGCACCCTTACAAACTCTCATCATACCATCTTTAGATCTATAACTACAGCCATTACAGTCTAAAGTACCCAATGAGATCAAATTTTTAGAAACTTCCGGTACATGTCTAACATCACACAACGTTCGTACCACACCATCAAACATTTTAATTCTAATAGTACCTATGCTAGCAATTTTACAAGATGCACCATTACCCATAGTAACTACTCCATAATTAACTGACATGTAGGTGTCAAACCAATCACGATTGGACGTTACATGAAACAAACACGCTGAATCCATAAATCTGCAAGGCGGTCTACTGTTGATGAAATTGAGAGCATATCACCATCTTCATCTGAACCATCCATAACTATATTAGCTGACTTCGACGAACCAACACCATTATTGCCCTTCTCCAGACAATCCTGCCTCTTGCGACCCTTCTTCCCACACTTGTAGCAATTTCCCTTGTACTTCTTCCTTAACTGCGATCGGGAATTCTGATGATTCTTTGAGTTGTCTTTGGATTGTGACCTCCCACGATCCTTGTTCTCCTTCACATACAACCCTTCTCCTAGCGGTTCATCAACAACTGTTTTCTTTCGTTGATGAAAAGCTAAGAGAGCCTCTGTAACAGGTCCCAACTCGAGAGTATCTTTCCCCCATATCAACGTAGATACAAAATTTTCATACGTTGTGGAAGACGGCAACGAGTTTAGCAGCATTAACGCCTTGTCTTCTTCTTCAAACGTCACCTCCACCTGTAGCAAATCATTGATGATTTGTGTAAACATGTTTATATGAGCATTGAGATCAGCCCCTTCCACCATCATAAGCCTATATAACCTTTGCTTGAAATGTAGCTTATTTGACAAGGATTTTAACATATATTTTTCCTCTAAAATTTCTCATACATGTGTAGCCGACTCTTCATCAATTACATGATACACCAATTCGTCCGCAAGGCATGAACGAATTGTTGAGACAGCCCTCCATTGGAGTTCCTTCCAATCACCTTCCTTTACATGTTCAGGTCTAGTTTTGTTCCGAAGAACCTTCCCCAAACCAGCCTGCACCAAAGCATCCTTAACCCCTCTATGCCACAAAGTGAAATTCCCCGTTCCATCGAACTTCTGAACTTCTTGTTTGGAAGAAGAGAAACCTGATCCTAAAGCAGACATGTTGACCTATGCTTTGATACCAGTTGTTGTGCACAACGGAAGACTAACAAACAATTTAATAGAGTATAATAGGATCAATCACAAAGAAGAGAGAGAGATTGGGGCCAACTGACTATCAAAATTTATTAGAGACTTTCCCTTAAACGTTCTAGGTATACAACTATTTATATGTGTACAATAGAAACCCTAAAACCCTTAAAAGGATTTTTTTTTTAAACGGACTAAGCAGCAAAACAACAAAACCGGGGTTGAGCAGTCGCTCAGCCCAAACGCTGGGCGACCACGCAAAATCCAGAAGCATGCTTCGAAGGTTTCTTCACTGAGCAATCGCTCAACCAAAATCCTGGGCGATCGCTTAAGCCCATAATCTGCTATGTACATGTCCAAAACCCGAATAGTCCGTAGCGCGGGGGGCTACGCCCCCCACACCCCTTATTTGAGGTCCAATCAAGTCCTACCACTTGCCCTGGCCAGTTCCCTCTGAGAGAACTGCCCTGCTATCTAGTTAATTGAGCCATCTCATTCTCAACACATATTGAACAACAGGCTACTAAAAGTCGAACCATATGGGGGGGGGGGAAGGACTCCCTTTTCAAGTTTTTTCTCATCTTCCCGTCTGAAAAAAGGTATAGCGTAATCCTGCGGAAGCATTATTCATACTCCTGAATTTTTAAATGGAAATAAATGTTCAATAAATCCAAATCATTGGTTAAGTTTGCAGATTGAAACTCCAGTAATGTTGCTATGTAACATAGATCATTCCCTTGGTTTATGCAATGGGATGAGATTGATTATCACAAGACTTGGAAATCATGTTTTAGAAGACAAACTTCTTTCATAGGGCAACTCAGGTGGAACTGTTCTTATTTCATGAATGTCATTGACTTCTTATGATCCTAGATTGTTTTTCAAATTTCAAAGAAGACAATTTTCGCTGATGGTGTCTTATGCGATGCCAATTAATAAAAGTCAGGGTCAATCTTTGTCCAATATTGACCTACTTTTGAAAAAACTTGTTTTTAGTCATTGACAGTTATATGTCGCTTTATCTAGAGTTACTAATTCAAAAGGATTTCGAATTTTGTTATCTGAAAATAATAAACCAAATAGTTGTACCACGGCGAATGTTGTATTTAAAAAGTCTTCTAAATTGTATTCAAATAAATATTTATGGATAATTTTATTTTGCTTAATATTTTTGTTGTATTTATTTATTTCTTTATTCACTGAAACTTATATGTTGTATGAAATTCAAAAAATTGTTTAATTTGTTAACATTAAAGTGAATATTTTTTTTCCAAAACTAATTTTAGCTCATGCATCGCATGGATGCTATACTAGTAAAGGTAAACAATGAAAATAAACTCACTTGGCCCCATACTTTTTCTTAATCGTCTCAAAATTATTAGTCTATTACATGTTCATGCACAACAATTCATTATTTTCATTATATCACTAACATATTTACAAGGTAAATAATGGACATTAAGTAAAAATACAAAAAATTATACAATAATTGTTGAAATTTATAAAAGAGTGATTGCAGTAGATAAGCTCATTACCATTTTAAGCTCGCATCAATCATCATTATTCGGCTGTCAAAATTCAAATAAGACTACAACTACAAGGAATACTGTACACATATTCAAACGCATCATAACACAGCCCCCGTTTCAGCTTCAAAAATCTCCCCAATCAAAGTTTGCTTTCCGTACCCCTTTTCTTCCTTTTGCTTTTCTCTTTTTCTTTTTTTTTTTTTTTTTTTTTATTTTTCATATTTGTTGGGAGCTGATGGAGAAAGCAGTATGTACTCCTGTTAATACAGAAGTCAGAAATATACAAACAAAAAAAGATTTTAAAAAAAAATCAAAAATATAGTGTAAAATCATGTTCTTTCAAACAACAAAAGAAGCCGGAAATGTCATTCCCCGCCGGCGGACTTATCTAATCACTACTGGAGGCAACCTGCCCTTCCCGTTGCCCAAGTAGCTCCGGCAAAAGCCTCTCCTTCCACAAATCGTGGTACAACTCTCCACCTCCACCCTCATTCTTCCTAACCTCCACTACCACCAAACTCTCCGTCAACCTGTAAACCTCCAATTCAAATGCCAATTTACCATCTTGTCCTTCCAGCTCCACCCCCCATTCCTTCTTCTTCCTCAGCTTCACCCTCACCCTCTCCTCCTTCACAATCTCCTCCACTCTCTCAATCACTCTCCCCGGCGACTCCGTCACCACCACTCGTTCGCCGGAATTATACGATTCGTCGTCGAACAAGCCGGAGAGATTCAATCCAGACGAGAACGCTATTATGTCAAACGCGTTCAACGGCGCCTTGCAATCAACATCTTCTCCATCCCTATTTAAACAATTTTCCACTAAATCGTCATCGTCGCAAAAGTTCACCACCTTGTATCCTTTTCTAAACCAAGGATCGCGGGTAATCTCGTCGACGGTGATCCTCGTATCGGGATTTGTGTCGAGGAGCCGTGATATGAACCGTCTCAGATCCGATGACATCGATTTTGGGCACCGGTACTCGCCTTTGTATATCTTCTTGTACATCATCATTAGGTTGGAGTCGTTGAACGGCAAATAACCGGCGCTCAAAACGAACAAAACGACGCCGCATGACCAAACGTCCAC
The DNA here is from genome assembly GCA_013146195.2 of Codonopsis lanceolata. Classification (NCBI taxonomy): domain Eukaryota; kingdom Viridiplantae; phylum Streptophyta; class Magnoliopsida; order Asterales; family Campanulaceae; genus Codonopsis; species Codonopsis lanceolata. The sequence goes on along the minus strand of CM028382.1, from coordinate 96,430,128 downwards.
CTTAGCTCCGTCATAGCCCTTTTTCGTTAAAATCTCTGGTGCCACGTAAGCGGGCGTGCCGCAAAGCGTGTGCAACAACCCGTCCGTCCGGATCTGACCCGTGACTGCACTGAGTCCGAAATCCGATACTTTAAGATCGCCATTTTCGTCGACAAGTAGATTCTCAGGTTTTAAATCCCTGTGGTAGACCCCACGGGAATGGCAGTATCCAACGGCTGAGATCAACTGCTGAAAATATTTGCGGCTGAGGTCTTCTGTAAACTTCCCTTTAGAAACCTTCAAAAACAACTCCCCGCCTTTGACGAACTCCATGACGAAGTATATTCTGGTTTTGGTGGCAAGGACTTCGAAGAGTTTGACGATGTTAGGGTGGTGCAACCGGCGCATGATAGAGATCTCCCGCTTGATATTTGAAATAAGGCTGGTGTTTGCGATCTTTTGCTTATTTATGATCTTAATGGCGACGCTTTGACCAGTCCTGGTGTCTCTGGCATGGTAGACTTTGGCGAAGGCGCCGCAACCTAAGAGTTTGCCGAGATCGTACTTTCCAAACAAAGCGGTGTGAGGACCCGCCGGCGGGGAAAGGCCGGGGAACTGCTCGACCTCTGGCATCGAGAATGATTAACCAGAGATCGAATTGGAAATTAGTGATGTGATCAGAAGAAATAGAATTGCGATGAGCACGAAATTAGGAAAAGTAATTTGTTTTGGTTTGACTGATTTTTTTTTCTTTTTATTTTTTTGGTAGGATTCGTTTATTTAGTGAGTAGACGTTGGAAAAGGGAGATTCGAATTTATCGCTGGGAGTTTGTGGTTGTGTTTTTTCTTCTTTACTTCCTTATTTGTTGTGGTTTGTAAGTTTGTTTGTATTGTGGAGGGGGGTTTGGTGGAGAGAAGAGGATATAAAATTATAAATGGAACATGCACAATTCTCTTTCCACGCGGGAATATAGTTTTTTTCGGTTTCCAGACCACCTCAAAAAATATTACCCCTAAGTCAAGAAAACAAACGGGCAAGACCTCAGTCCTGTTGAGGGTCATTGATCATCTATCTATCAATAAAAGGCAAGTCGTTGTCATATTTACCAATAAAGATTTTTCAAATTGATTAGTTAATTGTCATCTACAATTGTTCGGACTTGTTTGGCTGAATCCTGCTCGCCCGGCGAGCAGATAGGGGCCATGCCCAGTCAACAATCCTCAAACTCCATAGTATCGATGAACTTATCCTCTCTGTGGGTGAGATGCGGCCAGGCCCAGGTTCACATACTAGGATGCTTGCCCTAGGCGATAGAGGCCATGCCTACAAGATAAGCTAACTACCTCGGGTTCTTACAGTGACCGAGCAACAATGTTAATCGTATATCTCCATACCCGGAAGATATACTAGCAACCGCTTCGAACTACCCACGTCGAACAAAGGCCATGCCCGGTTGTTGGTCGCCTTTGAGAGCTGGGCCCTGCCCGCTTGGCAATCTTCTGGAAGCTCATTCGTTCAAAGCCTTGGTCAGATCCAAGCAATCGTACTCGGCGCTCATTCGGGTAACGTCTCAATTTAAATAATGAAGCTTGCTTTATCAGTTCTGTCGCTTTTAAGTGATTAAATTTGAGTTCCTGTACTCGATTGATTCTTTATCAGTTTTATGCTCGATGTGTTTTTTAGAAGGCACCAGTACTTGTATTAACATATGACAGGAAAAACATGCAAGTAAGAAAACAGTTATCGAGCGAACAAGCAGCTAAACCGTAAACATACAAGGAAAATCTGTCAACGAAAAGTGAATTCTATTATAGTCGAATTTGGAGTTACAAAAAAGAAATCAAAAAATAGTGGCGCGCAGGCCAGTTAAAGTTCTACGCTTGTTCAGGAGGAGGGGGAAGCTCTTTGGGACCGGCTTGATATTGTAGTTGATCTGAAGTTCAGCTCTGCGGCAGAGCTTCATCCTCGCCGCTTGCTGAGACTTCGGCTTCACTCTGCTCGGTCTATTTCAAAGTGTCGTCCTCAGACTCCAACTCTACAATCAGCGAGCAGACGTTTACCTCGTCCACAGATGGAGGGACCCAGGGTGCCCGCCCAGCATCAATATCGCCCTGCGCCATGGAGGCGAGTTCATCCTTGGTATAAGGGACCAACGCATGGAAATGGCGAGCAGCTTCAGCGTAGGGGTCAAGCACGGCCCATTCCGCCATGGTCCTCATTCTCACTCCGCCATGGCCGGCGAGCATCCTTAATATATGATTAGTGCCATGGGCGAAGTAGGGAAGAATGGTCGCGTCCACAGCGATCTCAAAGTCCTTCGATTTCTTATAGTTTTCCACTGCGGACTCCTCGGCCTTCTTCTGCCCCCGACGCCTCCCTCAACGTTTTCCCGCCCCGACGGCCCCGCATCCTAAGTGGAACTTCTCTCCGCCCGCAAAGAGATCCTCTCGCTGATGACCGCTAGCTCTGCCTCGACTCTTCTCCAGTCACCGTTTTTCTTCACCGGCCGACCAACTCGCTTTCAGCCAGCTTAGATCACCGCTCGGGCGACTCAAAGATCATATTACGCTCGAACATTTCAGCCTTATTTCTTCTTGCCGCCGCTGGATTGGCCTCCAGTCATCGGCCAGCCACTGCTCGACCTTTTCTTTCACCAGGCTCTCACCGCCCCGGTTATCAGCCTCCGATTTTTTGCGAGCTGCATTCTCCTCGTTGTACCTATCGTAGAGATTGGTACACGTGGAAGCAATCTGCGGGCAGAAGAAATGACTATGAAGCACGAAGCATGGAAAGAAAGAAGAGGCAAACTTCAGTCAAGAGCCTTACCTCGCTCAAACAGAGCCCTACGTTTCCAACCAAGACGTGGCCGGCCGTATCACGATCGCGAGCAAGATCATCCTGCAAGGCCCTCTCGATCATGCCTTTGCCCACTAAGCCTCCAGGGCTGCCGCGAGCATGCAGATCAATGCCCCCCAGCATGGGAACATCACCGGATATCTCTTTAACTAAAGCCCTGCAATGGTAGCGGCATCAGCTGTGACGCCTCCAGAAGCTTCCCCCGCCTGGGTGGGCGATGGAGGGAGGGTCGACTTTGGCCCCGCGACGCAATTCTCAAGACTGGACCGAGGGGGCCGAGGCTTTCTTCCTCTTGCCACTTTGCTTTAGCATCCTTGGTAGGAGGCACCACAGGATGTTGGCATGAGGCTTAATCCTGGCCATCAACAAATGACCACCCATTAGCTCTTTTGGCCCAAATTTTTCTGGCGGCAAAGAACAATCTTAGGCATCATAGCGCCTCTGGTCGGACCATGGCCTGCGCCCAAGTCCTGTTTTCTTGGCCGATGGGCAAAACGGCACCTTGGGCAATTCAACAGTCGGTTGACCTTGAGCCGGTGCCGCCTCACGGTCGACCTCTTTCTTTCATTTGCCTCAAAACCGCCAAGTTCTTCATCCCTGAGACGAAGCCAAACAAAACAAGATTAAAATGAGTTCGAGAAAGAGATGAGCAAAACAAAAGAATCAAAAGCTAGCCAGTAACCATCATGATCTTCATAAAGCCTGGCCGCGGTTAACACCGGCACCCTGGCCACCGCCGTTGACACTCGACACACTCGTGTTTGAACATTCGCCCATGGCAGCGATCGTCCCAGATGGACGCGGTTCTCTGGGCACGGGATTAGTAGGGGCTCCACCTCTGGGACCTCGCCGCATCACCCGGCTAAACACAAATAACGTTGCGGATTACGCATGACGGACTCCTTCGGTCCACCAAGAAGAAATTGCCGGCCGACGCTGGCAGCGTCTCTCATTCTCCTCTATCACGCCACGCGCCTTCAACGCAGCCTAATCGAGCGCTCTCCCCGAGCTAAAATCTTGCTTGGGCCTGGGGATCTTTATTTCGTTGGTCGCCGGGCATAAACGCCACCGACCCCGGGATTCAATAAACAGGACCTCCTGTCCCCAAGAATCCACCTTCCCGTGGACATCCGGACAACGACTTTAGAAAATTGGAGTTCGCCTCACTCAGATCCTCCCTCCCGTGCTCGGTGCAAAGATAAATAATTTCCGAAGCAAATACATGTCCGGCTCAAATCCTAAAAGCCTGCTCGCCACCGTGAAAGCGGTGATGGCACGGACAGTGTTCAGCATCAAATCGCAAGGGACGGCCTTGGTCTCGTATAAGAAGTCCACCAAGAAGGGCTCTAGCGGGAGGCGTGGTCCGACCTTGCGGAAAATCCGAAAGAATAAGAGCTCATTCCCCTTGTTCGCGGAAAGGTTGATCAGGCGAACACGTCCATTTTTTTTTGCCCGATAGTAGAGGATCGACACTGTGGAAACAAGCCACGCCGTCACTTTGTCTGCCGTGTCTAGAGTGGCCCAACGAGCAGCATAACGGCCTTCATCAGCATTGACGTACCAATCGGGCTCCTCCTCCTCTTCTTCTTCTTCTTCCTCAATTACTTCCTCAACGGGAACCTCTACTTGAGAGCCACCTACCCTGGTGAGGAAGCGGGCAATAGGAACTCTGTCCTGACCATTTGTTTCTTCCTCAGGGGCCACTTCCACCTGAGAGCGACCAATTTTCTTGAAGCGCCGGGCAAGCGGCAAGTTGTCCGCCTCATCGGCCTCTGAAGCCTCTCCGGCCAAATCTACCCGCTCAATTCTAACTTGTCCTGGCCGAGTCTCCAACAAGTGGCTACTGGCCGACGAGGCCCCCGCTCGCCAAAGCCACCCCTACACACTCTTCGCCTGAATCTTCCTCGCTAGAGAAATCAACTATGTCGACCACCTGGATCCGCCGACGCCAACCGCTTGCCGTGGCCACGATCCGGCTCCCCTCATCGCATTCAACGCACTGGGTCAGGGGACTTTTCATTTGCTAGCGAGTCATTTCTCCCACCATAGCTGAAAGCCTCGCGGTCATTTTCAGACACGTCTGACATCTACAAAGAGATCGAGGAAAGTAACTATCAGAATTCTGCCCGGATAACTATCAGAGAAAAAGGGAAGAAAAACCTAAGTCTAGGCCAGCAGGAGGAATTCTATCCACCTAGCGAGCAGGATTGTGGTCTCTATTCCTCGATCTCTACCTAAAGGCGGTCCTACCCTCTTAAACCCCAACAGAACCAGTAGAGATGAAGGGAAGAAAGCTGAAAATCACCAAAAACCAGAAAGTCGAAAACACAAATGAAAAAGGCCGAGAACTTACTGTTGTTTCTGGAACAATGGTCCTTCGCTGAGAAATCAAGGAAGACGATCTGGACCGGTGTGAATACTACAGACGCCGAGATATGAGTGGATGCCGGAAGGAAGGAAGGAACTTCACCGGAATCGGGGGGAAAAAATACAGCGGCAACATCGGCTGGGGTTTTTCACAACTTTCTCTCTCTAAAACACGAAGACGATGAAAGAGGAAAAAGGGGAGAAGAGCTTACCTTTTATAGGATGGTTCCCGAATTATTTTGGGGGGAAAAAAGCTCGGAGCCCGAACGGGCCACCTTTGGCGCCCATCATCACAGGGCATTAAATGCGACCCTTCGTGCTCTGTGCCCCGTCCCATCATCTCCACTCCTGACGGCTCACGCGACTTTTTCGCCCACGCGCCTGACACGCCCTTAACAAGAAGCTTCCTTGATACGCCTCAAGTCCACCCCGATGAGCTCTTTGTCTTCTTGAAAACTCACAAGTGTTGAAGCCTGCGGCGAATATCGACTTTAACGCCCCGCTCTCGAGCATGAATGCCCGCCGCATGCAGCTGGGGCCATCGATATACCCCCGCCTGCCAGTCACGAGCACGCACGAGTTAGCATCACGTGCCAGTCACGAGCACAATGCTTATGGGGCCCACAGCCCAGCGAGCAAAATGATAGAACTAGCGAGCACCGGGCAGCGCAACTCTCACCCAAACCTGGGCGGGCAACGGCCTTGCCTGTCCGACCAGGGGACATGTCCGGGCATCATACGTGCTTAGCAAAGGAATCAGACTCATCTTGTCCCGAACCTGGTCGAGCTTTGGCCTGGCCTGCCCGACCAGGGGCCGTACCTTGGGCCTACAATAAGTTCAGAGAGCAATGTAGAATAGCCGGGCAGAGCCATGCTCGCCCAGGCACACATTGAACAGGGAACGCCGGTGGCTTGCTCTCCAAGACAAGTCGAAGGTTTCCATGTTTAGGCAGAGCACTTGCCTCATCTACTCCTACATCTACGCGGCCAGCCGCCTGTTTCGCCTAAAATCAAGGGATTCTCTCCTTGATTGACTCGACAGTTATGGAAACTGAATCCTAGACGGATTCATGCACCACCGGGGCTTATAAATACCTCCCCATAATCATCAACAAGGTACACACTTTCTTGAGCCTCGTTACTCTGTCAAATTGCTTTCAAACTTAAGCACGAGACTTACTCTCACGCCGGAGGGGTTTCGCGAGGCCCTGCCTTGCACTTCCACTCAGGTGTTCTTGTGTTCTTAACAGGCTCAGGGAAGACGATCCAAAGCCCAGATATCCAACCCAACTCAAGGACGGCCCAAACTGTGTTTTTGCCACATCACCAAGGTTCAAAAGTGGACTACATAAACTCTTTTTTAATTCAAAACAAAATCTCTGGCATTACAAGAAAGAATTATGAGCAAATTGTCCTTCTTACCTTGGATATGAACAACTATGGAAGTCACCCCATCCTCGGTACGCGAGGTGGGGGTCAACGGCCTCATCCTCAAAACACGGGAGAGGTCCCAATAAGCAAGAGCATCAACGCTCAATACCATCCTCGGTGCACGAAGTGGGGATCAAGGGCCTTATCCTCGGTACACGGGGAAGGTCACAATGAACAAAAGCCAAAATAGCATACAAATGCCGAAGTAGTTTACAAAAGCCGAAGCAGCATACAAATGCCGAAGTAGCTTACAAAAGCCAAAGTAGCATACAAATGCCGAAGTAGCTTACAAGTGCCAAAGTAGCATACAAATGTCGAATTAGCTTACAAGTGCCAAAGTAGCTTACAAATGCCGAAATAGCTTGCAAAAGCCAAAGTAGCATACAAATGCCGAAGTAGCTTACAAGCGCCGAAATAGCTTACAAAATGCCCAAATGATTGCAATATAAAGGATAAATCTTATTATGGTCTGGTTTTCTTATTGATCATCGCCGAGCTGAGGATAAATCTTAGTATGGCCTTATGGCCCGATTTCCTTGAAGATCCTCGGTACACGAGGACCAATCACTTTTCTTCAAGATCCTCGGTATGCGAGGACCAATCACTTTTCTTCAAGATCCTCGGCACGCAAGGACCAATTATTATTTTCTTGAAGATCCTCGGTACGCGATAACTAGCTATTATTTTCTTTAAAGATCTTCACTTAACCGAAGACCAGTTACTCGAAACCTTAGTACCAATCATCATACCTCGGTTAACTCGAGCACCTACGCAAAAATCTTATGTCGTGTTCAAACGATCAAGTTAAGAAGCCTTCTCCGGCCTCAAAGACATAAATCGCTAACTCTTAGCGTGACAAGACAAAATCATAAGCAAATAGTACTCCTTACCTTTGAGGTAAACCTCGAAAAGTAAGGAGTAAGGAGCTACTGATGTACACCAAAATAATGGGTCCAAAAAGATAGTTCAACAGAGTTCTTCAAAATTATACTTTAAAGATTGGGCCAAACCCATATCCAGAAGAAGGCCGAGCCCATTAACATACTAAAGTCTAATATGTGTATAAAGGAGGAAACTTCCTCCTTCAAGGGACCATACTTTCTTTTCTCCCAAAAAGGCAACATGAGCAATCTCCTTTCATTTTTTTCTTTTCCCACACGGTTTACATACAAACATATACATTCACCTCCCTTTTACATCTCTCAATTTACTTATATATTATATTGATTATCACACCGAAGGGTTTTGGGGGGACACCCCCACCCACTCATGGTGATCTATTTTTGCAGAATAAACAGCCTACATATCCACCGGACGACGTTACAGACCAGTCACGGACGACGAGACTTTCAGCACCCCCTCTCGTGACGTAATCAACTCTCTTCCTTCATAAATTATCGTCCTCCTTTCCTTTTTCATCCGTTTTAAATAATTGTCTTATTTCAAAACTTTCCCTTTTAGGAAAACATTTTTACTACTTTGCTCTTATTTTTTCTACCTATATTAATTATGATTACATACTCAAGGAAATTAAAGGAAATAACATATTTCATCAATATTTATAATATAATCAATTACTTTTTCTTAAACGGTATGTCGGGTCAAAATAGACAATATTTTAAAAACAAATGGAGTATTACATCGAGAGAATTGGTCAAAATTATAATTTTATAGACTTGCATTCGAGGAAGTCATATTAGAGCAACTCCAATAAGAGGTTTTAAAAATGGATAAAGCTTTACCAAAAGGTTTATTCCATTGTAGTAAAATGAGTAAAAGGTTGAAGTTATGGAAATGTTGATAGATTATGAGTGGATTTTTTTTTTGTTGAAAAAAATGGATAAATTTATATTGGGAAGGAATAAAATATTTAGTTGTGGGTTTATGCTATAAATTTTTTGTAGGTTTATGAATAGTGAATAATAGTTTATAAAGAAAAAATTTATAAACTGATGAGGTGATAGGAGAAATAAAATTTTGATTGGTTTATTATCGTGGACGCCCTTATAAATGTCACTAAAGCTTTTGAAATAATTTAGTCTATTTGGAGCTGTCAAAATTGAGCCCGATCCAATCCACCCGACTTTCCAAAGGTTTGGGCCTCAAATTAGAAGGCCCTGGAAAAATTCGGGCCTCTTTGACCCGACCCGTGGTCGTGTTTGACCCGAATTTGAAAAGCCCGGCCTAGCCCAATCATACGATTGACAAAGTTAAACTTAATTAAAAAATTAAAAATTAAAACATAAATCCTAAAAAGCAAAAAATATCATACATTCATTTAGATTACTTTTTTTTTCTTTTGGTTGGATGAATTTATGATATAATATAATCTATTTCCAAATCATTGTTCTCTTTTTGGTTGAAACTCATATTCTAAAATAATAGAAGTGGCACTTACAAAGAGGAATTGGTTCCAAGTTTCAATCTAGTTTAGTATAGTTGTGGTTAGTAATTTTATCAAAATTGATATATTCAATTGTGTATCTCTATCTGATATTAGATAATTTAAACCTCAATAGTATAAACTTGATAAGAAATAAATTTTAAATATTAGATTGTGTCGGACGAATCAAAAAATGAATATTTGCTAGTTAGTATAATTAGAACCCGATAAACTTTGTCTATCCTCAGAAAACACATATTAGAAAATTGGGGACAGTATGATGAACTTCAATTTGGTTATAACTTTTTTGAAAAAAAATACCCTTCAAGTAGCACATGTATTTTTTCTTTGGTCTGTAACACTATAGTTTTTCTAGTTTCTGTTTCGTTTAATTGTTGAACTTATTATCTTTGTTTATGTTTGCTTTGATTGCACTTTTGCTTTGTAATATTGTAAGTTAGATTATTAAGTATGTGTGTTTTGATGTGTTATATAACTTTAATTAGCTAATTTGTAAGTTCTTTTAAATAAAAAAATAGTTATTTTTTTTGACCTATAGGCCCGAAGTGTACATGAGATGGACTTGAGTTCTATAAGATCCGTCACTGCTTCGACCCGACACAACCCACCAATAAGCAAAACCCCGTGGATTCGGGTCCAACCCGTTTGATAGCTCTAAGTCTATTGATCTATCCTTTGAATTGCTGACATGAAAAGATGACATAATTTAAATAGTGTTGGAGACAAGCTGGCAAGTTAATGATCTTAGGGCTTGTTTGGTAGTCGGATAAGGATAAACATTATTATTAATCTCAGTACTATTAGTGCCCTCGCTATTAATCCCCACTTGTATATTGGGGATAGTTTTGAGATTAAAAATGTTAATCCCATTATTTTTAGTGAGGACGCTAATAATACCACTCCCACCTTGGTATTAATTATGAAGGGATAATGACTTTCTCTGAATAACTCGTGCTATTAGTCCCGACCACCTATTGCGTACCAAACATCAGGCAACTCGAGTTATTAATCCTATCTAGCCTTAATCCTGGTTACCAAACGACACCTTAGACTATGTCTCTAGTTTGGGATACAAATATTTATATGCTATTATCATTGTAATTTTTAAACAAACTAAAATAACTTTTGGAATTTTTCTCAAATTTTTGGCATTTGGTAACCTTAGGATAATGCAATTAACATAAAAAAAATTCCGAGTCAACGAAAAATGAAGTTTTTTTTTCTTCCGAAAAATGACTTACGGACTCATTTTTTGTAAGTAATTTTCCAAATGTTCGAGCAGCCATCCGTTTCCTTTCATAATTACACATATTTATATACATGCATAATATTTCAGTCAACAAATAAATTGTTTAGAAATATAAATGGAGTTTGGGCATACTATTAATAAATTATAATTTTAATAATTACTCACTACGTCCTAAAATTAGTGTCAACTATATTATTTATGGACGACCTAAACATTGTTCATTTTTTTAAATGTTTTTTTAATATCAAATATTAATTTTTTATTTGCATTTATGAGCTTGAAAGAGATGGACTTTATTGATTTGACACTACTAATGATAAATTAAGTGTTACTAAAGGAAAATTACTTAAAATTCAACACTATCTTATATTTAATATGGACATTAACAGTATAATATACTTTTTAAATTTACTCATATATTGTTTTCCATAACATTTTTTGTGCGTTTGCGAAACACTCAAAAATGTTTTTCGATATATTTAGAAAAGATTTACCACACCTGAAAATAACAGAAATCATTTTCTGAAAATCATTTTCTGAAAATAATTTTCTATGAAATAAACGGGGCCTAATTTAGCGATTAGGTAGTACATGTTAAATTTTAGTAAATCTTTTACCAACCAATAAAGTTAATGGATGATTTTGAGTATTATCCAATTACGCACAATTGATAAATGGTTATAGTAAATATCGTCACCCCTACTCTAAATATTCTTTATATCTTTTTTTTAATCATTTATAGTGTTTTTTTTTTGGTTAAAAATTAGAATGTTAATACTAAAGCCCCATAATGTTTAGACGGTTGCAATTACATAAGATTTGCACCAAATAGTAATAATCATTCTTGTTGCTAGACAGCCTCCACGCAAGAAATTTCAAAGGAATATTTGTATAAAGTGCAAGTTAGTCAACTTTCTCAAATATCCAACTGTTTTATACCTTTTTTTAAATTTTTTTTTTTTTTTGCTTAAGGTTACTTTCATTAACTTCTTCCTAAACTGCTCATTACATACATCACTCCCTCCACCTCATCTTTTCAAATATTTCATACGGAAGATCCATTCCACAACCTAGTTTCTCCGGTTGCAAGAGGCATCAAAGCCATGAAATTCTCTTATCCCTAAAATATCGTCAATCAAAGGCTGGGGCTATGCTCTTCTTTACCTTCGAAAGGTCTACAATATAATTAATTGAGATTTTTTTAGTTTATGTTGCCCTCTTATCTCCCTTTCTATGCTGATAATATTATTATGTTTTCCAAAGCAAGTCATCATGTGATATGATTATCGAGTCTTTGGTGACTTATGTGACATGTCTGAACAAAAAAGAAATGTAATTAATATTTTTATTGTGTTTGTGTGTGTAATTCAAAATAAATTCACTTTTTGTGTATATGTGTAGCCATTCATATAAACTGTTCAATAAAATACCAAAATAAGAACTTGTTCATTGTTGGACATCTTTTTGAATTGTGATACATTAATATTGAATCATGATGTATCATTTGTGAATCGTGATACATCGATTTGGATTTAGTGTTTGATATTTATTTTTCATCAAAATCATGCATCACAAATCATGTTAGTAATATTTTTTTAGATACAAAAGTAAATCCTGAAACGCAATTTGGAAAGGCGATGTAACTATTGGAATTAGAATTCAAATCTAAATTGTGACTTGATTTGGATTCGTGATGCATCAATTTAGAATTAGAATACAAAAGTAAATTCTTATGCACAATTTGGATTCGCGATGCACAAATTGAATTCACGATGCAAAAATTGGATTACCGATGTAGAAAATTTGATGCACAGTTTGGATACACAATGCAGAAAATGAATTCCCAATGCATAAATTTTAATTACGATATATTGACTTGGAATTGCAATACATCGACTTGGAATTACGAATAATTTACGGTGCAATGCGTGCTTGATTAAATTTCATTAATAGTATACTCGTCATTTCCCCATACAAAGTGTCATTTGCATGTTAATATAAAGTATAGCTTGGAGATCTTAGCGGTTGAAAATATTACAAAGGGGACCGACCCGATTATCATCGGGAATATTTTACATCGCTATATAAAACATTTAGGGTGAAATGTGGGTTGGCCCCTTCTAGACTTTTTCAGCTGCTAAAAGTCTCAATATCTTTTTAACAAGTAAACGAAATTGCTTAGCGAAAGGACAAGCATACCTTCAATGAATTCGACTAGACATGTGCTGCATCGCAATTTCAAGTCGATGCATCGCAATTCTAATTTATGAATCAGGAATCCAATTTGTGTATCAAAAATCCAAATTGTGTATCGGGATTTTTTACATCGAGAATGTACTTTGTGCATCGAGGATACATTTGTGCATTGCAAATCAAAATGGTGCATCAAGATTTACTTTTGTATTCTAATTCCAAATTATGCATCGCAAATCGAAATTGTGCATCAGTTTTTGCATCGAGAATCCAGTTTGTGCATCGCAAATCCATAATTTTGCATCAGGATTTACTTATGTCTTAAAATTCCAAATTACGCATCGCAAATCGAAAATTGTGTATCAGGATTTTCTGCATCAGAATTTAGTTTGATTGGGTCATGTCAAGCAATATAATTTCACGAATTTTCCCTTGAATTCTCTTTTATTTTGTGCTATTTTTGAGTTAATTATACCTTGAAAAAATTATTATTTATGTAGTTGTATTTTAATGTAGGTTTCCAAGGTATAATCGAGCATTCATAGAGTTTAGCATGAAGTTTGAGGTGATTACGAGTTTTGAAGTTGAGTTACAAATCTTCTCGTCAAAGCCCGTTAGAGTCCTTAGGCAAAAGATGGCTAACGGAGTTAAGAAAGGACTAAATTGCAAGACCTAAAGGGATAAGCCATCCTTACGTGGCTCTAGCATTGCTCTAACCTCATTGTTATACTCCTTGGCAGCCCTAAAATAAGTTTACAAGCCCCCATTTCAGGACTTTGCTCCCAAAATGGGGGCAGCAGCCCCATTCCACCAAATTTATAACCATTCTCTCAAAATTTGATCACCCTTAAAAGTTTGGAACATTAAATTAAGTGTCAAGGAAGCCTTTGCAAGTGATTTCAACCTAGGATACCAACATTGATTGGCTTAATTCTTCTAACCTTTATTTTTGAAATATTTGTGTAATTTCTATGGTTGAATATCTTGTAAATTGTGGAATTGGATTTGTGATTAATTGATTAATGAAATGTAATTATTTTCTATGTCACAAGTAGGCCTGACAATTGGGTGGGTTGGATTGGGTTTAGGTAATGGGTTGAAACAGGTCGAAACCCGTTAGATCTCGAATGTCAAATGAGTTGGGTCGGGTTGAAACGTATAACGGGTTAAATCGGGTCGCCCCATCTCAAACCAAAATTTTTCAAAAAATATATATATATAATTATAGCATAAAAAGTCACGAGTCGAAGCGGGTAACTGGTCCGACCCGCTTTAACCCGACTCAACCCGTTAATATTATTGGGTCGAACGGGTTACCCGCTCCAACCCAACAATATTAATGGGTTGGGTTGGGTAATTAGTGGGTTGGGTTGAGTGAGTTAATGAGTAATGAGTTACAATTGCCAGACCTAGTCACAAGTAATGTTTTAATTTAATTTATCTCTCTATTTAGTATACAATCATGCTTGGTTATTATTTTGTGGGATTAATGCTTTTAATTGATTAACCATTAATTAAATGATTTTAGAAATGTTTAGGATTCGCCACAGCTACCTTACATTTTCGAATCGATCAATTTAATAGTTGTTGTTTTGCGACACACATCAATAGCCTTTTTGTGAGAACTTGCGTTGACATGCAATATCTACACCTTAGTCATTCGCGAGGTAAGGAAAATTAAGGTTGCTATACGAAGTGAAAGCCCTTAGTTAACTAATTTTGTTTTATTGACTACTATCTTGACTTGTAGAAAAATAGAGTGAACATCTATTTATCAAGTATTTCTCATGTCCTTGGGTATTATTGTGTACTCTTAATGATTATGATGGCTTAACTACCCTACATTTTTTGATCAATCAATTTAATAGTTGTTGTTTTGTGACACACATTGATAGCTTTTTTTGTGAGAACTTGCGTTGACATGCAATTTCTACGCCTTAGTCATTCACGAGGTAAAGAAAATTAAGGTCGCTATACGAAGTGAAAACCCTTAGTTAACTAATTTTGTTTTATCGACTACTGTCTTGACTTGTAGAAAAATAGAGTGAACATCTATTTATCAAGTATTTCTCATGTCCTTGGTTATTATTGTGTGCTCTGAATGATTTTGATGGCTTAACTACCTATTAGATGATAACTAGAATGATAGGATAATAAGCGACATCCCTCCCTATTGTTCCGAAAATCACAATATTTGTTTATGTGACGTGAGACCAAAAGGATTTCATGTTTGGATAGTCATTGGGTGCTTGATATACCACGCGACTATTTTCTTCCCTTTGTTATGTTTGCAATGAGCCCATAGCTAGATTGAGTGGTAGCTAGGTTTGCTATACGAAGAGACAGCCCGCAGGAAAAATATTAGTGTGCGAAAGACTATCAAAATTTGAGTTAAAAAAAAGTAAAAAGAGAATTAATTTAGATACCGGCTAAGCTAGAAATATAGCAATTATATCTTTTATTTATTGATTTGATGTTCCCAAACAATTGACGCGCTAATGTAGTTTTAATTGTTTTATTTTAGTTTGCTTATATTTTTAGTTTTAAAATTTATTTTCATTTACTCAAATATGATTAGTTAGCCCAACTATCGTACTTAGTTCGAGTGAAAATAACGTATATTTCATGAGGGATCGATACTTATACTTATATCGCTTTATTACTTGATATGGTCGGCTATCTTGCATGCGTTGCATTTTGTGCACTTCGGAACCAAGTCTCTAGCTAAAAAAGGAATGTAGCTTTCACTTGGCATCAATAAGAAGGAATATTAGGTTCATGGTGAAGAACAAAACTCATGCTATTGTCATCGAGTCCAGACCAAACGATGAATCACGATTCACAAATGATGTATCGTGATTCAAAGTTGATGCATCACAATTCAAAAAGGTATCTAACAATGAATAAGTTTCTATTCGGGTATTTCATCAAACAGTTTGTATGCATAGCAATACACGCACAAAGTGAATTTATTTTGAATCACACACACAAACACAATGAAGAAGAAGAAGATGGAAATTGAAAATTGAAATCCTTTTTTATATTATTTGGCTATGAATCAAATAGAAGGTAAATGAAGCTCTTTCTTAAATTTTCTCATGTGGATGTGATTTGGTCTAAATAGATTCTTCTACTTTTATGTTTATTCGCCTTCAGGGGGAGGGGCATTTAAGAACAAATTTAATGAAAATGAACTTATACAGTTTAAAAATATATATTTATGCAGTTGAAAATTTAGTAAAGTGGACCACTTGCAATTTTTCTCCAATTTTATGTAGGGTGATAACAGGGTAGCCTGGGTAGGTCCCCTGTGATGATATTATAACCGAAAAAATCCTCTATATTTGAGCATCATATAGTATAGCGGTGCATGACGATTGGAATCAACGGCATAAGCAATGCACAGTGGGGTGGCGATGGCGATGGCAGTGTCGTCCCTAAGATTTTGAGGGCCCTAGCGAACTCAAAAAACGGGGTCCAATCATATACATGTTAAAAATATTAAAAGCTTTGGTTCGAGACCAAATCAATTATTTTTCATTTTGTTTTTTTTTCTTAGATCCATGTTTTAAATTTCTTTTAAAATTCAACAAAATATTAAGCATCTGAAAAAATGATATCAATAAACAATAGCACTCTTACATAGACACACTAACTTATAATAAATATTTATACACAAAATTATTCATAATAAAAAATACTCCCTCGGCCTCAAAATTGTTTTGTTTGATCCGACACACGGATTAATGAAAAACAATTGACTTGATAATTAATATTTGCATGATGCATAGTTTTCTTTAAAACACATATTCATGTGACTCGTAATTAAAGTAGGAGGAACAATTAAGAGACGAACGGTAAAAGTGTTGTCCAAAAAAGAAAATTTTCAAACTAGATAAAAAAAAATGGGACATGAAAAAAGAACAACATGACAATAATTTTTGGACGGAGGGAATAAACAAAATCTAAAAACCAAACTATTGATTAATTAACAATTATGATATATATGATATAAAGTAAAAATTGAGATTAGGAGACCCTTTTTTGGTGTTAAAAATCGGGAGCCCTACGCAGTGGCCTAGTGAGCCTATGCTCAGGGCCGGCCCTGGGCGATGGCCATGCTGAAGTGGTGCTTACATGCTCGATCGGGGATTGGAAAGAACAGAGGATTGTGGTTGTGGCGACATCGAAGAAATGATAGGTCAAGATCATATTGTTTATTAGGAATTGAAGAGGAACGAGCAGACATTAATTTCGATTCCTTGTTATTAATTTGAGAGCATCGGCCCGGACAACATTAGTGATGTTGGTTGGGATTTTGATGTATGATTTGGGCATCGTAATACATAATATCCAAAATTGTATAGCATGACGATGCATCCCTTTTCTAAAACGATGCATCATGATTCCAAATTGATGCAATTCCAAAAGATGTTCGAGGTAGCAACTTCACCTTTGACCCAGCATGTGTGGAAGCTTCTTAAGATGCAAATTCGATTCTTCCATTTCCTCCTTTGACGTTTCTCTCTCTCTCTCTCTCTCTCTTTGAAAACTATATATATAGCTGCTACATCTTGGGTTTAGATCATAACTTCTTGTTGATCTTTACTTCTTCTTACAAATTACTATGTCTTAGATCATTTGTCTTCAATCTTTGAAATCTCTCTCATTCAATTCTGTTTAGCAAATATGGTTTGGGTTTTGGGCTGCAAAGGAGAATCTGGGTTTTCAGCTAAATCCTTTGTTGAGGTTGTTACCAAAGAAGTTGATGGAACAGTACTGCCATTATTACAGTTGTGCGTTGAATTTTTTTTTTCTTGGTAGATTTTGTTGATTTCTCTTTTAATATTTGCATTTCTTTTTCATTATTCTTTGTTGGGTTGGTTTAATACAATTAAAGTTTCACAAGAGGGAGAAGAACCACCTGAGATGCACGGAAAACTTGAGGTTGATGGCAGAGGACATTATTGAAACAATTTTATGAAAGCGCCTTTTACTTGTTAAAAAAAAAAAAAAGGTTGAAACTTTATTAAACAACCGGCCAGCAATTTCCCCCAAAAAATTATCCACCCGTTGAAAGAAGGTAAAATTAAATCCGTGACTAAGTAGTGATCTTGACTTCACAATATGGGGGACTTAATTTGAGACTTTGATTATGTGATTTTGATATTTTTTTTTTCATTAAAATAAGGCAGAGATAAATTGAAAACCGACTGACTTAAAAAAAAAAAAGAAGAGGAAATTTAAAAGTACAACATTAAAATCACTAAATCCGATTAAAAATAAATAGTAAATGTATAAACTATATCTTATGGATTCAGGGGCTCAAATTTAACAACAGCGCACTTTTAGTGTTGTACCTCACTCCTCCATTTGATACAACTTTTACTCTTAACTCAAAATATTATAGATTCTTGTTTGAATTATTTGAGTTGAACTGGCCGTTTTTTATTCTAGTATTTTCCATAAAAAAGAAAAAATTACAAGCCGGTATATTTTTAAAAACATGTTTTCAAATGAATCCACCTATTTTTTACACATTTCTTTTAGGTACAATTTTTGGACAAAAATACTTGTCTACCCCTTTGTGTACGTTTGTCCTTGTCTTATTTCATATCTTGTTTGTTACCAGGAAAATCTCATTTAACTATCTAGAGAGAGAAAGTGGAAGGGACCTCCCTAAATCCAAAATCACCCACCTCGTTTTCTGCACCACCTCCGTCGACATGCCCGACGCCGATTACCAGCTCACCAAACTTATCGGTCTCTCCCCATCCGCCGAATGATGCAGGTGCCAAGCGGCCTGAGAACAATCATGGCTCTCGCGTCCTCTTCGTCTGCTGTGTGATCCATGTATTTAAATTCAGGGGGCCTTGATTGGGTTGTCCACTTCGGGTTTGGACCCGGTCTCACCGTCGAGAAGACATGGAAATTTATGGAACAGGATGCCATCAACGGTTAGATCTGCCGGCGCCGGAGAAGAAGATGAACTCACCGAAGAATGGGAGGTCAAACTCTCAACAAACCCTTTTCGAGCAATTGATACCTTCATCTTCTCGCTCATCTCTTGGCGGTCCGATCTTTTAGTTTGTAATCCGATGGATAAAAATAATGGAGAGGTAAGGGTTATGTTGATTGGGGATCTTGAAAAATATAAATGTGATAATAGAGTTGCCCTTAAGGACGCCATCGTCCGACCGTTGACGAATGAACTGGTTCGTAAGTCGCCATGTACCGGCGCGGCTGTTGCTTTAACGGCAATGGCAGTCCACCTTTTTTGTTTGATTACGGCTATGTAAGGGTAAAATAGGCAAGACCTATTTTTACTTGTTTTCACCTTTTTGGTCAAAATAGGATTCTAGATAAGTTTGTGTTAATTTAGGACTTAGTATATTGTTTTAGATTTAGTTTAGTTATTTTTGGTAGCATAATCTTTTTCTAGATTTCGGCTACACCATATTTGGTAACTAAATCTTGGCAAAAATCCTAGTCAAACTAAGTTTCTTGACTTCTTACATATTTGGTAACAAATCTTACAAGTTTGGTAAGTTGTTGATTTTTTCCTTAAAAACTAATCATTTTCCTTGTAGTAGATAGTCTCCTTTGTGTGATGTGTAGGTTATCGCATGTATAAATTCAGGAGCTAGAATTCGAGTTTCGAGCAGAGTTTCAGAGAGAGAACAAACGCAATACATCTATGAGCGAGCGAGAAAATCTGAATCGGTTTTCGAGACTGAAGATCGCTTGTTATTCGTTCGCCAATGTTACAACATTGGCGATAACATCAATACAGCGTTTGTGTTTCCTGTTTTGTTTAAGAGAAGCTGATTTTGTTTCTTCCCACGTTTTTGTTTAACTGTTTTATGTGGGGTTTTTGTTCTCCAAGATTTATTGTCTTGTGAGAATTTTTGTTATTGATTTCACAAGGATTTTTCATGTAAAACAATTATTTTTTTTAGTGAAATTTGTGTGGCCTTGAGGCTCGGTCTACAAGTATTAACTTGTAGATTGTTTTTGGTAAAAACTTGAGTTCAGTTTTTCTGTTTTTGAGTTGCATTAAAATCATTCTTCCACTGCTACTATTATTTGCTGTTTCATTGTGATTCTCATTGTAGCTACAATCACAACTACATTGGTAATCACATTAATCTCTCTTGAGAATCCGTGCTATTACGTTCTTTCAGGCTATTTTGTATGTTGAAGCTCGTATTATAGAGGAGTACAGGTGTATTAGTCTAGTAAAATTCTTGTTTCTGGTATTTTATCGTCATTTTGAGGTGCATCTTCTTACTGTGAGAAAATCCAAGGTCATTTTGAGTTGCAGAAGGATGAGAGATACAGAGAGTGAGCAGAGTAACTGGTCCATCACCTGATGCCAAGATTTGGCATCAGCAACAATTGTAGGCATCAGCATTTCACCTGATGCCAAGATTATGTTTGACAGGCAAGAGCAATAGGCATCAGCATTTCACCTGATGCCAAGATTTGACATCAGCAACAATTGTAGGCATCAGCATTTCACCTGATGCCAAGATTTGACATCAGCATTTTTGACATCAGCAATATTTTTCGCATCAACAACAATTGTAGGCATCAGCATTTCACCTGATGCCAAGATTTGGCATCAGCATTTTTGGCATCAGCAATAATTTTGGCATCAGAGTCCTGATGCCTGGAATTAATTATTCTGATGCCTGGAATTAATCATCCTGATGCCAAGGCTTGATATCAGAGTTTTCATTAATGACATTTTTGTCATTTGGCAAACAATTTGTAGTTAAATGAAATGTGCAAAAAATTAATGGTCCTAGATGAAAACATGTTTTCAAAATTATACCCACTTGAAATTCCCCCTTTAAAAAATGTTATGGATTATGTATATTATAAATTTAGGGAAAATGACAAGGTGCACCTATTCCTTTCCTGATCATGTATTCATGTATATGCCTAAACTCTTAAGAAATGAATTCTCATGGATGTGCAATACTGATGTTGCATGCACATCCTCAATCCCTATTATTGCTAATTAATGAAAACATCAGGTCAAATTAATTAACTTTTACTGTATATACTTGGAATTAGATGAGGTGAAGAAGCTGCTTAAATAAATTTACTGATCGATCGAGAGTCTGAGACGAACAATCAGCTCGTTCATGTCTTGTCATTACTTCATTACCCAATTCCGCAATAATATTTAGTATGTCACGTGTGACATGATTTTGTCAATTAGGTTTCATACTTACCCAACCCAAAAGAATTTATAAAAATGCTTGCTAGGTTTACCATTAAGCTTTAGTGAATATCAAATGTGTTTTAACGAAAGACAACTTTGTCCTTCACTCGTGTTTAATGGTAACAATAGTGGTACAAATAATGCGGTAAACATAACAAAACAAATATTTTTGATTTCATTTTCCAAATTTGTATGTTTTTCATCTACCCAAAATATATTGATAACAAATTAGGGACATACTATTACTAAAAAAAGGGGACTACTTTTTTTGGGGGTGATGGCAGTAGCCAGTAGATAGGAACATGTCATACGCACCAGAACATCAATTAGATAGTTGGGATTGTGTAATTTTAGTAAATAGTATATGTGATCTTAATTTCAATAGATCCTCCCATAAATTTCTTATTATTATTATTTTTGACGTCTCGTCTGTATAAAGTAAGGGTGAGAACTGAGAACTGAGAACTGGGTTTCCACAGAACTGTTGCAATTTCTTTACATATCTGGAGCAGTGGAGTTTAAATAAGCCAAAACAATAACGTTCTGCACAAGTAAGTGTCCAAACTTGCCATCTTAATTGGGTCCGCTAGAAGATATTTAGTATTTTGCTAATTTGTTGGATCTTTATACTTAATTAGTTGTATATCCTTGCATTAAACGATACATAAACAAAACAAAAGGTAAAATAAAATTAAAATAATAAATTAAAGATAAGTAATATTGGAAGTATTTTTGTGTTCGCAATGTCGAAACAAAATGATTTGAACAATCATCACGATGTTTTAAATTAACAATTGACAAGATATTTGAGCATGTTAATGATGAAAATCAATAGAAATTAATATTTTTAGTATTTTTTATATATATAGACGTAATACCTGAATAAATGTTTATTATTTTAAATAATATATCTATAATTTAATAAAATTCATTTTAAAAACATTACTATTAACAAATTAAGCAAATAATCGTAATATAAAGATTATTAGTTTGATGTATAAAATTAAATAAATATACTTAAATAATTTTTTGCACATGGAAAGAAGAATTAATATGGATTTGGAATCTATATTATACTAAACATTCATTTAAAAAATATATATTTTTATCCATCGACAGATTATAACGTTTTAGTACAATCAATCTTTAGAATATAACATGTGACCAACCAAAATCCAAAAAAATAAGTGTAAAATTTTCATCTTTAGATTGTGTAGATTTTTTTTAATGAACGCATTTTATCATATGGTCAACAATAAAATTGTATATCATTTTATATTCCAAAGCAGGCTCATATTCCAAGGCATTTACAACGAATCTGTAAATTAATCTAGGACTAAATGAGAGTCTAATAATAAGATTTGTATTTTCCATGTATTCATTTACTCATATTTGATAAAGATGACTTTCTATTTTTAGTAAGTAGATTTATACGAAAAATTGTTTTATATAACAGTGTTATTTGCATCTTCCTTTATGACTAACATACTCATGATTTGAGCAAAATGTGATCAATATCGTTAACTGGACACCCAAATTAATAACGAAGTTGTTGACGTACCCATAGTCCATGTCAGCAGCTCAGTTACCAATTTGGATGTTCAGTTAAAGACATTGGTCACATTTTTCCAAATCATGAATATGTTGATCACATTTTGTATATTAGAAGTTCGTTGGTCAATTCAGTTACACCAAATTTGAAGGATGTTCGAAAAGTAATTAACCATGTTATTAACTTGTAAGTGTGACACCAAATGCTTGGCAGTGGAATAGAATATATAAGGACAGAAAGACTTGATGCAAGAAATAGGTAGCCAGATCAAAACAGCTATCAATACTGGTTCTTTTGTAATCTTTACATAAATCAAAGATCTGTACTCCTCTTCAATGATCATATGGAACAAATAACATAATATATTTCCTCAAGTCATCGAAAACAAGCATGTAAATCAAGAAACACTAATGCATGCATTCTTCTATATATATCGCTATATGAAACATATTTAGTAAAACCATTAGGGCATGTACAGTTTGTTGCCACACTTGCACCTCCATGCTTCAGGGTAGTACTCCGTCGTCACTGGAGTACCCGGTGGCACCGGCACATGAACCGGCTTACACGGTGTGCACCGCCCACACTTCCAATTGCACCGAGGCGGGGACGACCCAAGCCCAATAAGAATCCTCCTACCCCCAGCCAAACTCATTGGCATCCCCTCTACTTTGCCCTCACCATTATTTGTTTTTCTTTTCCCTAATGTCTTCTCAAGCACCTGTATATTTGAAAGAAAAATAAATGCAAAGCAGCAAATTATAACCACATCATCATTCGGTACATAATTAAATTTCCAACATGCACCAAATTTTGTTTCTTGTTTTGTCACATCTGAATTATAATTGGTCAACAGAGGTGAGACTAACGTGAGCTGAAAAGGGTTCACGGGCTTCCTTGAAACATGGCTCCGTTTAACGCGCTGGTCTCTCTGGAAAAGATAAAAATGAGAAGTGGAGTTGCGGAGCCAACATGCGCCATGGGTTGGGAAATGGGGTCAACATGATTTTGAGAATGGGCCACTACGGATTTCGTTCATCAGACGGCCCAAGAAACATATGGTCCAGGCCCTCTGTACAGGAATCTGTAACAGTTTCGCTTTTTCTTTTGTTTTTTTGTTTTTTTAAACAAGACAAGAACTGATATATTGCATTAGAAATTATCAATAAATCAATCAATAAACAAGAAAAAAAGCAAGCCGCCGACAAATGGCCCACTTATTCTAGACGTTTTTCTCTAATGAAGTCTGAAGACACATGCGTAGCTTATTTTATGTTTTAATTTTTAAAATTTTATTTTTTATTTTTTACACCATAAAATGCATATTCAATAATACACAAAAAAATGTTATTATTGCTTCATCATACCTTCATTTTATAACTAATCAATAATTGCTAACTAGATTCGAATTTCTGGCCCAATATTGCAATTACCTAGGCAACAGATTTTTGTTTCGTACAACGTAACTTTGGATTAGCCTTGGTCGTGAGTCGTGAGAGAGAGTCGGCTAATCTTTGCAGTTTCTCCTGTAACCTTTTTTTTTTTTTTTTCAAAAATTATGTATTTGAACATGGCCTTTGAAAAGACAAAAAAGGACGCTCAGTGGCGCCTGGCGGATTTTTTAAGACATATTTCATAATTACTCACACAAAAATCAAATAGTTAGACTAGAAAATAAACCCAACAACCACTTGGATAAGTGATGACAATGTCAATCGCAATCGGAAGATCACCAAAGTATTATCCAAGTAACATTATGATTTATGAGTTTAGGATAATTGAAAAAGGACAGATTTTGGACATATATATTTGAATTTTGAAGAGCAACATGTGATGCAGAATTACACATATATGTGTTTGCTGTAAAAATAACAAATAATGGCCCAACATGTGATGTAGATATTCATATTGTAATTTGTACAAACAATTACCTGAGAGACAAAATCAGCTTTACCACCCATCTCGCTCCTGAAAACTGCAAGGAAAAGGAAAATACCAAAACTAAAATTAATTAAAAAACAGGTATTAATTATTAATGCAAATTAACCAAACAATGGACTTGTGTATGACTTAAGACAACAGAGAAAACAAATTCAATAAGTATATAGTAATCACATTTGGATATAGATTTTTCCTTAACTTATACAACATATTGAACCAAAAAAAGAAAAGAAAAGAGAAACATGGTAAAATTGATGAGCTAGACAACATCATACACAGAAAATGGCGTTTCCCAAATTCAGAATTTTGTGTAATTTCAAGAGAAAGAATTACAAAGGATAAAAAGATGTTTTAAGGATTAGGGTAAGTACCTAAACAAGGGTTGGTGGAGAAACAAGTGTTGAGGAGAGCAAGAAGAGAGGAGATGAACAAGAGGATGGAGAGAGAGTAAAACAGAGGAGCTCTTCTCTTCATAAATTTCAATCTTGAACTCACCCAATAATGCCCCATGAACACGTCAAAATTCAATCTCTCTCACACACAAAAACTTGTGAAAACTGTTTGATAAGCCAATAGAAACTGGTTTCTATACTCTCTGAGCCTTTGATTTTGAGATTTGAGACGTTTTCTGTCTCTGTCTATGTCTCTCTCTCCTCTCTGCTTTCTGGAGTGTTACTTTTGCTGTGTTTTTGAGCAGAGTGTAAGTTGGGGTTGTTGGGATGGTATGGATTATGGAATATAAAAGTGGGTAGAAAAGGTTATAGAGAGAGAGAGAGGGAGAGGGAAGATGTGAATGAATCTATCTAAAGAAGAGATGATGGGATCCTCTGAATTGCCATGTTTGGGACACAGATTCCATTTGCAGGCTTTCTCCACTGTCTCTCAACAATTCCCAAACCCAGTAACCACTAACACATGCACTTCTCTCTCTCTCTCCCCAGAAAGAAAACCCCACTCCCTCCTCAGTCCTCACTCTCCCTTTCTGAACCTCCGTTAAAGCCTATAAATGTTTCTGTCTTTCGGTGGTCGAGCTGATTAGTTTTATCACAAATACTCCATTCACTTCTCAAATTATCGTTCCATTGGTACATCGTTGAAAAATAAATTAGATTCTATCCTATATATGCATGGTTTCTTTTAATGCAATAATGCACTTGGTCATAATCAAAATATGTAGAAAAAGTAATGATAAATGGTAAAATTGTTTTCTTAAAAAAGAAAGTTTTTTTAAAAAGACAATTATTTTAGATCCGACAAAAAAGAAACTAAAGACGATAATTTAAAAAACGAAGAGAGTACAACTTAAATTATGTTTTTGAGTTTGATTAGTGAGATAATTCCTTTAAATCAACTTGCATTAAGTGTATAAGTGTACAAACTTATTTTGTCTCTGCAAACGAATTACAATATTGATTACATTTGTGCTTAATATAAGTGTACAACCTCTTAGTGACTTCTAAATCAATCAAACCCAAAATTTTATTTTAATTTTATCGGTAAAAAGGTTAAAATTTATTAAAATGGGAATAAGAATACAAAAATAGCTTGACTAAATTTTAACAAAAAGCAGTTCCATGACAAAAGGTGCTAACCTAATTACACTCCTAAAGCAAACACCAATTTATGACCCGATAAACAAACCAAACTTTAAAAATATTGTCCCAAGAATAGATAAAGACGAGCTTATTAGGAAATTTTGAGCTTTAATGATCATATGATATGATGTGCATATATAGGTGCTGTATTAAGGTAAAGGGTAATTTGGTCAAATATTTTTCAAAAGTGTTGTATTAAGCATTTTATAGGTACTGTATTAAACATACCCCTATACTAAATCTTCGTCTTCGTGTTTATGGCACGGTACCAATATATCTGATTTCATCAATTGAAATGACAACGTCTAAATAGAAGGTGCGATTTAAAAAATATGTTTCAGTTGCGGAGGTACATTACTTCAAGTGGTAGTTGATAGACATTATTTGAACTCGACCCATAATTGAGGGGGTTATTTGTAATGAGTTATATATAACTGACCTATGAACCGAACGTTTGATTTTGAGGCGAAATGTAAGATTGATGTTTTATAAGGGGTTATTGTTCAGAAGATTAATCTCAAGGTTTGACTGCTCATAATATTAATTATAGGGGTGACTTTGTAATATGATGAGAGAAAATATAGAGTTAAAAGTGGATAACTACTCTCACATATGTGAATGTGAAAATGAATCTCAACCGTTATATTTTTTAAGATAATTTAATTTCAACCTCTAAATAATTTTAGTTAATTGTACACGTATGAAAACGAGTTCTCATGTAATATAAATTATAAACAACCTTGCTAGCTTTACAACTATTTTTACAACGTTTTCTACAATTAAGCTTTGAAGAAGGGTAAAGTTGTCTTTGTTCAAAATATTTTTTCCCGATTCAAGACTTAGTTGTAAGAAAAGTTGTAGAATTGGTGGTAAGGATAACATTTTTCAATTACGGCTTCCTTTTTAGTTTTCACTAGTTAGAGCAAGAACAATGGAGGGGGGAGCTTAAATATTTATTTTGGTAAAATAAATAAAAAATAAAAGTTAAACTACTCACTTGATATACAATGGTGGGGGTTTTTTTGGAGAGCTTGCTAATGTGATAGGAGAGGAGAAGGAGATGAATATGGAGAAAAAACTTCAAAAATTCGTTAAAAATTAATTTAATGTTCAAATGAAGCAAATCGAGTATATATAAATATATGTACTTTATGTTAAAAAAATATATTTTTTAGGTCAAAAATGAGCAAAAACCGAGAAGGGAAAAATGATGAATAGTTGTGGGTGAGTTAGCCTTCTGTCAGTGGCTTTCTTTGTTTTGGACGGAACAAACCACACAAATGTCACTGTTTTGGACTCTTCAAAGGCAATACATTGGCGTTTTATTCCCTGCCATTTGCCAAGCTTCAGGAGCTTAACAAGCTCCCCAATCCTTTTTTCTCAATTAAGTTCCCTCCATGCTTCTTCTAAAAACTCCATTGTTTTTTATGTTCCCCATTGGATCCCTCTAAACTCCACCATTGTTATTGCTCTTATAGGGTCAGCCCATTAATCCAACATTACATTTTGTCAATCATAACTTCTTTTGTTTTTGTTTTTGTTTTTTGTTTTTTTTTTTTAATAATTTCAAATTGAGTTTGTTCATTTTTCTTTAGGTAAAACACATAATTGGGCCATCCAACTTTACCACTTTTTATAATTCACCACCGAAAGTTTGAAATATATATTTGGCAAAACCCTCCATTTGACTACCAAACTTTTCAAAAACTTGCAAAGCGACCACCGAAAGTTTAAAACTTGCAATTAGGTCACTGAACATTAGTTAGGCTACAAGCGCGCTTATTTTTTGGACGGACGTTAGTTCCGTCATTAAATCTGAGACAAATCTCTATTTTGTCCCTTTAAATTGAAAATTATTCCATTTGCGTGATATTAAAAACCTAAAGGGTCCAAGTGAAAAAATGACATTGTCTTTTCTCTCTTGGCTGACCTAGTTGAAGGCTTCTCCTCCCCCACCTCCTTTCTATTGATTATTTTGAGAATTTTCCTCTAACCGGTCCTCAAAATTCAAAACCACTCCTTAAATCTACCTCCTCCGTATCAGAATCTGATTCAATTCCAATAACACGTAAAGCGTCGACGCGTCCTTCAATCTCAACCCCAAACCCGAGCCCTAGCTCATGTGCGTCTTCGTTCAGGGAATCGGAAAAGGGATCCGAAATTGAACCTAAATTGTCCTCATCGTCGTTGGATACGTATTGTTTACGAGATTCGAACAAATTGGTGACGAAATTCATCTGGTCGTCACCATAGAAGCAATTCCGATAGCTGGCGTAATCGTTGAATTCAGATCCTGATTCGGATGAAGACTCGAAATCAAACTCGGAATCGGAAGTGGAAATTGGGATATAAGAACGAGGGGTGGAGGGAACGAAGAAGGATAGATTGAATGGAGAGAGATGATCGAAATATAAGGTGTTTTCGACGTCCAAATTAACGTCGCCGTCACCGTTCATACTGTTACTACTCGACCAATTGGCTGTGGAGTTTATCATTTCTTCCTGACTTTCTTCTTTCAGATTGAAGACATCATCCATTGATGAACATAATCAAAATAACAATTATCGGATGGATTTTGATTTTGGCAGCTCTCTTACTCTCCGGCGCACCACCGTTTGATTTTAGGTCTTTGTTTCTATGGAGCTTTGAAAATTGAGAATGAGGAGGTTGCTTTCTGGGCAAAACTGTAACTTGCTTTCTATGGGCTCATTCATCCGGGACGGGACCGGACGAGACGACAACTTTCTTCACTCCTATTTTCAAGGAAATAGTAACATTGTTGGAACGGATGACAGAGAAAATGGCTAAGCTTCCACTCTGAGTTAGGTCGGTGGGGATTTGCAATGGGGATAGATTTGTGTTGTCGCCAATGCTGAAGGTTTGTAAGCTGGTAAGGCCGAGGAAGAAGTCTGGTGGGATGGAGGTGAAATTGTTGGAATCGAGATGGAATTCTTGTTGTAATGATGGGGGATATTTTCCAAAAAATATTTGAGTCCTCTATTTGGGTTCTTCCCAAATTTTCATCTGGGTTTGAGAAGGTGGGGGAGGAGAAGCCTTCAACTAGGTCAGCCGAGAGAGAGAGAGAAGACAATGCCTTTTTTTTCACTTGAACCCCTTTAGGTTTCTAATATCACACAAAAGGAATAATTGTCAATTTAAAGGGGCAAAATAGAAATTTGTCTATGATTTAATGATGGAACTAACGTCCATCCAAAAAATAGGCTCACTTGCAGCCTAACTAATGTTCGGTGGCCTCATTGCAAGTTTTAAACTTTCTATGGCCGCCTTGCAATTTTTTGAAAAGTTGGGTGGCTAAATGGAGGGTTTTGCCTATCTATTTTAGGCCACCCAACTTTTGTTCTGTTGCAAGCGAGCCCATTTTTTGGATGACGTTAGCCTAGGACGTTAAATTTAATTGAATTCTCTTTTTTGCCCCTGTAAATGCTAAAAGTTTGTGTGATATTAGAAATCCAAAGGAATCCAACTGAAAATACAAGCAAAAAGAGGAACAATTATAATAAAAAAGGGTCACACTGTAAATAATAAAAAATTAGGGGTCATATATATGGGTTCATCGGTTCATCTTCAATCTTCTTTAATCGAAGGATACATATATGTTCATACAAATCACCTCTATTTGGATTCAACTATTGTTTTCCCATGAAATTGAATCCGAGAAGCCGAGGGAAAAAAAATCCTCAAAAACAAAAATTAATCGGTATCGAACAGACTCAAGTAAGTTTTTGAAGGAAAGATTTTACATTATCTTCAAAGCTACCCCATTCTTCATCCACTAGAACTTCCAAGCCCTTCTTGGAAAGCATTCAAAGCTTGAACTCCATTTTCTTAGCCTTACCTCAGAACGTGAGAGGCAGATCCACTCCGCTACCCCATTCTTCATCCACCTCCCACAATCTCGCCATCATCAACAGCTCTGATCTCCGATCTTCGATCTCTTCATCTCCGACCAGAGCCGCTCGAGCTCCTTATCTCTCTGTTTCCAATTAAAGTCAGTGGCTCCATTGCCGGCCGAGCAACCTCGAGCCACATTTCACAGACGGGTTTTTTGGGGTTGCGTTCCAGAAGAGGGTGCCACCGCCGACAACTGAAGAGAGGGACAAAAGGGCGGCTCTATCGAAGGACAGATCTAAAAATTCGACGGGTAGAGATAGAAAAATATGCAAGACAAACAAAAGAAGCAGCCGCATTGACTCCGAAAGCCTCATACCCAGCAAATCTAGAAATATCCGACTAAATAAGCTCTGACGAAAGCAAAGTTCTGCTAGATCTACCGAGCTAACGGTCCGAATCCTCTGTAGTTAGGAAATACCATTTTTTTTCTCCCTTTCATTTGAGAGAATCGCAGAGAGAAGAGATGTGGATCTGGGTTGCTGGGTTTTCTTCCCAGAAGATGGAGATCAATAATAAACATTGTTGACCCATACATGTAACCTCTAAAGTTCTATTAATTATAGTTGGACTCCTTTATATAGGGGCAAAAAAAGAATTTTATTTAAAGTTAACGTCCTGGGCTAACAGACGTTAGAAAATTGGCTCGCTTGCAATAAAACAAAAGTTGGGTGGCCAAAATAGATATTTCAAACTTTCGGTGGCCGAATTACAAAAAGTGGGAATGTTGGGTGGCCCATTTGTGTATTTTGCCTTTTTCCTTATGTCTGGAACGGGTTTTAGATAACATTTCGATGTAAATCAACCTAATAAATTGGTTTGAACCAATCAAAAATTTTGAATATCGTACGGACTTGGGGGAGGGGTAATGGAAAACAAATTCATTTCACTTCATTAGTTGCAAGGTTATTGGTGTGACACCGACGAAAACAACATTAAGAGTGAAATTCGGGCCAGTCCATTTATTAAAAGTTTTCAACCGTTTCAGTTCACCATTGTTTTTTTAACTGGAAAAAAAATACTTTTGTAGGCTATTATAGTCTTAATGAACCAAACACGAGCACAAAAGTATCAGTTAATGCATCAACATTGCATTGTGATGCACAAATCAAATCTAATTTTTGCATCATGATTTTCTACATCATCAATTTCGCATCGCGATGCACAACCTCAAATTCAATCAAGGTAGTTATTTGCAAACGAGTAATTATATTTATAGTCAAAGTATTTATTTTCATTGATATTGTAATTAAGCTAGGACTCATTTATAGATTGATTAATTGATTTCCGTAAAATGTAGTCAAAGTTTCTTTATTTGGTTGATATTGAAATTAAGTTAGTAATCAAATTGATTATATATTGATTGATTGATTAATTTCTATAAAATTTGTAGTCAAAATTTCCTTATTTTACTTGATATTGTAATTAAGATAGAAATCAAATAGATTAAATATAAATTGAATGATTGATTTCCGTAAATATATACAAATCGATGCATCGCAATAGACAAATTGCCAAATTGGTGCATTGCTATGCATAAATTGATTGATTTTCATAAATATGGACAAATTGATGCATCTAGATGCACAAATTGATTATTAACGCATATCCGGTTCATTAATGAGAAATTCGTCTTTTGGCCCCTAAAAATACATTTTTTTGGTTTAAAAAAAATATACGAGATTGAAGTGGTTAAAAATATAGGAAATAGAAACGGCTCGCAATTTTCTCCAACGTTTTATTATTTATTGTTCAGTGTCTTCAATATTGGCCTGGAGATTTTTGAAACCACACTCTCCGTGGGCTATTCAAAAGCTATATTTTGTCAAATGATCCTCAAAAGCCAAAACAATCGGCATCTCTCTAACATTTATTCATTTAATCTCATTATTATTAGTACATTCATTATTAATCCTCATTTGTATATTGAGGGTAGTGATCACGCAATATTTGTGGTGATCTTGTGACGTCCACGTATCTTGTGAGGATGAGGTGGCTTTCTTCTATGTCCAAGTTAACTGCGACAAGAAAAACAATAAACTCGTTAAGGTGTCGGGTTGGTCCGACTATAACCCTCCTGTATGAATTAGTTTTCGGTAAGGTTTTGGTAATAAATGAGCCGTGATAATTGTTTGATAGAGTCGTGATAAGAGAGTTAGAATATCCTTGAAATTACATACCTTGCCCCGAATAAGGGCTCTCATATTATACCCGATATTGATGGCGACGTGGCGCTTGCTATCGGGAACACAAAGCGCCGTTATTAAATGCGCTGAGGGCGTTCGTCGTGAGTGGGTGAACGCGCTGTGTCGAGTTGGTATTGGCGTGCAGCCGGTTTTCTGCCTAGGGAAATGGTTTGTTTGGGGTGAATGATTGGTTTGAGGCCGAGGCCGAGCGGTCTCGGTGACAAAAGCTTTGGTTTATTCGTCAATGTTGAGGATTTATGAAGACTCGATTTTGGGGCGGGCAGGCCGGATCCCGCGATCCGTTAGGTGAAGTTGGCTTGGGCTCGCTGTTGCCGTTAGTCCGGGTCTCTATGCCGAGGCCGGAGTCATTTATCTTTCTGGGCGAGTGGTCTTGTCCCCGCAACGAGTGGTCCTCAGTGGGTGGGACCCTCTTCATGCCGAGGTCGCCTGATATTGTTTATGCCGGGGTTAACCCCTCGATTTCAATCCCTTCTGGCCCCCTACTTTTGGCGGCTCGATGCCGAGACGGCGAAAAGTATACCGTTACTCGATGGTAGGAGTTTGGTGTCACGCTTTTGGTCGATGATGACGACGGGTTCGATTCGAGGTCGACGGGTTTCTCGCCGTAACGAGGTTCAAACCGAGGCCGGAAGTTTATGGGCCCAGGGCGTCACGTCTTTTCAGCCGCATTTCATTAAATGCGGGTTTCGGCGCTTTCTTGGTATTCGTTTTGGGCGGCTTTTGAATTTCGAAAATTTATTTCGCCGCCTTTTGCGTCTCGAATTTCGAGAAAATGATCACGTACGGCCAGTTTTGGCCTTTGAAAAAATTCGGCCCGACCTGCGATTCCCGGCACCTGTTAGAAACGCGGCGTCGTAGCGGTAGGGGTATAAAAACTTTCTTTTCGTTTTTTCACTGTTTACCTTTCTTATTTTCTCTCAGGCATCTCTCTCCACTGGTTTTAGGCGATTTCCGGCTATACTCCGGCAAGTTCTCCTCCGTTTACCTCGTCGTTTTCCGGCAGCCTGTAAGTGTGATTTCGTTTCTCTTTCACGTTTTCGTCCTATTTAGGTGATTTTCGATTTGTTTACAGGGTTTTGGGGTCTACTTTTTCTGGGTTTTGACTTTTCCGGCAATACTCTTCATTTTTCAGGCATACTTTCTCGCTTTAACGGTAGATTTCTCAGAGCGATCTTCGGTTTGTTCTTTGTTTGTGCGGTTTCTTTTCCTTTGCTTTTTCTTTTCTTAGAGTAATATGTCAGTAGGATTCCTTTTCCCGTTTTTTCGTCTTCATCTTCCTCTAGCAGTTCCTCCATGGAACTGATAGATTACTGGAACAGGGTTATTAGAATACCTGTTTCGGTTAGGAGTCCTCCTCTCTTCCTTTACGGCGGCGTGGCGAGGAGCACGCCTCGGAGGCATTCAAGTGAATCTCCGGTGGCCGAGGATTTTCTCGGGCCTGGTGCCCACTTTCGTGGTGTAGTCCCATCGAGGTGTAGTCTTTTAGTTGAGGATCAATCGAGGTTTCGGTAGAGGATAATGCAGGATGTAGACCTCGGTGGTTTTGAGGTGGCGACCGAATGGCGAGGCCGAAGCCTGTTCCTCGTGGTCCCGCTTGGAGGCGTGGAGGTGAGAGTTTGCTTGGCTTGGGAGATTGTGGTAGATCTTGTCATTCATAAGGAGGCGGCGAGTGCGTCCTCTAAGTTCGGAGAGTTACGGGTCTTGTTCGATTTCTTCGTTAGACTCGGACGGCGAGGCCCTTTGTTGAGTCGGTCTTTGGGAAGTCTCCTCGCGTGGTCCCATGTATAGGCGGTGCGAGGATAGATGGGTGGCGGTCAGCTCCTCGCCAAGCGAGGTTTCTCCTTGCGAGTTACTGGGGTGAGGGTTAGCCCTTTGGAAGTTCGGTGATGAGGTTTTTTCTGCCCCGGATATTCCCTTCGACGCCCCTATGAGATTGTTTTCGTGCCGAGTTCGTATCGGCTTAAGTCTGATTGCTCAATTTTTTACCAGGGAGCGAGTTCTGTATTTTCGGCAGATCGAAAGAAATTTGCGGCAACGGCAACAGCAACGGGATGGCTAGCGGAGCAGGCGTCCGTTTACGGGAGAGATGGGGATGCTTCAGAGAAGTGTCTAGATCGCTGCGGCCTTTCGAGAATCGGATAGGATTAGCGGATGTGGAGGCTTGGTCGGGTATATGGATCGATTTTTTCGAGGTTGTATTCGGTTCGAGGTTAGGGATTTCGTGAGGCAGCTTCGTAGTCATGTTGCTTTTTATTCTAGCCTCTTGAATCATCGGGGCTTCGCTTGCCTCTTGATCCATTTATTTGCGAGTTTCTCACTCAAAGCTCGAGTCTCGCTGACCTCTCGCCCAATCTAACCCGTTCGTTGGTGAGCTTCGCTATCTGCACCCGAGCGAAGGGATTCGAGCCTTCGTTGGACCTCTTTTGCTATTATTACAAGGTCAGTGTTTCCATGCAGCGGCTTCTTAGGCATCCTCGAGGTTCCCTCTTACGGCGGCTTCGGGAATAAGGACCATGGTGGTCGGACAAGGTTCTTCTCGGTGAGGTCGAGTCGTGGATGGAATTTTGAGATTCACGATGGGAAACCACGGTGCAGGCGGACGAAGTCTCTTAATGATACTGGATGAAGGCTGCGAGGATTGCTATTGAGGCTCCCTGTTCGGCGATGAGGGGAGTGCGAGGTTCGATCATATGATTGGAAAGCCATTGTTGAGAACGAGGGCCTCTATCGAAATTTTGGATCTCGGCGATCGAGGTTGAAGGAGTGGAGAGGCGTACTCTCCTTTGAATATGTGGTCATGGCTGGGCCTGCGTCGGGGTTGGATATTTGGCTCGGCTTGTCAGAGGTGTGAGAATAGATGGGCTCGAGTGCCCGACATCGAGTTAATTTTGTTTATTTCTGTTTGTTTGTATCCTTTGGTTTTTTGCAAGTGTTTTCGTCTTTTGAGTACTAATGCGACCTTCCATTTCTTTTTGTAGAGATGGCTATCTCTCGAGATCTTTGTTTTGGCC
Source organism: Codonopsis lanceolata (assembly GCA_013146195.2). Classification (NCBI taxonomy): domain Eukaryota; kingdom Viridiplantae; phylum Streptophyta; class Magnoliopsida; order Asterales; family Campanulaceae; genus Codonopsis; species Codonopsis lanceolata. The sequence continues at coordinate 96,395,200 of CM028382.1, read as the reverse complement.
AAACTACTGGTAGGGAGGAAAAAAGACAAGCCAGAGCTTAGAGCCTCGGCGGTAGGGGTATGGGAGCTTGTGTTGCCCGCTTGTCGGTGTTCTAGAGGACCTACTATAGGGTGGCCCCTCTGCAGGCTCCATCTTCGGCGGCTCCTCTACTAAGGCGAAGGGAAGCGAGCCCGCAGGCGTGCTCAGAGGGCTAAAAGGCGAAAGTTCGAGCTCAGGCCCCTCGCGCTAGGCGTTGGTGGGGCGACTCTTTTGTCATCTCCTCTCCTCTGGCCGGCGTGGTGTCGATAATGAGCATGTTGTCAACCACGTCGTCAGGTGATAAACAACTTCCTGCCGATCTTGCGGACTCTGGTACGAGGCGATCGGCGCTCGGCGAGGTGTGTCGGCGGCGACGGCGATGAGGCCGCTTTCGGCTATTTCAACTGCATGATTTTTGTGGGCTAGCTTTGAGCGAGGTAAAAACTGTGCCTTTCTCTTTCTTCGCATTTTGTGCCTTTGGCTTGTGTTGCTAACGTTTACTTTGTTTCTTCAGCTTGGGGTCGGAATTGCTGCATATCATGACAGTGAGCAAAGGCCGAGTCGTGCGGGGGAGAAGGCTTTGACAAGCGCGAGGGGAGATCTCTTGCTGAAAAAGTAAAGTCCACGGAAGGGGATTTGGTTTTGAAGAAGAGGTCTCTCGACTTCCGAGAAGACGGCTTTCTTTGGAGGCCGGGAGCAAAGGTGAAGAATGGCGAGGCAGCGTGGCGAGGCTCGAGGCCAAGCTAAAGGGAGTGGTGGGTGAGCTCGAGAACTTGAAGGCCGAGCTTTCAGCGAAACCTAGCGAGGAGGAAGTTATGGCAAAGTACCGGAGCTCGTTCGATTATGAGATAGAGGCCCTGGATTACATGGAGGCAGTCGAGTCCGAGGGCCTTCGGTGTGGCGGCAAAGGGTGTCTTGGTGTCGATGTGGCGGAGATGGCGAGTCTTGCCTCTTTTGGCCCAGTGTAGAGGTGTCTCTTCGTTGATACCATTTGATGAGGTTGAGCTTGGTCAAATAAATGGCCGGGTTGAAGCTCCTGAATGGCTGCCCCCTTCTGCCGAGGCGAACAACCTATTTGCCTTGTTGATTCGAGAGAAATGCCTACGTGAAAGGCGGCTACAGTGGCTTTGCGGCAGAGGCGAGCTATCCTCAGCAGGGACACTATACGGGTGATCAATTGATGGCCGAGTTAGAAGGCGAGTCTAGCGAGGAGGAGCTTTCGAAGAGTCAGTACATTTCTGAGCAAGCAGCGGCTCGCGAGGAGGAGGAGGCTGGTGGGGGAGGTTTAGCCTAGGAATTTTATCATCTTTTCCAATGAACAATTTCGAACACTGTTTATTTGTAATTAACCTTTATCCTTGGTGTAAATTATAAGTATGTTTTTGTTGTTAGCTTAGTTTTTGCTCGTGTTTTCCTTTGTTTGGTGCAAGTGTTTTCTGCTTATATATGTAAATGTTAGCGAGATAATGCGACTTTGTTTGGCGAGGCAATGCGACCTCGTTTTGATGAGGCAATGTGACCTCGTTTGTAGCGAGATGATTCGATCTCGTTTTAGCGAGGCAATGCGACCTCGTTTTGATGAGGCAATGCGACCTCGTTTGTAGCGAGATAATTCGATCTCGTTTTGGCGAGGCAATGCGACCTCGGTTTGATGAGGCAATGCGACCTCGTTTGTGGCGAGATAATTCGATCTCGTTTTGGCGAGGCAATGCGACCTCGGTTTGATGAGGCAATGCGACCTCGTTTGTGGCGAGATAATTCGATCTCGTTTTGGCGAGGCAATGCGACCTCGGTTTGATGAGGCAATGCGACCTCGTTTGTTGCGAGATAATTCGATCTCGTTTTGGCGAGGCAATACGACCTTGAATGTATGGTTTGAACAAGCTTTTTCAGTTTGAAAAATTTCCCTTTCATATATAAGAAGATTACATGTCACAGATCACTGATAATATTTTTTCAAGTGGTCTGAATGCCAAGGGTTTTTCAGAGGAGTCCCGTCTGGTTTTGCGAGCCTGTAGGTTCCTGCTCGAATGCTATCAGTGATTTTATACGGTCCTTCCCAATTGGGAGAAAGCTTGTTTCTTCCCGGCTTGTTGCCTGTGACCTCGACTTTTCTTAGCACCAGGTCGCCGACCGAAAACGTGCGAGGGTTCACCCTTTTGTCATGATGAGCCTTGGCGAGTTTTTTGTAGTTGATTGCCTTCATCCTGGTTTCGAGCCTTTTTTCTTCAAGGTAGTCCAGGTCCAGAGTCCTTGATTCTGTGTTTGACTCTTCATTGAAATGGATGACTCTTGCAGTGGGGAGAGCCATTTCGGCCAGGAACCGTGGCCTCGGTACCATATGTCAAAGAGGGTTTCCTCGGTTGAACCTCGGCGAGGCGTTCGGATCGCCCATAAGACAGCCGGAAGTTGCTCGAGCCAAGCGCCTTTTTGTCATCTAATCTTCTTTTCGGGGCATGAAGTATTTGCTTGTTTCCGGCCTGCTGCTTGCCATTCCTTGGGGGTGTGCTGAGGATTTCCAATGTCGAATTCCTCTTTCTTCGACTAGCGAGTGAATGCGGTTGAAAGCTAGCGTGCCGTGAGTGCGATACTATGGCTCTCGGCAATCCGTATCTGCGCGGGACATTGTCTCGAATAAAGTCGATGGCTCTTTGTTCGGTGATGCTTGCTAAGGGCTTGGCCTCGATCCATTTAAGTGAAGTAGTCCACATACTATCACAAATTTGTTTTTCCTTTGGCGGGGAATGGGCCGATCGGATCTAGTCCCCACATTTCGAAAGGCCATCTTTGCGATTCAGGTGTTTGAGGTGCGAAGGTAATCTTGGGATATTGCGAACCTTTGACATTTGTCGCACTACGGCGTATGCCTCGGCATCCTTTCTCGACGGCCGATAGTATCCGTGAAAAATGACCTGTCGGCCAAAGTTCGAGCCCACGGATGGCTACCACACACCTCCATGTACCTCGGCAAGTAATCCTGTGTGGTTTACGGTCGAGCAGCCTTAAGAGGGCTTCGTGTAGGATCGCTTGTATAGTACATCCCAATTAAAGCATATCGTGACCTTCTTGCCATTGCCCATCCTTGTTCTCGTCATTTAGGCGTATCCTGGCCGATGTATTTTTTGATATCATCGATCCAACACTCAGTGCTTTGTTCTAGCATCAACACTTTCTCTTTATCAATGGGCGGGGTATCAGGATTTCGATCCATGTTTCTTGGGGAGGCTCGCTAGAGTTCACTTGTGGCCATTTTGAGAGGTAGTGCGCCTCGTGTTTTCCTCCCTTCTACTTGTTCCAACTCCCGATTACTCGAATTGGCGAGGATGCTCCTTGCTAATGCTCGGTACTTGTCGAGGGTTGGATGATTTACCCGTATTCCCCGAAATGCAAATAGTCGGCGAAGATCAAGATTTGAGTGGCTCCTATCTCGGCCCGAGCTCGGCGCTTTCTTATCGAGCCGTACTCGGCGGCGTTGTTCGGCATGGAGGAAATTCGGTTCGGGCTTTCTTGATTTCCGTTCCATCGGTGTAATGAGGAGAATGCCGCTTTCCGTTTTTTGCTTGACGATCCATCCACGAACAATGTCGAGGTGGTCGCGTTTTGCGAGGACACTCTTGCTGGGCACTTGCTCGCTGTAGAAAGGCCTTTGATCGGCGTTAATTTCTCCTTCTGCAGCCGAGTTGAAGGATGCCCGGCAATGAAATCGGCCAAGATTTGAGCTCGATGGTTTTTCTTGGGAGGTAAACAATTGCGTATCATCGACTCAATGGCCCACTTCATCATTCTTCCAGCAACATCGGGCACGTGTAAAATTCTTCGTAGGGGCAAGTCGGTGTAAACCCCGATTTCGTGAGCTTTGAAATATGGCTGAGCTTTCTCGCCGTTATCATTAGCGCGAGAATCACCTTTCGATGTGCATGTACCTCGTTTCAACTTCGGTTAGTGCATGTGATACATAGTAGATGGGTTTACGAAGTCCTTCTTCCTACTCATGACTTACCCCTTAGATGCTATGGGCGTATCAGTTCTGAGAGATAGACAAAGAGTCTTTCTCTGGTTTGGGGAGCGGGGTAGGTAGGCTTTTTGAGGTATTTTGAGCTCGTCAAGCGAGGTCGCATTCTTTGTCCCATGTGAATTTTCTCGCTCCTCTCAGGATTTTGAAGAAGGGGAGGCTTTTTCGGTGATTTTGATATGAACCTTCCCAGGCGACTATTCGTCCATTCGAACTTTTGAACTTGCTTGATGCATATTGGTACCTCCATTTCGGCGAGTGCTTTTATTTTCTCGGGATTTGCCTCGATGCCGCTCATTCACCATGTACCCAAGAACTTACCGCCGTTAGCCGGCTGCCAAGCGGGATTGAGCTTCATTTTGTTCTTTTCGAGGTTTGCGAAGGTTTTCCAGGTCGTCCAGTGTGGCCCGTTTCCTTCGTTTAATCACCATATCATCTATAGGCCTCCACATTTCCTTCGATTGCCGAAGACTTTGTTTACCACCGATAGGTGGCCGCGTTTTTTAGTCGAGCGGCATCATATTGGCTTGGCGTAAAGCGGCGCTTCTGCTTAAGCTCGGAAGGCGGTATTCCCTTGGTCCTGCTTTCACA
>CM028382.1:96349323-96390479 GCA_013146195.2 Codonopsis lanceolata | reverse complement strand
GCGGCGTCAGTGGAAAATGAGTTTCTTGTGGTGGGGGTTGCTCGCCGTCAGCCAAGGCCACCCTTTGTCTTTGTCAAGAACATCATGGGTGTGTCCTTTGGTCGCATGAGGAGCTCATTGGCAATTTCCTCGTACTAGGCTGTTTCCGAAACACATCCTCACCGATGTATGTGAGGAATATCTGGGATTTGGTCGGGACTTCTTTAAAGCGTGCCATGTGCGCCCGTGCGGTTTCTCAACCTCTTGTTTCCACTTTGCCTTGCAGTGCATCTCGCTTTGGGAGCTTTTTCTGAAAGCGAACTTTTTCAAAAATGCCTCTTAAAGTCATCCCAATTGATAGAATCGGGTGCTAGCAGATTGTACCTGTATTGAGCACACTTCTTGAGGGTTCAGTAACACTTAAGCACCATATGTCGTCCGATCTAGTTGCGATGATCATTTCGGCTCGAACCGACCGTGGTCGGGGCGTCGTGTTACGGTGTAAGTCCTCGAAGTGTGGAATCTTTACTTTCGAGGGAACTTCCACCTCTTATCGCTTAATAAATGGCCCCCGATTTTCTTGAGGACCGAGTTAACTCCATAGCTGCCGAGCTTCCACTTTTCCATCCATGCCCTTATCGGCTTTTTGTCATGGCCTTTCGCCTTGTGCCGGCCCCGGCTTGGGTGGGAGCATGATTAGCCCTTTTCGACTGCGGTACCTCGGGCTCTTCCCGATCATATTTCTCGGGGGACCCCAGCGAGCCTCCTGCAACTTGGTGGCATGGGTGCGAGACTTGGAGTGGGCTTTGTTCGGGGAGGCGAGCATATGGTCGAGACTCTCCTTCCTCGCTATAGGCTCGACAATTGTCCGTTCGGCGGGGAATTTTAGGCGAGAATGAGCAGCTGCGTCTGGATCCTCGACACCCCTCTTCCCGACCTTGATTTGACATTTGTGGTAAACTTTGCCTTTTTGGCTTTTGTAGTTTCCATCCTTTCCCACAGAGTTCGATCGCCCAGGGATGCTTTGTTCGATGATTATGGGCTCGGGTTCGGGGGCAGGGTTTTTGTCTTAGCTCGTGCATCTTTGTCTCGGCTTCTGAATTTTTGTGCACAAGGTCATTTGGTGTTCCCAATACGCATACTACGTTCGGCCTCTTCTTGGCCGTTGGTATTGTTTTACTGCAGCGGTTCCTCCTTGTTGCCTGAAGTCTCGACCTCTCGGAGGTCGTCGGTGTCTTTATTTTTGTTCGAGGCGTTTGTGCGGCTATCCTTCTTTGTCCCCGGTCGATACCTCGTGTAGCAGAGGCACCGGAGTTCTCCCCTCAAGGCCCCTCATCAGGCCGTGTCTTTGTGCTACCGCTCTTCTCAGATGGGTGGATGCGGGGGGGGTCACGCTTCTTTTGAGGCTTGCTTTTTGGACTTAACCATCCTCTCTCGTAAATGCCCGTGGACGATGTCTTTAGGGAAAAGTCGCTTCCGGCAAGCGGAACCAAAGCGATCACGCAATATTTGTGGTGATCTTGTCTTGACGTCACGTATGCGCGAGGATGAGGTGGCGCCTTCTTCTATGTCCAGCGGTTAACCCGCAGTAAAAACAATAAACTCAGTTAAGGTGTCGGGTTGGCCCGGCTATAACCCTCAGGTGTATGAATTAGTTTTCCGGTAAGGTTTTGGTAATAAATGAGCCGTGATAATTGTTTGATAGAGGCGTGATAAGAGAGTTAGAATATCCTTGAAATTACATACCTTGCCCTGAATAAGGGCTCTCATATTATACGATATTGATGGCGGCGTGGCGGTTGCTATTGGGGAACCTGCGGCGGCGTTATTAAATGCGTTGAGGGCGTTAGGTCGGGTGAGCTGGGTGAAGCGTGTGTCGGAGAGTTGGTATTGCGCGTGCGGTTTTCTCGGGCCTAGGGAAATGGTTTGTCGGGGTGAATGATTGGTTTGAGGCCGAGGCCGGCGGTCTGTGACAAAAGCTTTGGTTTATTCGTCAATGTTGAGGATTTATGAAGGCGATTTTGGGGGGTGAGGCGGGGAGGATCCGCGATCTGTTAGGTGAGTTGCTGGTGGCTCGCCGTTAGTCTGGGTCTCATGCCGAGGTCGAGTCATTTATCTTTCGGAGTGGTCTTGTCCTCGCAACGAGTGGTCTGTGGGTGGGACCCTCTTCATGCCGAGGGTCGGATATTGTTTATGCCGAGGGTTAACCCTCGATTTCAATCCCTTCGGTAGTTTTAATTTTTGAGATTAGAAATGTTAATCTAATTTTTTGGTGATGAGATAATTGCTTTATCGGAATAAGTCATGTTATTAGTCTAAACCACTTATTGCGTACCAAATATCAGAAAACTTAACTTATTAATCATATTTAACCATGACTATCAAATAACAAATCGAAACGTAAAACAAGCACCTTCTCCGTTAAATTGAACAACCTAACCTTAACAAAATATATTTTCTCCGTTATTTTTGCCATCATTGGCATTATGGTTTATATGATTAAAAAAAAAAGGATTTTACACAGAGAATAAAAAGAAACTTGAGAATCCATATATTATCTTCAAGCCAAACGCCCCTTCAATAACGTAACAAATAGGTAGGCACTACGGCAACCATTGATTGTGCCTACTTTGACCATTTTGCAAATTGAATTTAGACTTTTGGATCTTTACTTTTTGTCTTTCCTTCTTTTTTCCCATTTTAGGGTAAACATGATGTTTACGTGTGCACGTTGTGGTGGATAGGGAACCTGATTGAAACCATCACCATGTATTCCTTGTTTCAATAACTTGATACACCCATATTAATTTTAACCACTACAACATCACAATACTAGTTAATATAAAAAACTGTAAATAAAATTGCACACTCAGGTTTAATAATCCTTTTGTTCCCGATTAATATTCTTTATTTGAAAGCCATTTTTTTAAAATAACACTTTTAATAATTTATTATTAATAAAATAATATTTTATATTTTTATTTTTTAAGTAAAATATCTCAAAAATAGAACTGGAAGATTATTTAATTTTTAAACTATTCTACTGTCGACTCACCATAGAAATGCAATGATAGCATTGTAATATTCTCTCATTATTTAGCAATCGTCAAAAACGACCCTCTTATTAATTTAATTGTAAATATTCCCACAAGGACAATGGAGTGGATGGTTAAATAATTAAGAGGATCTCTATTACTCTCCTTTTTCAAATTATTATCTCATTTGATTTAGCACATCGTTTAAGAAAAAATAATTTATTATATTATAAATATTGGTAAATATTGATGAACATGTGATCATAGTTAAAGTAAGTAGAAAAAGTAAGGTAAAGTGATAAGGATGCTTTTTTAAAACAAAATTTTTAAAAAAGAATAATTATTTTAGAACAAATAAAAAAAGAAAATAGGACGATAATTAAAATACGGATGAAGTCGTACTTTTGAAAATTTAACTACAACACTCTATTGTAAAATATATAACCTATTTGATACGAGTATAATCTAATTAAACCTCAATTATAGTTTAAATTAAGAATGCCAATATAAAAATTAGATAAAATATTAGGTTAAACGGTCTTATATATATTTTTTGTAAGACATATTCTCCTTATTTGATCCATTATGTATTGATGGATTAATATATGAGAAAGTGAAAATCCGTCTTACTAAGACGAATAAAGATCCATAAAACCATCACATAGAAATTATATAAATTATATACTTGTCCCATCTCTTTTCATACATCACACTTCATACCCTCACCTCTCACTTCTCATCGGTCATTACTGAGATTCCCAAGGCAAGAAGACCAAGACAAAACCTTATTGCAAAAGAATTTGGTACCTCATATTGATTAGCATCTACAATGTATGGTCCAAATCCAAACTTACTTTTGTACCAATTCTTTACAATTTTGAGCAACAATTTCCATAGTTTTCAATGTTTTCTGGAAAAGGCTCACTGTTTCAGCCTTTTTTACCTTCTCTAGGTACATCAAACATTCAAACTTTCCATTCCATCGGTTTCAAAATACCTCTGTTGAACCAGATTTCTATTGACTTTTTCTCAACTTTCCCCACAAACCAACCTGAACCAGTTACATCTTTACGCACACACAACCACATAGTTTCATTTACAACTTTTTTTTTTTTGGGTGAACAAGTACTATTTTATTTTTATTGTCAAAATTATAATATTATATTACTTATTTAAAATTAGAGTTATGCACAAATCTTCCTATACCAAACATCCAAACTCACTCCTAAGTAAAGGTGTATATGATTCGATTTGTTTTGATAAATATCAAAATTATAAATCGAACTGACCTTTATTGATTCAAAAAATTTCAAACGAAATCAAATCGAATAGGGTGAAAACAGACCAAATCATTCGCTTTGATTCGGTTTTAATTAGGGGTGACAATTTAAGAAATTAACACAGACACAAAATTATAGGGTTTTATCGGGTTCAGCCATATAGCCAACACGATAAAGACGATAAAAATGGGTTGTTATCGGCTTGATAAACACGATAAGAGACGATAACTAAAATATATATGTTTTAAAAATATATTTTTAAAAATTTACTAAGGGTTATTCACTTCTTTCGAACTATTTTCATGATTATTTCATAGTTTTATCATTTGAAAATTTATGATTTTTAAACTTTCAACTATTTATATTGATAAATTTTCAAAATATGTATTAAAAAATCAAAATTATATATTATATAATATTTATTGGGCTTAACGGACCTGACTAAATAAATCATGTTTGTTTGCTTATCGACGTGCGAGATTTTTATCGCTGTTCGAAGTTTTAATATTAGCGCGATAAACTTATCGTATTATTTATCGTATTGGTATCGCATAACAACCCGATAACAATAGTTTTAATGACTAAGAAACACCCTAAGCAAGCAGCATAAAATTTCAAACAGGTCTAAACAGCCCAAACAGGCGAACAGACCCTCACGGTCCAGACCCAAAGATAGGTCAAGCTGCCCAAAAAAGAAATACCAAGTTGATAAAAACCCTAAAGGAAAAAATCAGCCGCCACCACCACCAACCTCTATAGTTGATGTTGACAAAAACTGCCACGTACGTCTCTACCGCCACTCATGCCATAAGAATGGATGATGGGAACATTGAAATATTATTTTACATATAATTTTTTTGTTAGTCATATCTTCTCATCTTTCATGTGAGTTCTCATTATACATGTATGAAAATTAGTTACTCTTTTATTAAAATATTACAATTTTACAGTTATACCGATATTATTTTATTGAGATTTATTACTTTACAAGTATTATTTAACTGATATATTATTATCGTAATTATCCAGTTTCTTCTTCATTAACGTACATAAGTGAATCAATTTAATTTTAGTCTAATGGTGAGTTTTGAATATTCGTATTTTAATTTTTTTTCTTTTTAATTGTTATCGTAATTAACTTAATCAATTTTTTTTTTCGGCCCGTAATTTCGTATACAAATAAAAAATTTTTAAAAAATTGTAAGTTTTGTAATTTGAAATATTTGTTTTTTTTTCATTTTAACTGTTATCGTAATTAACTTAATCAATTTATTTATTGTCCAGCCCGTTTTTTCTTTTAAGTTTATAACTCATCTTAAAAGAGTATAATTAGGCATCCAAAAACATTCTCTCTCTCTCTCTCTCACACACACCAACCCAACACTTATTAATTGAAATAAACTTAAAAATGAAAATCTTTACAAACAAAAACCACAAAATAAATTTAATAATATATAGTGAACTAACAAAATATTATTTCAAAATCGAAATCATAAAGATTTCATATCAATAAGGGAAACTAAACATAACTTTTAAAAAAATAAAGAAATTTGTTTGTATGATAATATGTTGGAAGATTCGAGTTTCGTAGATAAAACAGAAAATTTGGTTAACTGAATGTGTTTGAATTTTATTTGTTTCATGTGTAAATGGAAATAATCGACAAAGTTATTGCATCTCATGTTTCCAAACCAACCATTGTTGTTAAACAAAAACCTCCAAAAAAAGAAGATTGAGTTTTCGTTATTGAAAAAACAATAAAATTTTCTTTTCGTATTTTAACAATAGTTACAATTATAATATTTATTTCTTGGTTTTCTTATGAAATAAATATCGAAGTAAAATATTTTATTTTGTTAGATATTTGGGTTCTCTTCTCTTTTCGTAGTGTATTGTACATATATTCAACCCCTATAAATTACAAGTAAATATTTTCATTTCCAGATTATCTGCTTCATTTATTGATAAATTCTCAAACTGGCGTCGTGCCATCGGCACGGGCAAGAGTAAAAGTACTAGTATATTATAAAACAACTAGGTAATTGATTAGGGCTATTCAGAAGTTTGAGATTCAATTATATATCTTAAAAAATTTAACGGTTGAGATTTGCTCTTGCATTCATATGTGTGAGTAGTTATCTATTTTTGACTCCCTATTTTTTCTTTCCCTATTACAAGTCACTCATACAATTAATATTATGAGCTACACTATCATTTGAGCAAGCCCTCACGATAATATTTTTAAATCCTTCTATTTAGATATCTTTCATCAGATTCTTGATATCATATCATGATGATCTATATATATATATATATATATATATATATATATATATATATATATATGTGTGTGTGTGTGTGTGTGTGTGTGAGAGAGAGAGAGCTTTGGATTCTTATAAATTGTAGGTACAATAACTTGGTAAAAAGGTGAAAAATACTGAAAGTTAGTATCTCAAATATATGGAGACGTTCCTTTTGAATGGAAGGTATATGTTTTAGAAAGTTGTCAAAGTTAAATCGAACACAAAATATCATGCCTAGTTACGAATGAGACAAGTGGATGTAAGAAGGAAGTAGGGTATGTTACATCTTTTGCTAACATAACATGCTAAGGTCTGTAAAGACATCAATCAAAACAACAAATCAGTTGATGGGCTACATAGCCATTAACCAAAACCACATAACATGCCAACTACAAACTTCTCTAATCCAATAATTAATTAATTATCCACCCAACACATATTATATTCTATAATGGGGCTTGGCAAATACTCCCTTCCTATCAATATTATGTGGCTTTTAACTCGCTACAGGTTAAAAAAAATTAATTTGATTATTAATATTGATATAATATATATTATTATAGAAGTTGTGAAAAGGAATAACAATTGTATTTCTTACTTGATGATACCAATTAAAGTGATGTATAATATATAAGAAGTACAAAACGAATCTCTAAAACTTAGTAAAAATATTTACAATTGTTAAAGATATACATGGAATGTTTGACTTTATGAAAAACCATTAATTAGGTTCATCAGAATTGTTGCCCAAGTTAGCAGTGCGTGAGTCATGACCTGTGATGGTGATATTATTTCTATCATGCCCCCACAAGATGGACGGCTGACGGGTAAGGCCAATCTTGGATAGTAGAAGTTGAATCCGAGAGCGAGATAGTGGTTTGGTGAGGGCATCGGCTAGTTGATCAATGGAAGAAACATGGGCAACCCAAAGTAGACCATTTTGAACTTGCTCACAAATGAAGTGGTAATCCAGAGCCACATGCTTCATTCGAGAGTGGAAAATGGGGTTGGCACATAAGTTGGTGGCAGCGACATTGTCACAATAGATAATCGATTGGTGGGAAATGGTGACACCCAACTCAATTAGTAAGGAACAAATCCATCGAAGTTCTGCCAAAGTTGCTGCAACGAACCGATACTCAGTTTCCATGTAGGATCTAGCAATAGTTGTTGCTTCTTGGAACTCCAAGAAATGATGTTACGACCGAGGTAGATGAGGTAGGCTGAGGTGGAAGTGTAGTCGTCTTTATTTCCCACCCAATCCGTATCGGATAAGGCATGAAGATGATAGTTGGAGTTGTGATGTAGTGTAATGCCATGGTCCGACGTGCCACATAAATAACGTAAGAGTCTTTTTGTTGCCTGCCAGTGTTCAATGGTTGGGTGGTACATGGATTGGGAGAGTTTATTGACGGTGTAGGCAATGTCAGGGCGGGTTAGAGATAGATATTGTGGGTTGCCAATGAGGTTCGGTAATCGATGGGATTGGTGAAGGGTGTGCCGGAACGAAGGGTAAATGGAGGCAAGGTGGCTAGAAGGGTAGTAACAAGTTTGGCAGTGGTCATATGGTACCTATCAAGCAGGTCCATAATGTATTAACGTTGGCTAAGAAACATGCATTAATGATAGTAACATAACAATAAAAAATATAAGCAACATAACCAATAAAAAGAATATACTTAATCAAAAATTTTAGGGGTCCAAAACGAAAAGAAAATAAGGGGCTCTTAAAAAAATATAAGCATATGAATTTTAGACGAACAATTTATTTGACTTTTCATCATTTGAAGTATTGAAAATGGATAATACCTAAACATATAAGAAAATAAGTATTAAATAATTACTAAAAATTGTTATTCTTCATTCGTTAAAATAATTTACAATAAAAAGAATATACTTAATAAAAATTTTTTTTTGGTAACATGTATAGTGCGCTATGAATTCAAGTTAAAAAACAATCAACTTACAAAACAAAGAATTAAATAAACATAAGAAATAATTAAAAATGATAGTAACATAACAATAAATTTTGATTTTTTGCTTGAAATATTGATATTATATGCTCAATGAATTGTTATTTTTTATGACCCAGATAAAAAATTAATGGTCAACTAACTTTTTTTATAAGTAAATTTAGCGAATGCAAAATAAAATTAAGGTTGAATAACTCTACAAAAGCCGAATACAAATTATTTATCTTTATATAGTAACTCTTAATTCATTAGGTTTCGAAGTAATTAGAAACATATATAAGTAGATTTTTGAAGTTGGTAAAAACTTAACCACAACAACTATACTTACAATACAAGTGGAGGATAAAGATAAAATATTGTGAAATTATAAGCATATTTTTTAAAAGTTGATTATTTACGTAAAACCTATCAAAATAATATAGGAGACTATTTAACTAAATCAAGGAAGTATATGATATAATATGCATATAAAATAATACTAATAATAATTAACTGTAGACCCAAAATTTTAAAAAAAAATTATAAAAATGGCAGGGAAGGGGGCTTTAACCTTGGACTTCCCTGCTACACTCACCATATACACAATTACCCAATCCATTGAGTCAAAAGATATTTTGTTCACTATTGTTATATTATTTATAGTATATCTAAATAAAACTAGCCTACACATATATAAAATTGAGTCCTCTTACATTGGGGGCCCTATTCGGTCGATCACTCCCAAAAACCGGTCTTGGCTTTATCAATTAATATCACCACCACCACCTGCCTCCGCCCACCGCTGACACTTCCCAATTCCGACATCCTCTACCACCAACCTCTGCCATCGCCTGCTGCCCATCGCCGTCACCACCACCATTATATGTTATTAACAAGATTCAAACTTGGATCAAATTACTTTATACCAAAGCTTGCTACCACTAGGCTAGACCCATTTTTAAAATTTATTTTTTAAAAGTTTAATATAAATATAAACAAGTAATCATAAAAGTTGTTGATTATTATGAATTTATTTATTATTTTGTTTTGAATTATTTATAATTATAATGAATATAAGTATTTAAATTTAATTTTTTTTGTATTTTGTAAAAATTGCACATAAATTGCATAAACTTATTGTACCGCACACTCTTCATTTATTTGTCAGTTTCATTTTGTTAAATTAGCAGTTGGCTCCGTTTCATTTATTTAGCTTAATATTTGTTGTTCCATTTCATTTGGTTTAAAAAATATTTAGCTAGAAATTAAAAGTTGGCAAGACAAAAAAGAAAACAAAGTCTACACAAGTTTAATATGCATATTTTTATAATAAAAATTCATGACCACAAATTATGACATTTTAAAACAAAAATATGCATTTTTTAATATTTGATGATCAATTTCATTAACTTTTAGTAGTTTATTAGTAATAAAATGACACTTTTATGCTTCAATTTTTGAAAGTCAACTATTTAAGAGAAACATCCCGAAATAAAATAGTAGACTTTTTGCCCGGAATGGAGGGATTATATTGGTCTGATAGTCGTGGGTGTTTGTTAGTATAGTCGGAATGATTGACTATTCACTTACTTGCTGTCGTTTTTAATCTTTGCATCTGCTACTTTTTTTTATTCCAATATAATTTCTCTAATTTATTTGTTAGAACAAAAATATTTTATAACCAGCATGTGCCGAGACAACTGAAACATTTTGTGATATAAAGTTTCCTAGAAAGGTTCTCAAGCTATGGTTGTTTTGCTTGCCAATTGCAATTAACACAAGCTATGGTTGTGTTATTCTTTCAGCATGTGAGTGATTGCATCTGGGCCCAAGGCCAATTACTGAAGGACCCTTCCTTAGCATTTTTTTCCAATTTTTGAAAAATTAAAGAAACAAATGTTATGTATGTCATTTTTTTCTATTGGTAAATCTTTTGAAAATATGTCGAAAAACATTTTCGGATGTTTGGCAAACACACGTAAAACAATATATGAATAAATACAAAAAAACATATTCTAATACTAATGTTCATATTGAACATAAAATAATGTTTAAATTTAAGTAATTTTCCTTTAGTAATCCTTAATTTATCATTAATGATGTCAAATCAATAAGGTCTATTTTTTTCAATGTCACAAATACAAACAAAAATTGGTAATAATGGAAAAATGTTTTAAAAAATAAAATTAATAATATTTGGGACATCTCTAAATAATATAGTGGACACTACTTTTATGACATAACGAGTATTTATTTAAATTATAATTTATAAATAATGTGCACAAACTCTAATTATATTTCTGAACAATGTATTTGTTGAGTAAAATATTGTGTGTTTGTAAATATGTGTAATTGTGGAAAAGGGCGAAGGGGTGCTCGAACATTTGTAAAATGAATCCGTAAGTCATTTTCCTCAAAAAAAAAAAAAAAAAAGGCTTCATTTTCTGTTGATTTGGAAAAGCTTTTATGTTGATTACATTTTCCTCTAGTTACTAAATACTGGAAAATGAGGAAAACATTTTCCAAAAGTTATTTTCCATGAAATAAATGGAGCCTAAGTCTTTTTTAGAAATTAGAATTGGGCATTTATTTTATTTTTTTTAATAATGTGTAGGGTTTTTGTGAGATTTTGAGGCCCAAAAAATTGCGTATTTTTAGGGGGCCCAAGGCCATGGCCTCACTTTCTTTATGACAGGGCGGGCCATGGTGATTGCATATATATATATAAAGTAGTCTTACAGCTAGTGTGTGCGTCTTTATTTAGTTTTGTGCGTGCAAGAGTGTGTGTGCATGTGTGTTTATGTGTTTTTGTCTAGTTTTGTGCATTTTTTTTATGTGTTGTGATTAGTGAATAATAATATATTAAGGAAAGAATTACTCAAAAACAAATTAAAATATGATGTTACTTATTGGATACTAGTACTCTTATCTGTGCCGATGGCACGTCGCCAGTTTAAGAATTTATCAATAAATGAAGCAGATACTGTGGAAATGAACAATTAAAAATATTATTTTCTTAATAAAATTGACTTTCAAACGGGGTTTTTGTGCCTGGAACGGAGGGATTAATTAATAATTTGTATACGAAATGGCGGGCCGGAAAAAACGGGCCGGGCAAAAATTAAATTGTTTAAGTTAATTATGATAACAGTTAAAAAGAAAAAAAACAAATATTTCAAATTACAAAACTTACAATTTTTTTTAATTTTTTTTAATTTGCATATGAAATTACGGGTCGGAAAAAAATTAAATTGATTAAGTTAACTACGATAACAATTTTAAAAAATACAAATACAAATTTTCGCAACCATAAAACTGTAAAACCGTAAAATATTAACTGTAAAGCCGTAATAAGTAACTAATTTTTGCAAATGTAAAATAATAACTGTAAACCGTCTTGTAAACCGTAATATCTCAATAATTTTCACAGTAATAAAATAAGGATGGAAAAAAACGTGCTAAAAACGGTTGAGATTGTAAGATTAAACGTTATAAAGAGACATTCTTTATATTTCATATATATCAATATTATATTGACATGAATGCCCACACATAATTTTTCGTTTAAAAATTTGACATTCGTCAATAACTTTAATTTATACTTCCTAATTTAAACATGTGATACCATTAATTAAGAATATATAAAAAATAAAATTCATGCTTTATAAAAATTTAATAGATTCAAGTAGTTACAATAAGACCGTAAATCACAGTAAAAGATTGAGTTAGACAGAAAAATTTATTAAGTGAGAGAGAGAGAGAGATAGTTAAATTTAGTTACGTTGGTAAATTGAGTTAGGTAAAAGACAGTTACCAACCGCCTTTCGAACATGTGAGGGTATGAGAGAATTACAGCTAGGGATGAGCTTGGTCCGGTTCGGTCCAGTTTTTTGGAAAAATAGAGAAAATCGGGATCAGACCAATAGTCGAGTTCTCAAAAAATTTAGAACCGATCCAGAATCAATCAAAGATGTATGAGAACCAGGACCGGACCAATACTATGATTTTTTACTTTTTAACTGTTTAATACAAATACATAATAAAATTTTTAAGAATGAAACTTCAAAAAAAATTAAAAAATATTCGATAAAAATACATTTAACAATTAAAAATGTCGAACTCGTAAACTCATAGCATAACAAATAGGTGGAAATAAAATAATAAAAGAGTAACAACTAAAAAGTAGAACAAAGAAAGTATTAGGAATTTATATATATATATATGTATTAAACAACATATTGGGTCGGTTCGGTCCGGTTCCGTGTTTTTTTAGTTCGATAATCGGGACCAACTCAAATGTCCGGTTTTATGAAAATTTAGATCCAGGACCAAACCAAAGTATTGGTCCGGTCCATTTTTGATTGGTTTGGTCGGTTCTATTGGTTTGGTCCGGTTTCGAAAAAATCCTGCACACCCCTAATTACAGCTAGGGGTGAGCTTGGTCCGGTTCGGTCCAGTTTTTTGGGAAAAAAAAAAGAGAAATTCGGAACCAGACCAATAGTCTGGTTCTTAAAAAATTTAGAACCGGAACCAACCCAATAAGTATGAGAACCAAAACATTGGTCCGATCCAGAACCAATCAAAGATGTATGAGAATCAGGATCGGACCAATATTATGATTTTTTACTTTTTAGTTGTTTAATACAAATACATAATAAAAATTAAGACTGAAACTTCATTAAAAAAAAAAAACATTCGATAAAAGTACATTCAAGAATTAAAAATATCGAACTTATAAACTCATAGCATAACAAACCAGTGGAAACAAAATAATAAAAGAGTATCTATTAAAAAGTAGAACAAAAAACTATTAGAAATTAATATATATACTTATGTATATATATATATATATATATATATATATATATATATATATATACTTATGTGTATATATATATATATATATATATTAAAATAAATAAATAAACAACATATTGGGTCGGTTTGATCCGGTTCCGTGTTTTTTTTATTCGAGAATCGGGACCAACCAAAATGTCTAATTTTATGAAAATTCAGATCCAGGACCAAACCAAAGTATTGATCCGGTCCAGTTTTGATTGGTTCGGTCTGATTCTATTGGTTCGGCCTGGTTCAGAAAAAATCATGCACACCCCTAATTACAGCCGTAAGATTAAAGTAAAAAAATTAATCACAGCCACTTTTTATCTCAAATCAATTGCTCACGTATAAACTGAGCTGTATTGTATTATAGATTATCCGGATAAAATTTATTTATTAATGGATAGAATTAAATATTATCCAATAGCATCAATTGAGCTTAGTATGTGTTATTGAATAATATCTAATACTCCCCCGTCTCTAAATTATTGTTCTCCTTTCCTTTTTCGTACGTCCCAAAATAATTATCTATTTTGAAACTTACCTTTTTAGAACATCACTTTTACCACTTTACCCTTACTTTTTCACCTTACTTTAATTATGAGCCATATACACATGGGCTTTAAAGGAAACTACACATTAAACCAATATAAATAATCAAGTCAATTGTTTTTTCTTAATTTGTGCACCAAGTTAAGCAGGATAATAATTTAAAAACAAAAAAAACACTTATTAATTATAATGGGTAAATAATAATTTTATTCAAATTATGTGATAACACCTGAATTGTCACCCCAAGTAACATGGATAGGGTTGTCGAGATGAATGTGGGACATGCTGCCATATTAGATTCTACTTCACAGTTCACACCATGGTTTTTCACCTTTTTGCAATTGTATTCATCCATATGGCCAAAGGTTCCTTTCACCAAAAAAAAATAAATAAATAGCCGAAAGGCTTGTGCTTTTAGCTACTAGTATGTAGCCACTTATATGTCCTCTTTTTTCCTATGTCCAAGAGCATCCTCATTGTATAATTTTTTTATACATCTTTTTAGTTGAGTCTTACTATTATTTTATATTTTTATTTTTTACCCACTTAAAAATATATTTTTTCATTATATAATCTTTACATATTTTTTTACACAAAAAATATTAAATTTAACACATTCTCAATAAAAAATATTACATTTTGCCCTCCCCCTCACACACATGACACATAAGAAGATTCTTTTTGTTTCTTTTTATTTAGGAAGAAAAAACTCACTCTCTCCCCTAATTGGCCAACCTTCTCTCCTAAGTGGTAATGGTATCACTCTTCTCCATAAATAAGAAGATGAAAAATATCATAATGGGAATGCTCTAACTTGATTAAGACTTCGTAGAAACTTTGAAATTAACTGTTTCTCATGGTTATGCGATAGCTATTATACTTTTAAACTAGTGTAAAGTTACGACAAGGTACTTACTGTACATACAAAATAATGAAATATTGTCGATTATTGCTATATTTACAAAATTTATTGATGGGATTGATTTGTATATTCTACTCCTTATGTCGTAACTATTAGCTAACCTATAAAATTTTGAGTAAGTTTTCTGTAAGACCGTTTTATGGATCTTAATTAGTAAGACGGATCCTTACTTTCTCACAGCTCAACCCACCAATCTACGGTAGGTCGGATAAAAATGATCCGTCTTACTTAAGGTGAAATCTTGGTATGATTGATCTTACTGCTTAATTTTTATTCTTTAAATTTTTCTTTCATACCGGTAGACTTAGACTTATACTAACCGGTAGACTTTATTTGCCTTCTAACGGTAGACTTAGACTCTTCTCTTTTACTAGGTTAGTGTTTCAACTTAGTCTATTAAAGCGGGAAATGTTTCTAAAAGGGAAAAGGGGTTAAAAGTCAAAAATTTTAGTACTTTGAAAATATCTTATGTTATGCTTTTTCGCTAAAAGATTTTCTCCTCCTTTAAATAGACTTTGAACCGTCCTTTCCAAAAACTTTACGAAACCCCTCTCTCTCTAATATTTATCTCTTTACTCAAACCCTCTCTTTCTCTCTGCAACTGCTCCATCCATTTCCAAATTATTCCTCACTTCTTCTTCTCTACAGCGACAATGGTATGCTCTTCACTACTCTCTGGTTTACTATTCATTAATTTTTGTTCAGTATTTCATCTTTTGAGTTATTTTTAAGGAATCCGAAAGGACGTTTTTGCGTATCTGGACAGTTTCCGTCATTATTGTTTTTCAAAACCTTGAAACTAACAGTTGTCTCTGTGCTTTGAGTACTCATTTCTTTTAGAAATCACCTGTTAAGGTTTCTTTGGTTTATTTATCCAAAACATTCAAGGGTTTCAAGATTTTCATCGAAAATTTCAATTAATTTCAGAAAAATGAAATCTTTGCTTGTTTATTCTAAAAGGTCAAAAGCCCTAATTTTGAATGTGTTCTTGCAGGTGACAACTTCTACAAAGTCCAAAAGCGACAACAGGAAGGAGTTTGACCCTGAGAAGGTCATCCCACCTGGTCTGGACATTAACCTTCCAGGATACCCTCGATATCCTGCTCCTCACGACATCATAATGGCTCTGGACCCGAAACTGTATATACCCGGCATGTGCATAGACCTCAACTTTGTCTGCACATTCACCGCCGACGTCAAAGCCTGCGAAGATATGAACGCTTCGGGGAATCTACCGCTTTTCTGCCTTCACGACAAGGACTACAGTATCCTCCTTACTGAGGAATTCCATCAGAAAATGGTCATCAAGAATGCGACTACAATGCGAGCATGGATTCGAGGACGACCCGTCTCCGTCACTGCCAAAATATTTCCAAATTCATTGGAGTGCGCTATGGTGGTGAATTGGAGATAACCATTGCTGAGGTTGACCATGCCTGGGAAGCAATGAGGGGAGTTAATACTCCGAGGGAACCTCAAGGCAAAATGCTGAGGAACCTCTTCCCTCTGGACGTCTACTGCTCAAGCCATCTGATTGACAAGGGCCTTCTATTCAAAAGCGGGGCCCACGACATGTTCACTACCTAACAGCTGAACCTCACCAGTGTCGTCTTCCTACAGACTCACCTCAACTACGACACTATCATATTCTATGAACTGAAACAGTACGTTGAGAAAGTGAAGGACAACCCAACTACAAACGGCCTTTTGTCAGGCTAATCAACGTCCTTCTACGGGACACGACATAAATCAACTCTTCCGTTAAGGAAGATGAGCTCACTGTTGTGAGCAAGGACAAGCAGCTGACGGCCACGTTCTTCAAAAAGTATGCCGATTACGAGAACAAGCGAAGGCAACAACGAAGGACTTCCTAATGTCTCTCTTGAAAAGGTTGCTAAGCCAACGCCAATGGTCGTCACACGTTTCAACATGGAAGCATATGATGCTGCTAGCAAGAGCTATCATACTGTAGCTGGCAAATTCAATGCCCAACTTGGTCGAGACATTCACCAGGAAACAAAAGATCTGGCTGATGAGTCTGAGCAATTGCTGAAGAAAAAAGAAGTGGCCAAGGCCAAGAAGACACGGGCGGAAGAAGATGAGCCTGAAAAGCGTCAAGCCAAATGGAT
The DNA here is from genome assembly GCA_013146195.2 of Codonopsis lanceolata. Classification (NCBI taxonomy): domain Eukaryota; kingdom Viridiplantae; phylum Streptophyta; class Magnoliopsida; order Asterales; family Campanulaceae; genus Codonopsis; species Codonopsis lanceolata. The sequence goes on along the minus strand of CM028382.1, from coordinate 96,373,488 downwards.
TAGGCAAGAGCTAAAGGCCGGTAGACGTGACAAGTCTGCTGGCAGCTCCTCTGCAGCTATTGAAATGCCTTCATCTCCCCCACCTTCTAACCCAGAACCACCAACCCCCACTACCCAGGCTTCTCCAAAACCCAAACGTTAACCCTCTTCCGACCAACCCTCACCTTCACCAAAACCTAAACGTGGCGACTACGTAAAGCTGTATCGACCCAGCCACCAGCAGACACTCAGCCTCTGCCGATAAAGCAGCTGAACCTTCTGTTCAGTTGCTAAGGCGGAAAAAGAAGTCTGCTGGCAACCAACCCTCTACCGCTACCCAACCCATTCCTACTGAGTCATCTACTCAGAGGACTTCACCCTCCTGAGGAGTCTATGTCCGAACCCAACCCCCAAACTCTCCACCTCCACCTCCTCCTTCACCCTTCAACTACTCTCCAAACCCATTTACCTCTTCTTCACCCCAACGAAACCCAACCACCCAAACTACACCATCCAAACAAACCCAAACCTCACCCATTAAACCCTTAGACTCCAACCACCCAAACTACTCTCCAAACTCACCCATTAAACATCCCCCAACCTTCATCCCAACCTACCCTACTTAAACCCAAATTCCATTTCTACTCGCCCCTCTTTTGGTTCTCTACCGACCCTCTACTTCATCAATCGACTCCAACACCGCATTGAGCATTTTCCACCAACCCCTCTCCACCCACAACCCTTCCCTACCCGCGACCACCTTTTTCGACCCCACTCCACCTCTCCAACAACCCTTCCGACCTACAGCCACTGCCGAAACCACCTCTTCTACCGGCAGTGAGCATTTACACATTGGCCTGGACCCTTCTCCATCTCAACCGGCCAAATCTGAGATTTTGGCTCGCCTGGACGCCATTTACGACAGACTGGGAGAACTCACCAGTATCTCCACAGCTGCCGCCGAGCTTGCAATTGCCGCGTCCAAGGAAAATGATAGAAATGCTGCTCTTTACGACAATTCCAAGACGACGTATAGACAAGATTTAGGTAGATGAAGCACGAGTTCACTGATGTCAAGATCAACGTTGAAGCTCAACGCACGGAAGGTGCACGACTCTGCTCATCTCCATTCTACGAATTGTTCCACGCCATCACTCTCCATCTCGGCCACAACCGCCCGCCTCAAGCTCAACAAAATTGCTCTCAACTCGGCTCACGATGTACTCAATGCTCAGTGTGATCGTGATCTGGCCATCACGGAGGAGAGACAAATGAGGTCTATCAACCAGATGCTAATGGAAGAGAACAATTGTCTACGTGACGAACTGGACTACCGTTCTCGCTCCACCAGACCTCCCACTTCTGACGATGATGAATATGTCAGAAGAGCCGAAGAACTTGAACAACAGAGAAAAGAGAAGGAAACAGCAAACAAGGGCAAGAAGGAAAAGACCATGATAGTTTTGTATCTTTTTTCTTCCCTTAACCTTTGTATCTATCTTAATATTTTTGAAAACTCTGTAATATTAAACTTCTCGTTTGAATACAGAAGATTAATTGTCTTTCAAAAATGTCTACTGTTCAATTCTTGCTATTTCAATTCATATATCTGCTTAGAATTTAAACATTCAGTTTAAATCCATAATTGAGCTGTTTACTACTAATATGTGTGTTGTTCTCCTGTTTGATAAAGGCATGTCTACCGTTATAAATCTAAAATCACTCTTGACATGCTATTATCTATCATATAGTTGTTTATAGCCCTCACTTGTAAGTAATGATGACCAGATGCAAATAGTAGGAGATTGTTGTTTCTCATTTGTATTCATGATTTACATATATTCATACATTACATTAGTTTTATACATTAATGGCTAATTGGGCTGCGTATCAATTAGCGTGGCAACTATGTATAGAACTTTGCCATAGAATAGTTTCTTTTAGACTTCACAGGTTCAGCGGAAGACTTCAGTCATGCTTCACCGGAAGACCTTCAACAGCATCCAGCGACAAACCTTGTCTGTACGTGTTCAAGCTAACGTGTCCATTCATCAAGTCTTTGTGGATTAATTAAATTCATCCTTTATCAGTTTGAATTTGAATTAAGACATTCCCTGACTTCTCAGACACGCCTGACCAGCTTTCCGAAAAGCAGGAAGACTTTCGCATTCTGAACAGTGACAGAGCAGGTGAAAAGACTGTCTCTTACAGTCTGTACCAACTATTACAGACCTGCACCTCTGACTTTCCTACCTGTCGGTTGCTGTAACAACTCTGCACCACTCCCTGCTCAGAATCAGTGAAGATGAAATCTACAAGACAACTCCATGCATTTAATGCATTCAACCTAATATAGCTGTTACACTTCATCTTCTCCAACGGATCTCAAGAATGCCCTAGCTATAAATACTGCCATTAAAGACTGAAGAAAACAATGCTCTGAAATTCTCCAACAATTCAAAGTTTTTATACTCAGTGCATTCAAGAGATCTTAAATTGATCAAGAAATTCTCGACAACAATCAAGAAGATTTGCATCAACATTTATCTTAAGCTTCTTATTGTTGTTCCATTTAACTATTCTTCTGCACAATTGAATATCTTGTTTATCCAGATATTCAATTCCTAAACCTCCAAACACAAGTCAATATTTTGTACACGATCCATTGGATATATTCCTTGTAATAGATCTAGTGGAAAATATAGTGCACATTTTAAATCCAAGGTTGACTGCCTTGGTGGTGGACGTATCACTCTTTATAGTATGAATCATCTCAAATACTTGTGTTCCTCCTTTACTGTTGATTACTGCTTTTGAACTGTTTCTTATTTCTTTTACTTATATCTTCAACAGCAGATTTGAGTATTCAGTCAAGTCTACCGGTAGTCCTTAATCGGCAGACTTGAACTGTCTTCCTTACAAGACTTCTGCTACTTCAATCTCCTTAATAGATTGCAAGTGCTTGTTTTAGGAACTTATACGAAAAGTTTTTAAGTGCATAATAAGCTATTCAACCCCCCCTTCTAGCTTATTATTGTGCCATTTGGGACTAACAGATGCTTTGTTTAATCCAATTTTTATTTAAAAGTAAGTCTTTTTTTCTTTTTTGTTTTATACAATTTGTAAATACAAAATTGAAATACACTAGTGTTACCCGATAGGGGCAACAGTAGTATATTTTTTAAAAATTTTTTTTCTTCCTTTTATACAACTTATAAATGAAAATTGAAAACCACTAGTTTTGCCCCGTATGGGCGACACCAATGTATTTCAATTTTTTTTCTTTTTGTTTTAAAAAGTTTATATAAATAAATAAATTGAAATACACTAGTATTGTCTATACGAGGCAACACTAATTAATTAGTGTTGTACCGTATGAGCGACACTTATGTATTTTTTTTAAAAAACTTTCTTTTTCTTTTTTCAGATTATATGATATATAAAAAATGAAATACACTAATGTTGCCCCATTATGGGAGACACTAGTTTATTTTAAAAATGACTTTTTTTCTTTTTTTCATTTATACAATTTATAAAAAAAATTGAAATACACTAGTGTTTCCCCGAATGGATAACACTAGTGTATTTTTAAAAAAAATCATTTTTCGGTTTATACAATTTATAAAAAAAATCGAAATACACTAGTGGGCAACACTAGTGTATTACAAAAAACAATTGTTTATACAATTTATAAATTTTTTTTGAAAAACACTAGTGTATTTCAATATTATTTTTTATAAATTGTATAAAACAAAAACGAATTTTTTAAAAGGGGTTGATGGCTTGATGGGCATTATTGTCATTATTCTAGTAGGGGTTGTATTGTGGAAATAGGGGGGGTTGTATTAAGTAATTTTTATTAGGGGTATATTTAATACAACACCTTATAAAATACTTAATACAACACTTTTAAAAAATATTTGACCAAAATACCCTTTACATAATTTATTATTTTTATTTTTTTATTAAATTTAATTTAACAAATTTTAAATTTAAAAATATTTTAAACACAATTAATTTATTAATTAATTTGATTTAGTTACTAAACACAATTAAATTACTAATTAATTTGATTTATTTATACTAAATGAAAAATTATCTTTTAGTTAGGTTTAAATTAAAAAAAAATTAATTTGATTTGAATTAGGTTTAAATTAAAAAAAACAAGTTTTGGGTAATTTATTTATTTATTTTAATTAAATTTAAATTAGCTAAAATTTAATTTTTTGTTTTTTATTAAATTTAAATTAGCTAATTTTTAATAATTAATTTGATTTGAATTAGGTTTAAATTAAAAAAAAAAAACAAGTTTTGGGTTTAGGCCTTAGGACTGGTTTTGTACCAGTTCGAATGAGGAGATGGGCTAGGGACTGGTCTGCTAGCAGGCCAAATTGGAGGGGATGGGTTTGGGCCTGGTTAGGTGGCAGTCCAAAAGTGGGGATGGGTTGAGGACTGGTCTGGTAGCAGGCTAAAAAGGGGGGGTTGGGTTGAGGGCTGGTCTGATAGCAGGTAGTGGGCTTGTGGGGGGAAATGATGGGTTTAGGACTGGTTTCAATCCAGTCCTTAAACCCAAAAATTGGTTTTTTTTATTTTTAATTTAAACATAATTCAAATCAATTAATTATTAAATTTTAAATTAACTAATTTAAATTTAATAAAAAACAAAAAAATAAATTTTAGTGAATTTAAATTTAATTAAAAAAACAAAAAAATTAAATTACCAAAAAAATGTTTTTTTAACATGTTTTTTTTACCCCAAAACTTGTTTTTTTTTAATTTAAACCTAATTCAAATCAAATTAATTATTAAATTTTAAATTATCTAATTTAAATTTAATAAAAAACAAAAAAATAAATTTTAGTTAATTTAAATTTAATTAAAAACAAAAAAAATAAATTACGTAAAGTGTATTTTGGTCAAATATTTTATAAAAGTGTTGTATTAAGTATTTTATAGGTGCTGTATTAAGTACCTATGTTTTTATTAATAATAATATGACATAGGAATTGGAGAGAGAGAGAGAGAGAGAGAGAGAGAGAGAGCACAACATAATTGGTAAGAGCATCTCCAATGGAAATGTTTCTAATACATGTTATTTGAGCCTCAATGTTACTAATAATGACACATTTATCTAATTACATATTTACATAGCATCTTCGTCAAATTACGCTATACCCCTAAGTTACAAGTCTCTTTGCATATTTAAACTTCTTTAGTCCTATACTTTTATTTTTTTAAGGTAAATGATATTATGAGCTAAAGTTTATGATATTAATATGAGCTTTAGTATTAGAGTCGTTAGATGATTAAGTGGTGGTGATTTGAAATGTCAACGTTATTATTTAGAAAATATCGTATTTGATCTAACGGTGTAAAAATCTTGATAGATTTGATCTAACGGCACTAATACTCAAGTTTGTAGTAATATCACAAGCTCTACCTCATAATATCGTACATATTTTTTAAATGCATACTTAACAAACAAAATAAAAAAATTAAGAACATGTTGCACATTTGTAACAAATGGAAACATCTATGTTCAATTGTTATTTGTTAATAACATCTTAAAAACTATCCAACGGAGTGGTCTGATTTGATGCTGGTAAAACTGCACTCCTGCCTCATTAACTGAAAAATTGGGTCACCAATCACCATGTTTTCATTTTTAAGCTCACTTTTTCTCTCTCGCGTTCTACGTGCACATAAGTAGAGCTTATGAAATTTTTTAGGGCAAACGACCAAAATGGTCCTTGTATTTTTTGGGTTTCTTAGTTTTGGTCCGATTGTTTGCAATTGGTCCTTAAGCTAATATTTTTCGAGGAATTGGTCCTTCCGTCCAATTCCGTCAGTTAAGTTTCTTTATGTGCGCGTCACGTGACTTTTGTCAGGGGTAAAGTGGTCTTTAAATAGTTCAGGGACCATTTGAGTACAATAAATTATTTATGGGTTTGGTTTGACAAAAAAATAAAAGTGAAAACCAATAATTCCATTTGCAAACCTCTATTCAAACTGGCTCACCTCTTCCATTTTCTCTCTTCTCCCTCTTTCTCATTGAACATCAGGACGCCCACTTGTTCATCACCGCTCCCTACGGCTAGCACCACCGCAATGAGTGGGAGCGCACCATTCCCTCTTCATCCTGAATCCCAACAGCCCAGATTTCAAACCACAGTCTCCGGCTCCATCCACCTCTCCTCTTGCTCTGGTGAATCTCGCCCACAACATTGTGTTGTTCATCACAATCAGAGTCAAAGCCCAAAAATTTCTTCTCTCTCTCACTCACTCACTCTAAAACACAAACCCGATTTGAGCGCCATGGCAACAATTCGAGCTTTCTTCTCATCTTTCCTAAATTGAATTGGGGGAAAACTATCAAAAAATATACCAATGGAAGAAAGTTTGTAAGATCCAAGCTTGTAAAAAGTCTTTCAACAGATTAAGTAAAAAAATTAATGGGTTTAAAATTGAGGGTTTCAATTTTCTACTAAGTAACTTAGTGACAGAGTGGTGGTTCCATCCTCGCCCATGCCCCAGGATATGGGAAAACATTTATGCTCATCAATTTCATAAAACCTTCATGGCCAAGTACCCATTAGCGAGACCATTGGTGGTTCCACCTAAAGGAATTCTGCCAACATGGAAGAAAGAATTTAAACAATGGCGTATTGAAGATATCCCATTGTTTGACATTTAGCTAATACTCCTCTGTAAAAGCTGATAGTAGATCTCAACGACCGGAAGTCTGGAAGTACCTAGAGGAAAGGAGAAAGGATATACAATTAGGCCCCTTAAATAAAATTTTTGCTAAATGGTCCATGTACTTTTTCAATTAAAATGACAAATTTACCCATACCAAAACTCATGTGAGGTGCATGTGCTTTGACTTAACAGTAGAAAATTAACATAATTATAAGGAAGGACCAATCCCGCAAAAAATTCTAGTATAGGGAGGATAATTTCAAAAATTTTAGTTCAATGACGAAAACCGAAAAATCATAATTTAACAGAGACCATTTGTGTTGTTTGCCCAATTTTTTATTAGCTTTTATAAATGAGTAATGTTAGGGTCATTTGGTCTTTCATTCAATCTTGGCTCCTAGCTCTGCCTCTCCTACTTGGAGATTTGTTAGGTAATTGAATTCTTCTTCCTTTTGCCAGAGAAGCCGAAAAAGACGAGAGAAAGAAAACTCAGGCAGAAGCTAAGATTGTAGATAGTGACAAATAGGACCAAAGAAGGTGTTCCCAAAAGAAGGAAGCAACATGAGGGAAAAATCGTGTGATGAAGAAGAAGAGAGAGAGAGAGAGAGAGGTCGCAGCCCGATCTGAAGAAGAAGACAAAGTAATATTGGAAAAAAAATATTAAACGTGGACTTATGCGGTTATAAAAAAAAAGACGGTAGTGAAGCGATTACAATTTCAGGAAAGGAGATCGGCCGCAATTAATCATATTTCTTACTAGTAAGGGTGATAAACGGGCCAGTCTCTTTTATAATGTTTCCAACCTCCAAATTACATGATTTTTATTTTTAACCGATAAAAGGATATTTTAGGGCAAAATGACGATTATACTTTTAATGAAATTGAATTAGAGGCGCGATGAATCGTAATTTAGAATCGTTGCATCGCAATTTCCAATGTGTTCATCGACAATCCAATTTTTGCATCGAGATTATTGGAAAGAAGTTTCATTCATCGCAATTCAAAAATCATGCATTGCAATTGAAACATAATTTAAAATTATGCATCACGATGCATCAGTTTGTGCATCGGGATGCACGACTTTCATTTTTCTCTCACTATGTTTCTTCACATTTATATGTAAACTGTAGACTGTAGCCTATAGCCTATAGAGTTAGACAACATTGATTCCCAACAATTCATCACTCACGTATATCCACAAAAATCAACTTTACAAACTTGGAATAGAAACATAGATTCACTTGAGAATTTTTAGCAAGGGAGAGTCATCGGAGATTTACCATAGAAGTTTTAGGAAGAAGCTACCGTATATGTTATTGCGGGGCATTTAGCGCATTCTTAACCCAGGCGAGTGACATGTACATCACAATTCTAATGTGTGCATCGGTTATCCAATTTTTGCATCGAGATTACTAGAAAGAAGTTTCATGCATCACAATTAAACAATCAAGCATCGCAAAAGAAACATAATTCAAAATCATGCATCGCGATGCATCAACATGATGCATGTCTTTGGCTTTCTCTCGCTCTGTTTCTTCACAATTATCTCTCAAGTTAGACGATCTTGATTTCCATCAATTGGCCACCCCCGTATATCCACGAAAATCAACTTTCTTTGCTACAAGCTATTTGAATAGAAATAAATATTCACTAGATATGTTTTATGAAGTGAGATTCACCAAATAAATTTTAGGAAGGTAATAATAATTTGCAAGCCGAAGTTATAGATATTTGGAATAGAAACAGAGATTCACAAGATAAATTTTAGGAATAAATGATAAATTTTAGGAAGATGAATACATATATATTTGGAATGGAAACAAACATTCATCGGAGAAATTTTAGGAAGAAATGATACATTGCAAGTCGAAGTCTGAGATCTCAAGAAGAGGAAGACGAAGATTGTACATTATTGGAACAAATTTATAAAAGTAGACTTATGCAGATTTTAAAAAAAAGTATTTACGTGGTTAGACATTTGGGAAAGTAGACCGACCTGCAATTTATCCTACTAGTAAAAGCTAGAAATTCTGGTCAGTTCACTTTGATAAGTTTTCAACTGGTGCAGGAACCTATGTTTTTTAACCCGGAAAATGACACTTTAGATAGCGAAAAAACGATGATACACTTAATGAACCATAGGTACGCCACAGATCACCTAGTTAGTGCACCGCGTTGCATCAAATTATGCATCCCGATGCATCAAATTTAATTTACATAATCTAATTTATGCATTGTAATGCACCAAGTCAAACATCAATATTACATCGCGCTGCAAAATAATATTGAACCAGACCTTCGATTCCTGTTTTTTTCTTGTACACAATCAACAACTAATTCAAATTTATGCATCTTTTCTATATCCTAAATCCAAATCGATGCATTACAATTTATAAATTATGTAACATGATTCAAAATTGATGCACCTGATTCAAAAATAGTGTCCAACAACGAACAAATTTATATTCGGATATTTTGAACAGTTTACATGCATAAAAGGTAACAACACAAAATACAAAGTGAATCCATTTTAAATCAAACACACAAAAATAATGAAAGAAGAAGAAGACATATGTGAAACTAAAGATTGGTAAATGAAGAGGAAATAAAATGGAAGTTAGGGTGGTGGAGTAATCGAATTCAATGTAAAAACACAATTTTTTTTAATAAAATCATTTTCAATATGGTGAAACATTAATTAAAAAATGCTAGAAACATTGTATTTTGAGAGAGAGAGAGAGAGTGTGTGACTATTCAAGGTAAATCACTCTCCTAATTAGAAGAGTGATTTAATAGGTTTTAGGAAAAGAGAGTGATTGAATGTGTTCATTGTGGGAGCAAGATGATGTAAAAATCTCTAAAAAAAGAGATATAGAGTTGATAGTGGGTATCCATTGTGAATGCTCTAACCTATCTGCTCCTTATACTGTCCTCCGTGTCAAAATATGTATCATTTTAACTAGGGGTGGCAAATCGGTCGTGTTGGGCTGTTATCGGGCTGACACGATAACATCACGACACGATAAGCACGAACACAAACACGACACGATAAGTTTATTGTGCCTAATATTAAAATCCGAACACAACACGATAAAAACACGAAAAACACGGCACGACACGATAAACACGATAAACAAAAAAAACATGATTTATTTAGTCAGGTCCGTTAAGCACAATAAACATTATAAAATTTATAATTTTGATTTTCATAGGTACTTAATACAGCACCTATAAAATGCTTAATACAACACTTTTATAAAATATTTGACCAAAATACCCTTTACGTAATTTTTTTTGTTTTTAATTAAATTTAAATTAACTAAAATTTATTTTTTTGTTTTTTATTAAATTTAAATTAGATAATTTAAAATTTAATAATTAATTTGATTTGAATTAGGTTTAATTTGAATTAGGTTTAAATTAAAAAAACAAGTTTTGGGGTAAAAAAAACATGTTAAAAAACATTTTTTGGTAATTTATTTATTTTTGTTTTTTTAATTAAATTTAAATTAACTAAAATTTATTTTTTTGTTTTTTATTAAATTTAAATTAGCTAATTTAAAATTTAATAATTAATTTGATTTGAATTATGTTTAAATTAAAAAAAAAAACCAACTTTTGGGTTTAAGGACTGGATTGAAACCAGTCCTAAACCCATTCATTTCTCCCCACAAGCCCACTGCCTGCTACCAGATCAGCCCTCAACCCATCCCCCCTTTTGGACTGCCACCCAACCAGGCCCAAACCCATCCTCCCCAAATTGGCCTGCTAGCAGACCGGTCCCTAGCCCATCTTCCTCATTTGGACTGGTACAAAACCGGTCCTAAGGCCTAAACCCAAAACTTGTTTTTTTTAAAAAAAATTTAAACCTAATTCAAATCAAATTAATTATTAAATTTTAAATTAGCTAATTTAAATTTAATAAAAAACAAAAAAATAAATTTTAGCTAATTTAAATTTAATTAAAATAAATAAATAAATAACCCAAAACCTGTGTTTTTTAATTTAAACCTAATTCAAATCAAATTAAATTTTTTTAAATTTGAACCTAACTCAAAGATAATTTTTCACTTAGCATAACTAAATCAAATTAATTAGTAACTTAATTGTGTTTAGTAACTAAATCAAATTAATTAATAAATTAATTGTGTTTAAAATATTTTAAAATTTAAAATTTGTTAAATTAAATTTAATAAAAAAATAAAAAAAATAAATTATGTAAAGGGTATTTTGGTCAAATATTTTTTAAAAGTGCTGTATTAAGCATTTTATAGGTGCTGTATTAAGTATACCCCTTTGATTTTTTAATACATATTTTGAAAATTTATTAATATAAATAGTCAAGTAGTTTAAAAGTCATAAATTTTCAAATGATAAAACTATGAAAAAATCATGAAAATAGTTCGAAAGAACTGAATAACCCCTAGTAAATTTTTAAAAATATATTTTTAAAACATATATATTTTAGTTATCGTGTCTTACCATGCTTATCAAGCTAGCCCAATAACAACTCATTTTTTATCGTGCTTTATCGTGTTGGTCCTATAACGCCCGAACCTGATAAGCCCCAGCCCAAACCCTATAATTTTGTGTCGTGTTCATGTCGGCCAATCGTGTTGTGCCTCAAATTGCCACCCATAATTTTAACAAAGTTTTTTTGTTTTAAAATAAGTGTTATTATAGGATTTTGAGAAATATTTGTTCATAGTACGAAGTATAACTTAATTATATTAAATGAACTTAAATAAGGGTGTATAAGTCTTTTTATAAGTTTCATTAATTTGTCTACGAATTACTAAAACGACACTTATTTTGAAACGGATGGGGTATTTTTTTCAATCACTAAAGTCCATTTTTTTAAATATTATACCGAAAATGTCACGGTCTCCTTCAACAGCTCAAAAAAAACATATTAAATTCAAAAATCAGTATTATTACTCAACGAAACGGGAATAGATCAATCCAATCAAGTTGAGGGGATTGAAAATCACACACACACACACACACATACATATATATATATAAAGGTAGATGCATCTATAAAAGGAAATATCCCGTCAAAACTTTCTTTCCAAAAATAGAATGTTTTCCTTTTATTAATATAGGTACAACTTTACATGCTATCTGAAAAAAATTAATGTATCATTACACTTCACACTAATCCATATAAAATGATCTTTTGCATTTCTTGATACTTGTGACAATCATGCTTGTGAGCATCATTCGAATTTCAAAATCCTATTATACATGAGAAATATATATTGTATTCATTTGCCCAATATATATGGTTTAATTTTTGCATTTTACTTCAAAAAAAATTCTTCCTTCGCTGTTAAAATACCTTGACTTGATGTTTACTCAGATTAAAAAAATAATAAATTAAATCGATCTAAAAAGTTAGAATCTATATTTATAATTTTATTTTCTTAAAAATAAAGCTATGTACTTCTCATAGATTACATATCTAAAAATTTCGGATCTACATTTGTGTTTTAAGTAAGCATGTCTGAAAAATTAGAGGATGTAAAAATAAATTAACAAAATCGAAATAATTTTTCAATATATAATTTAGGAAAATTTCAACTCTAAAATTGACAAGCTCAAATTATCCAGATTTATGAAAAAAATTGAAACGGAACTAATTAAAATGTTAAGTCCTATATTTTTAGATCTATTTTCTTTGAATTTCGTGTCAACTCCGGTGATTGATATTCATCAACAGGAGGAGGAGCATTTTAGGAAGAAAAAAAATAGGACTTATGCGGTTGGATAAAAAATAGTGCACTAGAGAGGTTATAATTTTCAAATAAAGAACCGACCCGCAATTATTCATTTTATAACTAATGAACTACTAAAAGTATCATTTTTTTTCAAAAAATATGACTTTCAAACAAGGACTTTTTACTCGGAACGGAGGGAGCACGTAATTAACATGGTATTTAATGACTTTTTTTTGGGTCAACTGTACATATTATTGTCTTTTTCTATTAGATGATATTTAATAAGCAAATATATACTTCTTCCGATCCAAAATTATTATTCAACGTTCCTATTATGTTCATCCAAAAATGATTGAAATGAAATTCCATCCGTTTTTAAATTATCGTCATCTTTTCTTTTGGGACGGATGTAATAATGTTAAAGTTTGAATTATTTGATCCATGTCAAAATCATAGTGCAATTAAATGATCATTTTAGTGTTTGCTTTTTTTTTTTCAATTGAATAATCATATATAAAATTATGTTATAAAAAATGATTAATTTTTAAATTCTATAATGACTAATCTTATTGTTATATTACATTTTTAGTTAAGCAATGTCCCCTAATTTATTATTTTAATTTTGTATATATAATTTAGTTGAAAAACGCACCGAGACAGACACTAATTGCTTTTAACCATACTAGCTTAATTACAGAATTCGAAACTACTGTTTCGTGTGGTAGTGAGTACAGTAGCAAACAAGGAGAAATAATTCAAAATTAACGGCCTCTCGCCGCCCGCCCTTTCTCTCTCTGTCTGGTTTTCACCCGTACAGAGATTCCCTCTGTTTCTCCACCACTCAAACCTACACTACACAGTTCCCCATAAGCCTCCCTTCTCTCGTTTTCTCTCTCATCATCAGACTCTTTTACGACAAATCAACACAAGCCGATGCAGAAAGAAATCCAACAACACACTCTGAAACCTAAACCCGAATCGGTGGCGTCAGCTTAGGTAGCTGGGTTGCATCTAATTCAGATGCCTTTCTGTAAGTTTAACTTTGTGTTATACCCCAAGGTTCCCAACGTTCTATCCCCCTCCCTTCTCCCTCTCTAGATTTATATATTCGGCCTTTTCTTAATTTAGGGCTCCCCCCAAAATTTCGTTGCGTTAGATTTATTTCACCTTTGCATTTGGGGGTTTTTATTTTATTTTTTATTTTTTTTAACATTCCAGGCCCTAGAAAATTTATACTGATCTGCAAGTGTTTTGAGCTTATTGATCATTTCATAAACCCTAACCCGTTTCTATAATGGCATTTCTGCTCGAATCCCGGTTTCTTAATTCGCTACTATATTTCTTTTAATCTGTAACATATTTAAGCTTATTGAACATTTCTTAAGCTAACCCATTTCTATAATGGTATTTCTGCTCGAATCCCGGTTTCTAAATTTCTGATATTCACTATTTGAAACAAAGAAAGGCTAGTTTTTTAGTGATTGTGGGTACTAATTAAGATCTTAGGTGGGGTTTCGGAACTTTAGATATTTAGGGATGGAATGTGCTGCTAAACCCGCAAAACCTTCTTCAAACATATCTGATATTGTCTCCAAATTTGCCAAAGTTTGTAAATTTAGGTCCATTGGTGTCATCTGTTCCGAAAACCCGGATCATTTCCTTCAACAACCTATTCCAGTTGATGGAAATGATTTTCCATCAGGTGAAGATAGCAGTGATGCTACTGATCCGGAGGGTGAATTTGGTGGAACCAAAATTCATCCCCACCCTGTTGAGATTAAAGAAAAGGGTGATGGGTATGGTCACGTGGAGATCATGAAGTTGTTTGATATGATTTCTGAGCTAAAGTTGGCATATGTTCAGCTCCAAGAAGCTCATATTCCTTATGATCCAGATAAAATCAAAGCCGCTGATGAACTTGTTTTCACTCAGCTCGAGGGTCTGTGCAAGATAAAGCGTGTTTTAAAAGAGAAGCAGTTTCAGAAAGCTGATAGTGATTCAGCTTGCTTGGATATTCTACTGGCTGAGATCGTAGTTCAAGAGAGGTGCTTTGGAGAAACTGAAGGCACAAGCTAAAGGGAAGGATGCTGAGATTGCTGATATGAAACGTGAGCTTTGTGATTTGGATAACAAGAATGAGAAAATGCTTGAAGAGGTTAGGCGGAGAGAAAGAGACAATCTTTGGTCTTTGAATTTCTCTTCTATTCAGGAGATTGTTTGGGGAGCTTCGAAGGCAATTCACGATTTTGCGAAGCCATTGATTGCTTTAATGAAGGTTTCAGGTTGGGATTTAGATCGGGCAGCAAACTCAATTGAAGATTCTGTTTTGTACTCGAAGAGATCACACAAGAAGTATGCTTTTGAAGCTTATATTGCACGGAGAATGTTTTTTGGGTTTTCTTTCCAATCATACAATGTTGACAAAATCTTGAAATTTCATGATCCAATTGATGCTCTGATAGATAATCCCTGTTCTGGTTTTGCCAAATTTTGCCAAAGAAAGTATTTGTTAATAGTTCATCCAAAGATGGAAGTATCATTCTTTGGAAATTTGGATCAGAGGAAATTTGTAACCTGTGGAAGGCATCCAAGAACGCCCTTCTACCAATTATTCATCAAAATGGCAAGGTGGGTTTGGGCTCTACAGGGGATTGGGTCTTCAGTTGATCCCAAGGCTGAAATGTTTCGGGTTCAGCGAGGAAGCAAGTTTTCTGATGTTTATATGGAGTACGTAGAGGAGAAAGAAGATATAAATTTGTTTGATAAGCAAGAAGTATCCAAAGTTGAATTTATGATCATGCCGGGGTTTAGAATTGGGGAAACGATTATCAGATCTCAAGTTTACTACTCAAAATTGCAATCCTCAAATGCATGCTAGGAAGAGAGGCCCTCGAAAATTGATAAATCATGGTAATGCGTTCACTTTTTATCTTCTTGTCTTTTGCTCCGGTTATAGTTATACTTTACCCTTTGACGTTAAATTAGAGTTGTTAATGCAGTTATTGCCCTCTAATTTTGTGTTATCAGTTGGGCTACATTATAGAAACTCAAAACTTCTACCTCTATGAAGCTGCTACTTGTTTTTTGTTTTTTTTTGTTTTGGGAGCTGCAAGGATGTTTCTATTGGTTTAAATGTAGAGGGATGTTCTCCCTTTTGAAGTGTATATAGTTAACAATGCTATGATGCTTTGGATTACCATGGTACCTTTGATCGGAGACCTCCTTTCTTTGGATCTCCTAAGATATTGTGTGAGCTTCTTTTCTTTGTTTGTTTTTTGCTTGACACCATTAGTACTGGTGAGAGTCATTGTGTATCTGCTGATTGTGATAACATTTAAGTCTGCACATCTCTTGTTGATTTGATTTCAGGCCATGTAGAATGTAACTCAATTCCTATAGTTCATATGAGAAGTGTGGGCTTATTAGTCAGAAAAAAGATAAACGAAGAGAAACTGAGAGTGATATACTTTGTCATATAGGTGTATTCAAAAGGTCATCGTCTCTAATATTTACTCATGAATTGTGGTATCAAGAAAAATTACAATTAACAAGAATGAGTAATTTAATGATAAACTTATGGAATGCTTCCTGATGGTTATTTTTTCAGTGTTCCAAGTGATTGATCTTCCTAGCATCTCTTAACATCCTTGATTTCCGGTAGGGGTCCCTTACTGTAATCTTTGCTCGTCTCTATGTCCATCGACTGGTTTTTGGGATGTGGATAAAGAAGGAAACGTAGTTCTTATATCAACCACTCTAGAGAATAACCAAAACAAGGTTTTTTTTTTTAATAAAAAAGAAAAAAAAATGGAATTGTCACTTGTCGCCTTTGTAGTCCTTTAGTTGTTAGGGGGAAATATGATGACAAGTAATTAACTGTAACTTCTATAAGTATTATTTAGCTACAGTGGCAGTACAGCATCAATATAGGATTTTGGCAACCCCCAATGGGCTTTGTTCCTTTGGTTACAAGGGGGGAACAGAAAAGTGGAGTCACACCATTCTATAAGCATCATCCTCTTCAACATTACTGGAAAATAAATCCTTACAAAGCTCCCCATAAAACCTACATACCAAATTAATGAATACAGGGCTCTTGAGGTTCTTCCAGCAGTAGAGAAGTTCTTCAACGTCAGTCAAATCCCTCATTTTTCCTTCTTCCACGATCATCTCCACCAAATAATTCTCAAAACTCCTGCACGCATCTTCCACATCTTCCTGACCTGAAACTTCCTTTCTCACTCCAACCATCTTGACATAAGCCGGGGTAAGAGGGGAGGGGAATGGTGCTTGCTGATGATGCCCTACATCCGAAACGAGCTTGAGTTCCATGACCCGGTCCATCTCTCTCCTGGTTTTCCGTGGACGGAATATTGATAGTAGTGCAGCGAACCGTTTTCTTTTAGATGTCTTTGTTGCTCTGACTTGGTGTCGGTGAAATGGAAGGGTTTTTATAATGAGGGGTTTTTTGAGTTTGAATTTGAATGATTGTAGCATTCTTTTGCATGGGTTGAAGAAATTCTTGCACTTGAAGGAAACACAACCGTTAGGTTTCATTTTTGAATGATTGCGGACAGAGTGTTGATGAAGGAAAGTAAAGGTCAATAGCCTTTTCTGGGTACTGCTTTCTTCTTTGGTTGGGAGCTAGAGAAACCGAGTGAGTGACGGTTGGTGATGCTGCAGCAGGAGAGAGAGAGAGAGAGAGAGAGAGAGAGAGAGAGGAATGAGGATGGTAGATGGGTTCTCTTTTTTAAGGTAGAAGCTTGTAGGATCAGACTGCTGGTGGGTTTCACGTCTCTTGATGAAAAAGGAAAGTGGTTTACCATTATTAAAAATTTTAAACCATCCCCAAGTGAAATGGGTTAGTGGTAGACCACATACAAACATTTCTAAGTTTTTCAAGCTTGTTCTCCTAATTATTTTTAATACTATTATCTTATTTATGGGATATTTTTATTTTATTTTCCATGTTTTTGGTTCCAGACTATTGACGAATGAACCCGACTTTTCAAGTCAGTTTGTGAATCCCAGATCTACTATTAAATCACTCTCAGAGTTGACTATTGGGCTAAAACTTGAGGTGTCGAATGGTCGCATAGCACGTCCCAGGTCTGTATGGGTCGAGCATTGAATATTTGTATGATACAGAGCCTTGGGTTGGGTTGGGTTGCGTTGGGCCACTACTCCCAAATGCCAAGCATGACCCTGGCACGGGGCTTGAAGCTCATCACGGCACCGAGTATAGCAGATTATATTTTTGGGGTGAATTCTGACCGGTCCCCTTTTAAAGTTTGTAATCCCTCAAATATCTCGTTTTTTTTTCATCCGCAAATGACCATTTTTCAAAATATTGTTCTGAAAATGTCATCGTCTTTTTCAATTGCTTCGCCAAACATATTGGATTCAAAAATCATCATTTTTGGACAACGAAACTAGGATTGATCTGCCCAGTCAGGTCGCGGGGGTCGACGGGGCAGCGCCCCTTTGTGGCGGGTTGGAGGCAACACCCCCCCTCCCCGAAGGTAAAAGGTTTTTTTGATTCATTAAATATGAAACTATAGTGGGTTTGTGTTTGTTGAAAGATTTTACAAAGGGACAAAGGCGGGGAAGAAGGTTTATGACGGAAGAGATGAAAGAAGAAGGTGGATGATATGGTCTGGTTCATTATCATTTTGTATCGTGGTGCAAAAATGATTTATATAATATTTTATGTATTGCGGATTAAAAATTAATTCATCGCGATATATATGTGCAAATTGGATTAGATAATGTACCGCGGTTCAAAAATTAATTTATCGCGGTATATAAAAGTTGATACTGCGGTGCAATTTGGATTAGGTAATTAAAATTTATGTATCGCTGTGCAAAAATTAGATTTTATAATTAAAATTTATTCCATTGAAATTGATTCATCGCGGTGCAAAAATCGATGCACCGCAATGCATTTTCCTAGCACGTCTCACCCTCATTAAGTGTATCAGTGTCTTTTTGCCTTCGAAAGTGTTCTTTTTCGGTTGAAAAAAAAGGGGCAAATTTCAAGTGGGTACAATTTTAGAAACATGCTTTCATTTAGAATTAAATATTAATTTGGTCTCTGGACATGTCGAAAATCAATGTTTTGGTCCCCGGACAAAAAAACAATAGAATTTGGTCCCTGGACATGTATTTTTGGTCCAATTTGACCCCTCCCATCGTTAGCGTTAGTTTTACCGTCAGTTTTTTTAATTGACGAAAATGCCCTCGATCTAAACAAGCACATGATCTATATTCTGGGTTTAATATAGGGTTTAAATATATTTTGAAATTTTAGAAAGATTCCATGAAAAAAACTACTTACAAGTCTTCATTAAATTATTTAAGTCAACCTTTTTTCTTCAATAAAGTGATATTGGTACGCCAAATTCTGCAAATATTGTCCCTTCCATTTTCTATTGTTTTTGATTTTTGAAAAGAGCGAACCCTACCTCCCCCGAACGAAACCCTACCTCCTCCAGCAATAATTCCTCTTACCACGGCAACGACAGCAGTCGTAGCAGCTCATCTTCTAGATCCCTCAAGAACTCTCGATTCTCTCTGTCGTCCTTCGTCCACAACGCCAGATCGCCGCGCCGTCCCGCGCGCGCTTCCTCCTAGACCTAGGCGGCACTCCGGTGGTCGGAGCCCTAACCGTGGGTCTCATGATCGCCTACATCCTCGACTCTCTGAACTTCAAGTCCGGCTCCTTCTTCGCCGTATGGTTCTCCCTCAGCTCCGCCGGTGCCAACGACGTCGTCGTCGATTTGTGTTGAAAACAAAATATTGGTGGGTTATTCAGTCGTCTTCCTCCCGACGAGCCTCCACCAGTTCCCATCTTAATTGTCGGCTCCTGCTCCGGCTTCGACAACCTCCTTCTCCATTGCCGACTTCCCCCTCACCTCCAGATCAGCCAGATCGAGAGTCAAATATGGGATTTGATAGAGAGATTCGGATTTGAGTTTTCAACTCAATTTCAGGTATAAAATACCTTCACAGCCGCCTCTTCCTCACCACCCTCCACGACCTCGCTTCCTCCAGCTTCGCCGGTGCCAACGACGTCATCGTCGATTTGTGTTGAGAACAAAATATTGGTGGGTTAAAAGAAACAATGATGATTTGGTGGTTTGAGTTGTTATGGGTGATTGAAAGCTTCAAAATTGCAGGCATGTTACACTTCCAGATCCAAATGAGAAGGGAAATAAGAAAGTGTTGACTGTTGACTAAGAAGTGTCCAGAAGGGTAATTTAGTCATATTGTAATTTTTTTGACGAAAATATAACAGTAACGGAGGGAGGGGGCAAATTGGTCCAAAAATACATGTTCAGGGACCAAATTCTATTGTTTTTTTGTCCGGGGACCAAAACATTGATTTTCGACATGTCCAGGGACCAAACATTATATTAATCCTTTCATTTAGGACCATTAATTTTGTGGACATTTCATGTAACTACAAATTGGTTGCCAAATGATAAAAATGCCATTAATGAAGACATATTTAATCCGACCTAATTTTTTTTAAAAAAACTGATGCCAAGGTTTGACATTAACATTGATTTCACAGTTTATTCAAATTAAAAAAAATTCAAAAAAGCTGATGCCAAGGCTTGACATCAAGTGGATTTTTTTTTTTAATAAGACTGATGCCAAGATTTGACATTAGCATTGATTTCACAGTTTATTCAAAAAAAAATTCAAAAAAACTGATGTCAAAAAGCTGATGCCAAGGCTTGGCATCAGGTGAAAAAAATTCAAAAAAGCTTATGCCAAGGTTTGACATCAGCATTGATTTCACAGTTTATTCAAACCAAAAAAATTCAAAAAAACTGATGCCAAGGCTTGGCAACAGGTGAAAAAAAAATCAAAAAAATTGATGCCAAGGTTTGGCATCAGCGTTGATTTTACATTTTATTCAAACAAAAAAAAAATTCAAAAAAGTTGATGACAAAGCTTGGCATTAGGTGAAAAAAAATCCAATAATCCAGGCATCAGGTTGCTGATGCCAAATGCTCCTGATATCAGGTTGACAAACCCATTCTTCATCTTCTCTAGACCAACGAGCAATCCAGCTCCTTCTCAAAATCCCCAAACCCCAGCGACCTTCGCCATCCCCAAATCTTCTACAGCACAAAAAGCCGCTGACCTTGTCTTTTTCCCAATTACCTTTGCCCAAATTCTCTGCACCCAGCAACCTAGTTGACCCCCCATGGCCAACCGCCTACTCTCCAACATATCTCCCAGCTCTCTTCTCCAATCCGCCATAACCACCGGTGAAATCCCCCCCCCCCCAATTCCCATCTCTACCCTTCTCCCAAACAAGCTCCACCTCCCTTCCCTGTAGGTGAGTCCAATATTTAGAATGGAAAAAGAAGTAGAATTAGATTTTGGTCCTCTGTGGTTGAAACCAATGCTTAAAGTTGATTAATTCGTCACCTGTCCATCGTCCTCCTCCGAAGATGAGCTTGAACTAGAGTTCGACCGTTGATGCCTATGCCTGTCCGATTCTGCTGCTCTAGCAACCGCACCTGGTAACAAAAAGACTAACCATTGCCCCAACACCACGCTTAGCGTAGTCAGTTTGTGTCGATGTAGGTATAGGTGTCGCATGGCTGGTGATACCAACACCAACAGTACTGGTGGCAATGCCGGTGAGGTGAAGTAAGCATCGGAGACATAACCAAATCCTCCATCTTCTTCTTCGACAAACACTTCTGTTACGCTGATATCCTTCCTCCTCCAAGAGGTTCAACATTTCCATTCACTTATATTTGTGTGTGCGCTTACAAACTTTTGGTTTTTTCAATTTCAATTCTCATCCAATCAGATCCGAGCGAGAATCGAAGTAGCTGTCATCAATTTTCTTAAGATACTAAACTCATTTCAATCTTTTTCTCAAAATCACTTGCATTTACCTTTACATTAGCTTTTACTGCTTATCTCTTTCTGATCGACTCCCCAAAATCAAATTGGGGAAACGATTAAGAGAAAAGGATATGTGAGGCCAAACTTAGGGCGGTGCCAGTGACAGAGGTGGTGGTGGGGGTTGTATTTGACCGGAGAATGATGATGGAAAAGGAAGAGAGAGAAAGACCTATCATGTTTGTGTTTTTGCTTCTCTGGGTTGGAGGGTGGATAAATACACGAAAAATCAAAATAACCAAGTTACAGAGTTACAGACTTAGACATAAAGGGCAGTGACGCACTTTCGCCCCAAAACTGTACCTAAAACATATGTCCAAAAAATAGCTGGATTTATTTGAAAAAATGTTTTAAAAAATGTACCGGCTTGTAGTTTACATGGGAATGAAACGATTGAAAACTTTAGATAGTGGATCGACCCGTAATTTCTCATATATATATATATATATATATTTTTTCTTTGGGCAATATTCGGGCCGGTTCACTTTCTCAAATTTCTAATAGCTAAACTACATATTTTTTAAAACCAGAAAAAGTCACTTTTGAACGCAAAAAGACTGTGATACCCTTAATGAGCAATAAATGCGCTACGTTAAGTCAAGTTTATATATCGCGGTGCAAAGTTTATAAAGTGCAAGTTTATGTATCACGGTGCAAAATTTCTTTCATCAATTAATTTTACATATTTTTGCATTGTGATTCAAAGATTTATTTTTTAAATATTGTTTACAGCAAGTTTATATGTTGCAGTGCAAAGTTTAGAAAGTGCAAATTTATTTATCGTGGTGCAAAGTTTCCTTTATAAATTAATTTTACATATTTTTGCACCGCGTTTTGCAAATATATTCACCGCGATTCAAAGATTTTGAAAGATATATCGTGCTGTACATATATTGTTAATCAGTGTTCAAAGCAATTAATATTTATTAGTTTTTGTATTATTTAAGTTTTAATAGAAAAATTGAAGTAAATTTATATTTGTATTGCGGTACAACTTTTTATATATAAGTTTTATATTGCGATATATAAAAACTATACACCGCGATAAAAAAAAAAAAAAAAAAAAAAACTCAGAGTTAATTGCAATACTCTCCCCAGCAGAAGAATTGGACTAGAAATGAATTTGGATAAATTGTGGGCCGCTCCTTTTTCTAAATTTTCAACCTTGACTCCACGGAAGGAGTGAGGGGGACTGTGTTTTGCATTGGTGGACAGGACTACGGATGAAAAATCCTTCCATCAACGAAATAATATATGACAGCTTAAATAATAAATGAAAATGGGGTTGGTGTGCAGCTCAATCCTACAATTTTCCTTTTCATATTTTCTTTTGTCTTGATATCAATCCATTTCTAAAGAAAGCTACGACTAGATCATAGCCGACACCACTGATCCTTTTTTAGTAATAATAATAATAATAAATAAACTGTTTTTCTTAATTGTGATGCGTTGATTTAGCTCACGATGCATCTATTTGGTTCCTATACATTGATTTGGAATTTAATACATCAATTTAGTATTAAAATACATAAGTAATTTTCGATGCAAAAATTGGATTTTGCAATGCAAGTATTAAGTTATTTTGGTTGAATTCTCGGATTTTGGAAAGATTATTTAAAGGAAATTTTTGTTAAGTTAGGACTATTGTCGGAGATCCATGATTTAGTATGGGACTTGAGATTTGCTAGCCATGAAAACAATCTTGTCTTGATCACCAGATTCGATTATGTCCTTCCACTTCTTTGATTAATCGCGATAGCCGATAGTAGGAAAAACTGGAATTCTAACTTGTACTCGAGCTGACATATATCTCCTCGGTCTATGATCCTATTCTTGCTGGAAAATTTGCCCCTTTATGGCTATATCTATAGCCTAGCAGACATTCAACTATTCTTAGGTCTCCTTCCCCTTCGATGATTTGATAATAGGGCGATGCCACATAAGAAGGACTAATTGAATTTAAGGCAGAAGAGAAGGAAGAAACATAGGAACTAAGTTTCACCTTCGAGGACGGGACTACGGATGCAAAATCCTGCCTTTAAGAACAAGACATGGCAATTTAAGGCTTTAAGCATAATGAATGATAATGAAGGTAAGGTGCAACTCTATCCTACGATTTTCCTTTTCATATCTTCTTTTTTGTCTTGATATCAATCCATTTATAAGAGAAAGCTTAGACTAGATCATAGCCAACACCGTCGTACCTTTTTGAACAATAATAACTACTCGTTTAAAGCAAAATATATGGATACATAGAATTGTGATGCAATGCACCCCTAATCTGATTTCATTAAGGATATACTTGTCGTTTCACTCATAAAGTGCATTTTACAGATTAAATAAAATTATAGAGGATTTTAAAGATTGAAAATTGGGTGGAAGGGACTAGCCTGGTTATCCTCCAAGAAATTATGTAAAATCTAGGTCTAAATAAGCCTTTTGAAGTTGTTAGAATTGGAGGCCCTTTTGTGGCAGCCTTCTACCAATTCCAAGCCAAGCTCAAAGACTGGCCCATCCTCCTGCTGACCCTAGCCGCCGCCCAGCCCATTCTCTTTGTGCCTTGGAGAACCGGTTACCCTCCCTTTCCTTTATTTGGTTCCTTTAATTTCTCCATTGATTGACTTTGACCATTGATATATATATATATACTCTCTTTATTCGGCAGTCTCCTTGGTGTGTGAGTGAAAGACAGTGAGCAATTCTTGTGAGAAAAAAGGCTACAGCCCCCACCTTTCCTCATTTTCTTCTCTGTGAAGGCGTGAGTGACTCTCTCCCTCTCTCTGTGAGTTGGTGGTATTCTCCGGTTATCTCTTTCGTGGGTGCTCTGAGGTGTTGG
>CM028382.1:96314223-96344223 GCA_013146195.2 Codonopsis lanceolata | reverse complement strand
TCTCCTAAGCTTCTATGAAGTCAAGAAGGAAGATAAGCCTCAAGTCAATCCAATCAAGTATATCGATCATCTCTACCGTAAAAAAATCCATGTGCTTTATCCAATCACTCCCAATCTCTATGCCGAGGACCAAATTGTAAACTATGGCAAGTACTGTGATCTCATGCCTCTTCGCTGGAATCAATTCTATCTTTCTTGTGACAGATTTGTCCAAGATGAAGTCATCTTCACCATATGGAAAATTTATAACTGAGTTCTAGGTTTACATCCCCTAGCTTACTGCTACTGATCCCTATCTTCAAGGGCGGTTAGCTCATCCCGAAGATGATCAGGTTAATCAAGTATGGATTACTCCTACGATAGCCCAGTCAAACTTGCACAGATTCATCGCCTAGCACTCAAATGCAATGAAGATGTAGTGATTAAGGCCAAACATAACCAGCTTGCTCTCCAACAAAGCTTCTCTTCTAAGCCTGGTGATGTCTCTACCTCTCAACCCTATGAACCTCCAGTCCCACAGATGATCAACCTCACTCCAATCCTACCAACACAACAAGCTGACACTTATCTACCAGTTGACATGCAAACAGATGAACCACCATGTCATCCTCTTTGGACCCATCTACCGATGCTCCCCCAAACGATAAATGTTGCCTTAATTTCTCCCTTAACCATACTTTTGAACAAACCCATTGATACTCAAGATCCTCTATCCATGGTTCTAATTAACTGATGCTGCTAAGGTTGCTGCTATTACACCTGACACCTTTGTTACTGCTCCTCAAATTCAACCAACTACTCCAGTACATATGATCTCTTCTGGTTCCAATACTCACAACATTGGAGTTCAGACCTCGTTCTCTTCTTTGTCTTCATCCTTTTCAGCTGACTCTAAATCAATCGAAGTAGGAGCAACAAGTGATGAGGAACATTCTGTCACTATCTCTACAGACCCAGTAATGCACTCCTCTCTCCAACCCAAAAATTGGTTCAACAGAAAAAGCAATACCAACATTCTATTATCAGCTTAGCCATGTCCAAGCCAACTGGTAAAAAAATAGTTTTTGAAGACATCTCTCAAGAGCCTCAATCATCTGCCTCTCTATCTCCTATGTCTGATCTCTCCCTTCCTCTATCTGAAGAGGAGGGATTTGTTACCTACAATATTTTTCTTGAGGCTACTCCATCTCCTCCTCCAAACTTTGCTATTTATCATTCTGCTCTTCCTCCCGTGCAAATCTATCTGGCTGACAAACTGGATATTTATCATGTCCATCAACTTCACATGAAAGTTGCCCTCAAAGTTCTCTCTCAACAATTCCAAGACATCCAACTCCAGGTTGCTTCAATTCTTCCTAATCTAAGGGAGATCATTACCATATAAGTTAAGGCTGCTGTTGCTACTGGAGCCCCTCAAGAAGCCACAATGAAATACTAGGGCTTTAAGTGTTTAGTGAAGATGTCCATGTTCCAACTGATCCTCCCTCAAATGAAAATGTACAAGTTTAGCCAGCTGACATCCTTCTAGCTCAGCCAGCTCAATGCATTCCAGAAGAAGGATCTGGATCCTCTCAAGATTGAATCAAATTCTCTCAAACTCTTTAAATTCATGTCATAAACTGATTTAAGTACTTATCTTTCAAACTATCTCTATTTTGGGTTATGATTCATCTAACCTCTTGTCTATCCCTTTTATTTCTCTGCTCAAGTGAATGGATTTAAACAAATAGGAGGAAATTGTTGAAATATGCATATTTAGATTTTCTTAAAACCATTAAGGCTAATACATATTAAGTACTAGATAACATTGAACTTAAGTTAATATTTAGCTGACCTATGTCAGCTAGAAAATTGCTTCTATGTCAGCATGTTTCCTTTTATGGAAAAATATTATTAGTACTAACAGATTTCTTTGTTTGTGCTTTGTAAGAAACCTCTCTTAGTTAGCTCTATCTTACAGTATCTATGAAAAATCTTGTAAGATATATACTCTCGAATTATTAGAGCTTTTCAAATTTCAAATGTGTTTCTAACGGATTGTAGTTCAAGAATCTCTATATATATTCACAAGAACCACTTGAAAAAGCAAATGAAGCATATATATATTCACAAGAACCACTTGAAAAAGCAAATGAAGCATTCGTACTGCCTCAAGCAGAATACTCACTTGAAGTGTCTTATCCTTAAACTTTAGCTAGATAGTCATAAACTATTATTCTTTTTTAGTTATTGTTTTAGATAATCAGTGTTCTAATATTCTTTACTTCTTTCAATTCATAAGGAACCATTAGATTGTCCCACGAGTGTGATTGACTTTCAATCATACTCAGCTCCCCAAATATCGGTCTTTGTTGTACACTAATCCATTAGTGATCACCTAAATTATTAATAATATTAGTCCACTTAAAAAATTCAAGTTTGACCAACTTAGTAGTAGACGTAGCAGTTTACACTGTGAACCACTTTAACTGTTTTGTCTTTTATTCATCAGCTTACACAAACTGTCTTAACATTTAAGCAGCCTCAATCTACTTAAGTGTTAGCCAGTCAGTTTCACCAATTGATTACTTAGTTGTTTTGTAAATTGTTTTTCAGTTCATTCTTTATAACTTGTAATCTTTCAAAAGCTTCTAAAATCGTGTCAGCAAGTTGACCTATATTATCTTTCCTGCTGACAGCGTCAGCTTCTCTCTTAAAGGAATCCTCAATTCATCAGTTAGCTACACTACATCAGCTAACTGACAAAAGTTGTATTTTCCACTTCAACTTTTGATGTTTTTCAAAACAACCCTCATAGTTTTAAAAAGCTACTCATCCCCCTCTAACCTTATTTGTTGCCAACTGGACTTACAGTTGTGCTGCCATCTCTGTCATCTCTCTCCGCTCGAACCGCAACCTTCATCATTCAGCAATATTCAGTCCACTAGCAGTCGTTTCTTCTTCCATCGTCGGTCAACTTCTCCCATCTCTGACGCAACCAATGTAGAAAATTTGTTCAAAAACTAAAAAAAAAGAAAGGAAGACACTCCATATAGTAGGCGGGATTAACCAGTCGTACAATGTATTCATAAGCGTATGCACCATTACCATACCCTTTCAACTCCACATCTCTTTATAGTCCACCGCAGAACCGTCTTGTACTAAAGATGGAATATCAACTGGATATTTTAAAGAGATAATTTTTCCTTCTTCCATCCCTCTCTCTGATCAAGCCACAAAAAGGGGGGCATCGGCGCGTGACTGGTCCGTGACGTCGTGGATGGATATCTGGCCATTAAATCTGTAAAATAGAACACCGTGAGTGGGTGGGGGTGTTCCCCCAAAACCCTCCGGTGTGATAATCAGTATAATCTTTATGAGAATGATAAATAAAATGAGATTGCATTTTGGTTTGGGTATCTAACCGGAAGGGAGAGAGAGGTTGAGAGAGCTCCTCTTAGTTTTTCCCTGCCTTCAGAAATAAATGGAGAGGCTGCCCTTTTAGGAAGAATTCTCTTCCTTTATATATGATGAACCTTTTGTTTGCTGTTGGGCTTGTGCCCTATCTTGGATGAGGGCTTAGACTTTCTTTTGGGTACGGGCTTGGCCCAATGAATACTCTGTGTGCTATATTTTCGGGCCCATTATTTCGGTGTACATCACTCTCTAACTTCTCTCTTCTTACAACTACCATTAATGAAGGCATACAACTTTCTCTTTCTAAATTTCACTTTCTCTCTTTACCTGTTATCTGTGTCGTTGTTATCCCCTAACTTATGCATAATTTTTGTTGCAGAGAATAAAATTCGTGATGAATCTGTCAATTGCAACTCTGTTCGCTTCAACTTTTCTCTTCGTCTACTCGTCAGCTCTCAAGGTCACCTTCTCCCTAACTTTGTTTCTGTTTGGTGTGCCTAGTCTCTCTCCATTTTCTCATCTTGCTCCGATTTTCTCTCTAACCTCAGCCGGCCCCTTCTCTGGATGAAGCTTCTCCCCTTCTGATATTTAGGACCCTCCGCCACCTCTGGTCACCCCTTTCAGATCGATCAAGTAACACTCAAGCTACACTCTATAGGCCCATATCTCTCCCCGATCTAGCCCTCTTTCTCATTCCAGCCATCCATGCGCCAACTCTAGGAAAAAGTAACCTTGTCTTTGTTTGATGAATTCGGTGGTGGTGGGTTTGATTACGTTAATAGGGGTTGACCGACGGTTGGAGAAGATGACACATTATTATTATTATTATTTTATAATTTTTTTTTTATATTTTCAATAGAGATGGACAAAATTACTCTTTATTAAATACCTTCGTTAGTTTATATCAATAGCTTTGTTACAAAATTTGATAAGATATTAACGGTAAGGACCACATCTCACACAATTATTAAGTTCATTGGTCATATTAAAAATATTATAAATTAATTATCAAATTGATTACATACTAATAATACGATAGTTATTTTTATAATTTTCTCAGAGTTTGAGATGCAAAAGTTTATTGTCAATTAGATTAAATTTGTGTCACTCATAATAGGTAATTTTAAAATGAATATGGTAGTATGGGACGTATGCATAGGCTAAGGGACCATGCCCCCCTAAAAATTATATTTCCATCAGACCCCTATTAATTAAATCTATCAAAAGGGTGGGAAATATAAAGTAAAATGTGAGAGAATAAGGGTTAAATTATGGTCAATGAAATTAATATTGGTATGACTGATTTATTTTGTCTTTTACTATTAAAAAAATACTTATACGGAGTACTAATTTAAATTTAACCAAGTAATTTATATTTATTCAAAGTACATAATAACTTGCCCCCAAAGTCAATTTTTTAGATGTGACACCGCATAGCTGAGCATGAGAGGTGCACATTCCTTGCGAGGAATGAAATATCATTTTTTTCAATTTTTAAATTATCGTTTTCATTTTGTTTTAAAATATTGATGAAATTATATATTTTATTAATATTTATAATACAATTAATTATTTTAAAAAAAAATTATATAACAAATCAAAGAGGATAATAATTTAAAAACGAAAAGTAAGTCAAATCAAGGAGCCTTCAAACTAATCTGAACAATTCACCATTTAATTTGTGGGACAAAAGAAAATACAAATATTGGAGCGTGAATGTCCAAGTTTTGCAAGATTTTCCACAACTGGTTTCCCTTTCCTGAGATTGGGGCCAAAATATGACAACATATAGGTTATGTCTTATACCTCATAATGAAAGATCGGAATCAATTGAATGAAAACAATTAAACTCCCTCCTCGTTTCGGATGAAAAATCTCTGTTTGAAAGTTAATTTTTAAAGAAAATATCATTTTTAATAGTCCATAACCAATAAAATGACATGTTTATACCTTAATTTTTAAAAATAAAATCTTTAAGTTAAACATTCCAAAAATAAATAATGAACTCTTTGTTCGAAACGAAAAAAAATATTTATTTAAAATTAACAAGGTTTTGCATGAGCTTCGTGTCACGGACTTAGAGTTTTTTCCCTAACTCTGCCCAATCCGTGTGGTACTAAGATAATTTTGTTATTCCTAATCAGACTTACTCCACTCTTGCTTACCAACTTTTCTCAAATCCTTAAGTTATGTAACAATCTCACCTACTAGGATTCACACCTATTTGAAGGCATTAAGTTAGAAATAAGAGAACATTTAAAAAGACTCGAAAGAAGAAAACAAATGTTTATTGAACTCTCCAAAATTGTCTTGTTACAAATGAGGCATCACATATTTATAGACTATCACACTTAATCTACAAGCTTCTAGGATATTCTATACAAGTCTAGGATATTCTTATCATTTCCTAGAATTCTATTATATTCTACTACATTCTATTATATACTAGAGAGTTCTTATAACTTCTAGAATATTTTGGAGTACTTCTAGAACATATTAGAGGACTCCAAAAATCTCCCTAATACTTCAAAAAATTCTAGGTGCGGAGGTGACATTGGGCTCCGAACAACATGCGAGTTACAAACATTATATTTGGCTACAAGATTTTAATCTTTTTGTCTTTGGTCAATATAACATCAATTCATTGACTCCAGTTAACCTAAAGAAATCAAAAGCTCCAAATATAACCTACTTCAACTTTCAAGTGTCTTTAATATGTCACACTGGTCAGTGGTCCAAATAAAAGAATAGACATAAATCCTCAAATGTTGTTCAAGAAAGCCCTAGGACACGCGATCGCTCCCTTTCAATTCTGATTCATCATTTTGATAAGTCTAAGTGGTGCATTTATGTTTTTAGTTTTTACCCCTTAAATTCATTGTTGAAAGGAAAAAAGACTAGTACATTTATTTCCACGAGTTAATAATTTTGGTGTTAATTATTAGGTATCCACGAATACGAATATAAATATGAATACGATACAAGTGGTGTTGGTGTAGTTAGTATTAGTATATGTATCATTGATACAGTTTAAATATAAGATCAGTGTAATATATTTTTGGAATAAACAAAGTTTAAAATTAAAAGGATGATTCAAATAAAATCCACAATTAGCTTTTATATGTAATTGTGGAGGGGTAATTCAAGCAAAACTCTTAACTAAAGGGTTCATATATAACTCACATATAATTATGAATCAATCTGATCCATCGACTATGTTTGATATAATTTGATCAAAACACCGTTGGGTAACATCATTGAAATGTGATTGATTGCGTAACATCACGGGTACTCCTGCTCCTAGTCTAGTACAAGTGTACATGTGTGTGTTTTTCTTTTTAATGTGTATCATGTATGGGGGTGACAGCCAGCCTAGGCCACATCTCCACACAGTTCAATAACATGTACTAGTATGAGATTTTTTGGCAAAAACAACCCCCTTCATTTACTCATCATCACACAAACAAACGGAATCACATTCACATATCCCACAACTGTCACACAGATGCTGACATGTATTTTTATGACAACTTCACAACCAAAATACAAAGAAAACCTTTGTATGCCATTTGCATAAACTCAATTGCCCTACCCCTTAACTTATTTCCCTTTGATTTTTTTTTTTTTTGATCGACCGTGTTTGTATGTGAACATTCAACTTTGATTTCGGTAAGATTCATTGTTATTCCGGGTCGATCCTCTTTCCTAAATTTGTAATCACAACAGTGCCTTATTTTTGTTTTCAACCGTATACATCCATTTTTAGTTAATTTCTTCCTTAAAATGCTCACTGTTCTCAATTGCTCTCATTTCTTTCTTCCTTCCTTCGTCTCTCTCTTCTCTCTCTCATTTGAAACTACATCGAAGAAGTTTTTTTGATATCCCACCTCATAGTCTGAGGAATCTCCCTTCGTCTGATGTGTACAAAAAAGAGACGTGATCTCCTTCCTCCCTTTCTAGTTCACATCTTGTTATCCCTTCTTCCTGGTCGAGATTTGAGTCCCAACTATTGAATTTGAAAAGACAATGCATTCTAGGTCATTTTCTCCATAAATTTTTCATATCGGATGAACCACAAGACCCACCATATATCAAATCGAAGCTTTATATGAAATCTACATGACTCACTAGGTTTACCCTATAACGTCCTCGTTGTAAGGTCAAAATACGATATTTAAGCATTGTTTTGGGCTTGATAATTTTTCCAATGCCTATTTTTTGCACACATATTGGGGGGGCAATGTTCAATTTATTCATTTAGACGTCAATTTTGTTCATTTTGATTCCCAACTTTGTTGATGTTTGGTGGCAGTATTTAATTTATTCATTCTAACGTCAATTTTGTCAATTATGATGCCCAATTATGTTCATATTTAGTGGCAGTGTTCAATTTTGTCAATTTTGATCCCCAACTTTATTGATATTTGGTGGCAGTGTTTAATTTATCCACTCTGATGCCAATTTTTTCTATTACGATGTCTAACTATATTGATATTTTGTGACAGTGTTCAATTTTGTCAATTTCGATGCCCAATTTTTCTATTGTGATGCCCCAATTCGGTTAAGATTTTTACAATGCGATGCCTAAAATTGAAAAGACTACAAATGTATTTTACGATGCCCAATGTTTTCATTGCGATGCCCAAATTTTGGCAGTGGTTTTTTGCATTTTGATGCCCAAATTTTGATAGATTTCAATTATGCATTGTGATGCCCAATGTTTTCATTCCGATGCCCAAATTTGGGCAGTGACTTTTGAATTTCGATGCCCAAATTTTGACATATTTCAATTATGCAATGCAATGCCTAATCTTTTTCATTCTGATGCCAAAATTGGGTAGAGGCTTTTTGAATTTCGATGATCAAACTTTGACAGATTTCAATTGTGCATTACAATTCCTAATGTTTTCATTCTGATGCACAAATTTGGGCATTGACTTTGTCCGTGCACGTTTTCCTTCACTAAGGTATCTTCATCATTTTATCCTCAAAAGTGTACTTAAGCGGTTGAAAAAAAATCATGGACTTTTCCGGTTATAATTTAATCACAGGGGACAGACCAGAATTTCTCCCAAATATATTTGTTGATTCAGATTAGCACATTTTTTTAGAATAATTGCGGGTCGGTCCACTTTCCAAAGTATTCAATAGCTTTAATCCCAAGTTTTCAAGCCGAAAAAGGACACTTTTAGGGGCAAAAAATCTACGATACCCTTAATGAACATGAGGCGCGCTACGTAAATGCATCGCGGAGCATTAACTATTGAACCGCGACGCATTAATTTTATTGCATTAAATTTTGCACCGGATGAATCCGTTTATTTAGCTAGTCTATTTTTACACCACCATACATCAATATTTAAACCGTGATGCATCAATTTTATTCCATTAATTTTTGCACCGTGATGCATATGTTTAATTGCCTAGTCTAATTCCACTGCGATCCATCAATGTTTGCATCATGATGAATCAATTTAATCAGATATTTTTGCACCACGATATAAAATCGTAATAAACAAGACCATGTCCCCAGCCTTCTTTCCTTCTCCTCCGTCGTAAGCCTTCTTATTCCTCATCCTTCGCCTTCGTCACTACTGTAAAAATCCTCCAACCCATCACATTTTTATCAGGTCGATCCCCGTTTCGTTGTGCAACAATGGTGATTTTTTAATCTAATGTGTTTGTCTGATGTTGAAGGAGACGGTGGCATTTTCAGAAAAGGGACCGGCCATAAGATTACCCTATTTTTTTAGGAATAATTACGAGCTGGTACCATTTAGTAAAATTGTAACCGCTTAGCAACCATATTTTTTAAAAACCACAAAAGTGTATTTTCATTAATTTTTTTCCTAAAATACTCTTACCCACCTGCTACTTTTTTCTATCTCTCTTCTTCTCCCTCCTCTTCTAAGATCTGTTGTCATTTCAAAACCCTCAATATGTTACTAAAAGAGCTATTGAAAGAAAAACGTATCGCAGGAACAAAGCATGTTTGAAGTAGAATTTTGAGTTTTGAGTTTTGAGAAAGCCCAGACGATTAAATCCATCCAAGAGAGTCTCAATTCCAGGTATATTACCATAACATGTTGAGGATTCTAAAAGCTTTGGGAAGAAAATGGGATATTAAAGGTGTTAGTTGTCAGTTTTGAGGAAGAATCCGTCGATTATGACATAACTTTTTATTCCTGAAGAACCACGTGACCCACAATATGTCAAATTGAAGCTCTCGATGAGTTCTACAAAACTCATCAAGTTTACCCCGTGATATCTTTGTTTTAAGGCAAAAAAAAACGTTGTTTAAGCACTATTTTGGACTTCGGATGTTTTTTCGATGCCCAATTTTTGCATTCCAATGCCCAGATTTAAGTTGTGATTTTTGCATTTCAATGCCCAATTAACTTTGACAAATTTAAATTGTACATTGCGATATCCCAATGTTTTTTCATTCCGATACCAAAATTTGGGCAGTGACTTTTTGAAATTCGATGCCCAAATTTTTTGTAAATTTCAATAATGCATTGCGATGCACAATGTTTTCATTATGATGCCCAAATTTGGGTAGTGGCTTTTTGAATTTCGATGGCCAAATTTTGATAGATTTCAATTGTGCACTGCGATACCCAATGTTTTAATCCGATGCCCAAATTTGGGCAATGGTTTTTGAATTTTGATGCCCAAATTTTGACAAATTTCAATTGTGCATTGCGATGCTTAATGTTTTCATTCTGATGCCCAAATTTGGGCAGTGGATTTTTGAATTTCGAAGTCCAAATTTTGACAGATTCCAATTGTGCATTGTGATGTCCAATGTTTTCATTCCAATGCCCAAATTTTGTCAGTGGCTTTTTGAATTTCGACGCCCAAATTTTGACAGATTTCAATTGTGCATCGCGATGCCCAATGTTTTCATTCTAATCCCCAAATTTGGCAGTGGCTTTATCCGCGCATCTTTCCTTCATTAAGAGTATCTTCGTCATTTTTTCCTCAAAAGTGTACTTTAGTGATTTAAAACAAATATATGAGACATTTCCGATTATTATTTCATCACAAAGGATCGGCCTGAATTTCTCCCTCTTTTTAACGGTTGGTTGATTGGTTAGCTTTTTTATGCCAAAAGTTGGATTATCCCAACTTGCTAGAGCGGTATATAGGCCCAGAAATCGCCTAATGGGCCGGTCAAACATGTGTTCATCGCATGCCTATGTCATACCTCCAGCTAGAGATGTCAAGGTGGGTTGGTAGAGCAAGCCAACCCACAACCCACTTCAACCTGCCATTTGGCGGGACAGGGCGAGCCAACCCAAAAAAGTAGCGGGCCTAAGAAATACCAATTCAACCCACCTCTTTTTGGTTATGGGGCGAGCTATCCCAATGAGCCCAAACCATTTTGACAACTCTAGGCGAGATAACCCACATCCCACTTCAACCCGCCATTTGGCAGGACGGGGCGAGCTTGCCCAAAAAAGTTACGGGCCTAAGAAATACAAACTCAACCCACCTCTTTTAATGTAACGGGGCAGGTTAGCCCAACGAGCCTAACCCATTTTGACAGCTCCACCTCCAGCTAGTCTCATAGTTTAATGTGTCCTACTTGTACCCTCCCAGACTCCTAGTTCGGTCGTAGAAAAGCCACGTCAAACCCAAAGCTTGGGTCGTGACTCTTACGCATCATTGGGTTGTATCGTGTCGTGTTCAGGTCATGTCTTCGTTCGGCCGTGACTTAAGAGGGTCATACCTTGAATTGAGTATTTCAAACATAACATGAAGGGACACTTTACAAAATATTTAACATCAAAAGTTCTTTATATTTTTATTTAAACAACAAAAGACACTTTTAGGGTGAAATAACGAATATACCCTTAATGGAAAAAAAGCCAGTTTGTGCATTAGAAAATAAAAATTGTGCATTGAGATTTACTTTTGTATTTTAATTCCAAATTGTGTATCGGAAATCTTAAATTATGCATCAGAATTTTCTTATGGGTAATCCAGTTTGTGTGTATCGGGATTTACTTTTATATTATAATTCCAAATTATGCATCGTAAATCCAGAATTGTGCATTATGTGTAATCCAATTTGTGCATCGGAAAATAAAAATTGTGCATCGAGATATACTTTTGTACTCTATTTCCAAATTGATGCATTGCAATTTCAAATAGTTGCTTCGTGGATCCAAATCGATGCTTGTTACTATCCTCTTAGTGGTTCCTTATGCAAATTTTCTTTTTGATTAGAGAAATATGTTTATTGCTTCCTGTTTGATTGGCAGTGAAAGTGTTGATGAATGACTGGATGAATTTGAGTCATCACATGATTATTTTCATCTATCTAGCGGGGTCTCACTTGAGGAATTAAAAGCAGCTAATGCCTTAAATTGTGCATCATTTTTTCGTTTCTTCGTCATTGTTGGGTGATCGATTAGAAGGAGCAGAATTTAATATACCAATATCTAGTCTTAAGTCTTTCGCTTCCCAATATGTGCTTGCATTTCAACAAGCTTATTAGCTCACTGCTTTGCAAGTCTCTAGGTATGAGGGGGTTAATAAAGGATCCCAAAAAAATCCATTTGTTTTTAGCCACACTTAAGTTGGTGAGTTAAGCCTTTACTACATCTTGTTTACGTCCTAGAATAAGTTAATGGGAGGAGAAGGTGGGGCATTTGAGGAAAAATTTAACCACAGTTTACTTACGGGGTTTCAAAAATAAAGTTGACCGGCCTACAATTTATCCTAAAATGAATTTCAACCAAAATATGTTTTAGTCTGAAAACGACAACACTTTTGTTGTAATTTTATATCACACTGCCCGGAACGAACCCGTATAAAAAAACGGATCGTTGAATAAATCAAAAATAAAACCACCTAACAACTAGCATATTAATACAAATAGCTAATTAATAAGTATCACCGGTAAAGCTTTTAGACCAATAAGTCTTTGTTCCTGCAAAACAAATATTAGTCTAGATAAATTAAAAGTAACTGAACGAAGGGAAGAAATTACAAGAAGAGTTTTGTTATAACGTCGTGACCTAAGAACAACTCACTTTCATTGACCACGAAGGTCTAGGCTACAAACTCTTCGGCTCAGACACCTTTCACCGACCCAAGTCCACTAGTGAACCCACTGTAATACCAGCAAGTATTAGCCAAGGAGAAAAGCTCCCAAAACTCCGCCCGACCAACACACTCCGACAACACCCACAAAAGAGATAACCGGAGAATACCACTAACTCACAGAGAGAGAGAGAAAGTCACGCACGCCTTCACAGAGAAGAAGAGGAGGAAAGGTGGGGCTATAGCCTTTTTCTCACAAGAATTGCTCACTGTCTTTCACTCATACACCAAGGAGGCTACCGAATAAAGGGAGTATATATATCAATGGTCAAAGTCAATCAAGGGAGAAATTAAAGGAACCAAAGAAAGGAAAGGGAGGGTAACCGGTTCTCCAAGGCACAAAAGAATGGGCTGGGCGGCGGCTAGGGTCACTAGGAGGATGGGCCAGTCTTTGGGCTTGACTTGGAATTGGTAGAAGACTGCCACAAAAGGGCTTGCAATTCTAACATTCTCCACCTTGGAACAAGTGTTGGCACACATACATGGACTCACAAGGACATAAATAAAGAAAGGTTCATCATCGCCTATCCATGCACTTGATCCAACACAAAGCAAGACCAAAACAAAGAAAAAACACTTAACTAATTAAACACAAAGCAAAATCACTCAAGACACCATGGCTGTTCACAAAGAATTGCCCATGGATTTCAAAGAAATTACCACCGCCAACACAAAGTAAGCAAATCTAACTTATTCTAACACCACTGTAAGAACAAGAAAGATACCACGACACACACCAAGTATGTCGAGGATTTTCGAGTAACCAAAACAAAGCATCAATCACAAGAATCAAAATCAAGTATTTTGAAACAAGATTGAATTTTAGTTACTACCAAAGGTTTTACCTTCCAATCGAATTGGGCAACTAGAGCAAGCTTAATCACAACCCCTTGTTTTCGAAAAAAAACCCCTTTTACAACCAACCTAGCTTTAAAAGAAACAGATTCAGCCACAAGAAAGGGCACCAAAGTCCAAGAATGGTTCACATGCAACGCATTAACATTATCCATTAAAACATTTAACCAATTACTAGGATTTTCATATTTTAAAGCACCATTATTGTAAATTTTGGGTTCATGCAAATTGTTAAAAGAATCAAGCATACAAAACACAAATAAGGAAATGTGAAAATTGTTATCAAAACTAGACAGCCTCCTAACAAAAGGTCTAGGTCTACCACTAGCAAGTTGATACGCACCTAATTTTCAAAACTATGAATTTTCATCACATTTTCTTCCTCCCCATTTTGTTCAAATTTTGTATCAACAATTTCAGGATTAACAAGCACAGTTTCAAGATTTTCTACAATTTCAGTTTGTACACAAGGGCTAACATCGAGAGACCTCAACACATAGGGTTGCTCCACCACAATTGGAACCGGGGGAAGGGGCACATCAATAGCAATTAAAGGTTGAGCAGGAAGCAAGTAAGGAAATTCGGTTTCGTCAAGCACTACATCCTTACAAATGAAAAGTCTCTCATCATTCTCATCTCTCAACCACAATCTATACTCTCTCACCCTCTCCGATTACCCTAAGAAAACTCAACGAACCGATCGAGGTTCAAGTTTGTTATTCTCTCGATGAACATAAGCAGCACAACCGAAAACATGTAAGTTTGAAAAATCAATTTCACTACCAAAAAACACAACTTCAGGATATCTACCATTAAACGGGATAGAAGGGGACCTATTGATCACATAGGCGGCGGTAACAACCGCATCTCCCCAAAAGCCTATGGGAAGACCCGACAAAGTAAGCATGACCCTCACTCGTTCTAACAAAGTTCTATTCATACGCTCGGCCAAATTGACAGGGAAAGATTTTTCATGATCAATCTCATTCTCAACATAGAATCTCTCGAATTCACCGCTACAGAATTCTAACCATTTATCCGTCCTAAGTTTCTTGATTTTCTTACCGGTTTGATTTTCGATCAAAAGTTTCCAAGTTTTAAACTTTTCAAAAACATCAAACTTTTCTTGCATAGGAAAAACTCAGACTTTCCTTAAAAAGTCATCAACAATAGATAAACAATATTTTTTCCCACCATGTGAGAGCACACACATAGAACCCCACACATCCGCATGAATCAACTCAAGATGATTTTTGAAAGAGAATTTTTCAAGAAAGGGAGGTGAAAAAATAACCCTTTGGTGTTTACAATTCACACAAGTATCACATAAAGGCACACAAGAAATCATATCATCACCAAAAGATTCATTTTTGTGAAAAATTTCTAAGCCTTTACTACTCAAATGTTCAAGCCTTTTA
Source organism: Codonopsis lanceolata (assembly GCA_013146195.2). Lineage (NCBI taxonomy): Eukaryota > Viridiplantae > Streptophyta > Magnoliopsida > Asterales > Campanulaceae > Codonopsis > Codonopsis lanceolata. The sequence goes on along the minus strand of CM028382.1, from coordinate 96,329,440 downwards.
CTCAACAAATCTGAATCTTCGTTCTTAAAAAAATTGTTTGATTTTCAGTAAAAGACACTAGGACAGCATTGCAAACATACAAACTCTTTTGTTTTTCAGCTTTGAAAATTACCAAATTGTCATTTGTAATTTTCATCATACTCTTACCCCATCTGCCCTCTAAACCATCATCTTCTAAACATGCATGCACAAGACATCAAATTGGTATTTAAATCGGGAACATGTTTTACATTTTTCAAAGTCAAAATATTTCTAGATTATAATTTCAAGCAAATATCGTCAATTCCAGCAACTTGACACGTTTCCTTATTAGCCAAAGAAACTTTTCCAGTTTTAACCTCTTTGTATGACGAAAACATGTTTTTATAAGGTGTCATGTGAGACATACATGCAGAATCAATTAGCCACTCATTTTCACATGCAGCAATAGAAGGCACAAAATTATTCAAAGTATCACACATGTCCTTTACCATAAAAACATCACAATGATCCTCACTCGAAGAGGCCAAATTACAGTTACTTTGCTCATTCGAATTCCAATTTTGACTTTTCTTTTTCGGATTAGTACAATCTCTTTAAAAATGCCCAATTTCACCATAATTGTAACAAGTTCTATGTTGTTGTCTAGAAACTGATCTACCCTTGCTTTCATTTTCAAAATTCTGCTTTTTCCCTTGATTTTTATTTTGATAATGTTTTTGTCCATCGTTTCTCTCAAGCGTCCTACCCCTCACCATGTGAATCTCACCGGTGTTTGATTTACCCTTATTAGCTTTCAAATCCAATTCTTTGCCTTTTAAACTAGATATTACCGTATCGAGTGTGATCTTATCCCTACCATACTTAATAACAGATTTCACGTTAGCATAAGAATCAGGTATAGCATTTAAAAGCACAATCGAATAGTAATCATCTACGTGTTCATCACAGGTTCGTTTTATGTCTTTTACCAATTTGGTAAAAACATCAATGTTATCTTCCATGTCTTTGCTAAGATCTAATTTAAAACTAAAAAAAATTTCTAGGAGATAAATTTTACTTGGCAATGTTTTTCCAAAATAAATTTGTTTCAATTCTTCCCAAAGACTCTTAGCATGTGCATGTTCACCACATTTCCGAAAAACCGATTCAAACAGGTTTAAGATAATCGATGAGTAGGCAGATTCATCTATTTTAGTTATGGTATCTTCAGAAGTGTCTTTAGCATATTTTAAAGTTATGACTTTGAAAACATTTTCTTTAATTAAAATACCTTTCATCTTCTTTTGCCACATAGAAAAATCAGTTTTTCCTTTAAAAGGTTCCAAAATATAATTAGATGAAGAACCCATTTAGAGAAACAACACAAAACCAACCAATCAAACCAAATCAGAATTTATAAGAAATTAAGATTTTTTTTAATCACCAAAAAAAAATTCAAGCAAGTAAATTCCAACCAAACGGTAGCAAACAATCAAATAAATAAATTACGAGACAATATATTTTTTAAAAGATTAAACACCAAAAAATAACGTAATTATTTCGAAATGAAAGAAGCTCACCAAATAAACTTTTAGAGTTACCGATTTTTGGATCGAAGGAGGCTCTACCGTTTCACGGTACGGAACGCGGGCTCTGATACCACTGTTGTGATTTTATATCACACTGCCCGGAACGAAGCCGTACAAAAAAAATGAAGCTTTGAATAAATCAAAAATATAACCTCCTAACAACTAGCCTATTAATACAAATAGCTAATTAATAAATATCACCGATAAAGCTTTTAGACCAATAAGCTTTTGTTCCTACAAAACAAATATTAGTCTAGATAAATTAAGAGTAACTGAACGGAGGGAAGAAAGGACAAGAAGAGTTTTGTTATAACGTCGTGACCTAAGCATGACTCGCCTTCATTGACCACGAAGGTCTAGGCTACAAACTCTTTGGCTCAGACACCTTTCACCGACTCAAGTCCACCGGTGAGCCCTGTGACGACCCGACCCGAATCCCAAGACGAGACCCCGAGGTCGTGCCGCCTAGAAAAAGGCACGTAATGAAAACAAATAGCAGATAGTGGGTAAGGCCATAACGGCGGTACGCCAAAAACTTTAACACATGCGGAAGCGTATAATAATTAAACAGTGGCGCCCGAGCTAACAAGCTCAAACTAACACAACCTTAGAGATAATGAATCCTTGGTCCAAAAATAAAATCATGTGACGCAACAATAGACACATATAACAATTTATGACAATTATATATCAAGTCATCGGCTGCGGCCGAACCCAATATTAAACTAAGTCTACAACTCTAGTCTAACATGCTTGACGGCTAAAAACATGCCGGATAATAAACATATTAAACAAACCAATACATGGTTAAAATATCTAAAGCATGAGCATAATAAATACATAAGACACGACTAACATATGTCGGCTCTCAAAACATTAAGTATTAATTAAACAAACGCATCAAGTCTTGCTACCCCACATAAAGTTTATATAACTTTATGTCCCGTCGTCCTTGCCAAAAGAAAAGAGTGCTAACATTACAAGGTAGCAACCTTGCCAAAGCTTCTTCAATGTAAAACGATAATCACTTCGATCCGCTCGCTCGGCTCGGATCTAGGGAAAACAATCAAAACAAATAGGAGTAAGTCATAAAGACTTAGCAAGTTACTAACATAACTTCCTGTCATGGCATCATGCTCAACAATAATAATTCATGCAATTGGCATAATATACATTTCATAAATAATCATGTCAAGGTATTCATACTTAACAATCTTGAATATCATGTTATCAACAAGTATAACATTTCATTAAATCAATCAATCATCATTTCATATCATACCATATTCACGTAGCACATTATTCACATATAGCACTCGTGAGTCAATTCATACAAAGGGATGTGATATCGTTACCCTTTATCCGCGCATGTCGCTCCTGCAAAAACATATGTCAAACTTATGTGTCCTCGATATCCCTTTCGTGGATATCGGCGTCCCAGACATTTCCCTTCGAGTTCGATAGTTATCAAAGTCATGTTTCCATACTACAACTAAGATCAACTACTTCCCTACCGTGGCCATCGATGAGGGTGTGTGCAATCGGCGTGGCGATCCATCAAAATCACGAATCTCACAATTCGTGAAGATGATGCATCGTCCGCCCAAAGACTCAACAAACCGACTCCAGCTGGACTCAAACTTCAAGCACACGTAATTCATATTCATATGCTCAAATAAGTAGGCATGTACTCTACAATCATCTAGTCATGCTTCTAATTCACAACTAGCACATAATCACATTAGAGATAAAATTAAGGCTCTAATCATCAAGTGTTCTTCATACACTTTAAAATGCTTGGAGGCTTAACCCCCATTAATACTACCCCAAAATTCGTAGGACTTAGGCTTATTACTCCTTAATGTCATACTAACCCAATGGTCAACTCCGTTGAGTCATAGTAAATCTTTCAAAATTAGGGTATAGAAGTCATTGGCCTCAATACTCTCATATGTCCATACTAACGTGATTAAATAGGTTACTAAGGTCATTAAACCCATAAAACCCCAATCAAATAATCAAGTATGAAACATAGAATCAAAGTCACAAACTAGGCATATACATTCTTGTCATTTCATCAAATATGCACCCAACACTTAAACAACAAAGTAGGGTGATTTATCATACATTACCACACATAAATAGCATCCTAAACATGGTTTACAACCTGTTTATAATCTGATCATACAACTAAATATTTAGCATTTAGCATGTACATGAACATAGCATCTCAACAAGTCTAACTATTTCATCAAACATGCTCCAAATGCTTAAACAACAAAGTAGGGTGATTTGTCATACATTATCACACATAAATAACATCTTAAACATGGTTTACAACCTGTTTATAACTTGTTTATAATCTGATCATACAATCAAAAATGTAACATCTAGCATATACGTGAACATAGCATCTCTACAAGCCTAGCTATTTCACCAAACATGCTCCTAATGCTTAAACAACAAGATTGAATGATTTATCATGCATTATCACACTTAAATAGCATTAAAATTATGATTTACAAACTGATCATAATCTGTTTACACAACCCAAAATACATCATTTAGCACATACAAGATCATGGCATCTCTACAAGCCTAACTATCTCATCAAATATGCTCCCAACACTTAAACAACAAAGTAGCATGATCTATCATACATTACTACACCTATATAACATTAAAATCATGGTTTATAATAGGTCTATAATCTGTTCATACAACCCAAATTCATCACATAGCATAAACTAGAACATGGCATCTCTACAAAGTCCTAAGTGCTCTCATTGACCTCATATAGCAAGATTGTTTTCCCTAGGGTCAATGAGGCTAAAATAAATAAGAAGAGATGTTGTAACTTACCTTAAACAAGCTTTACAAGTTGTACAAAAACGTCCATGCAAGGGTGGGTATGTGTTCTCCTTGCTCTCCTCTTCACTTCTATGGTTCGGTTTTGGAAATGGCTTCTTCAAAGCTTGGCCACCATTGATGAACACTCAAGAACCTTGTATAAACTCTCTATAACTCTCATGAAATGTTCAGCCACGAATTTGGAAGAGAATGACTGATTATGGTGGGTTTAGTGGAGGTAATGGTCATGCAATGGCTGAAGTGGGGTGGGGGAAGGTGTCCAATGCATGGCTTTGCATGTTGGATGTCTTTCTTTGCCATGTGTTGTACATGCATCCAAACCACTTAAAACTTGTCAAGCATGCATGAGATGATGTGTAGGACGAACTAGGGTGGGTTAGGTTGGGTTTGGGTGGGGTTTAGTTAGGCAAATTGGTGAAATGCCAAAAATTCCCGTAACCTGTCATCAGACCCCTTGCGGTCGCTTCCTCCTAGAATGATGCGAGCGCATCACTCTGTTGAACATAATATTTTCGTTTCGCTCCCTTGTAACTTCTACGTCTTTCCCCCTTGCACCCTCAAGTCCTCCAATGCACAAAATGGCCTAGAATTCAACCTTAAAGACCTCTAAAACATAATCAAGGCAAATCAAAGTTCAAACCTCAATCAAACATGTCTAAGAACTTAGGAAAAACACTCCAGAACAACAACCGAAAAGGTCAAACGGAGAAGGGTTAACGCTCGAATCAAACTAGCAATCAAACCGAAGATGCAACTAGCATTCAACCAACATCTAAAGCGTGTTAATGATGTTAAGAATGGTTTCTAACATTTATCCAAGTGTTTATAACATAAAACACAAACCCGAGTTTCAAAGCAACTCGTGAAAGAAAGGTGCAAACGAGCATCCCAAACGACGTCAATGATCATGCCATCAACTTTAAACACATGAGTGAGCTAAGTTAACATACTAATGATGATTATGAATGTATGAACTCATGCAATAAACACGTAAGCAATGATTCAGGGTTTTACATTCTCCCCTACTAAAAGGAATTTAGCCCCTAAATTCTTACCGTGATCTTCAAACAAATGAGGGTACTTCTCGCGTATCTCCAACTCGGTCTCCCAAGTCGCTTCCTCGATCTCATGATTCTTCCAAAGAACCTTAACCAATGGAATTGTCTTGTTCCTCAATACTTGCTCCTTGGTGTCGAGAATCTTCACCGGTTTCTCAACATACGACAAATCGGTGGCTTGAAATCTCCTCATATGCAAAGAACATGCGAGTCATCCTTAAGATACTTCGCGCATAGATACGTGAAACACATTATGAATGTCCGACAATGATGGCGGTAAAGCCACCCTATAAGCCAAACTCCCAACTCGCTCAAGAATCTCAAAAGGTCCAACGAACCTCGGTGATAACTTCCCTTTCTTCCCAAATCTCTTAGTACCCTTCTCGGCGATACCTTAAGAAACACATAATCTCCAACTTGAACTCCAAATCTCTCCTCCGATTATCCGCATAACTCTTCCATTGCCGTAAGTAATCTATCCCAGAATCAACGCTCTCGGCGCTACACAATCTCTAAACCCCATAGCTTCGCTTCTCCAACTTCATCCCAACAAATAGGAGATCTACACTTCCGTCCATAAAATGCCTCATCGGTGCCATCCCAATACTGATTGGTAGCGTTGTTGTATGCAAACTCCGCCAATGGAAGGTGTGAATCCCAACTTCCCTTAAAGTCCACCGTCTAAGCCCGTAACATATCCTCAAGTATCTCGTATCGTTTCTCGGATGTCAGGCATTACGAGGGTGAAAAGTTGTACCTTGAAATTCAACTTAGTCCCAGCAGCTTCCTGCAAAGCTTTGCCAAAACCTCAAGTAAACCTCGGATCCATGCGAGACAATGCTAACTAGGAACCCCATGCAGCCTAACAATCTCGCACATACAAAAGCCGCCCGACTCAAGGAATAATTCATCGCATCGGTATAAAATGAGGCGACTTCGTTAACCGATCTACAACAACCCAAACGGCATCAAACCCCTACGGCGTGCGTGGAAACCCGAAACAAAATCCATCGTAACGTGCTCCCACTTCCACTTCGGGAATATCAACGGCCACGGCAACAATCCGCGGGCTTTGATGTTCGCCGCCTTCACCGTTGACAAGTCAAACACCTCGACACATAATCCGCAATTTGGCGCTCATGCCGTTCCACCAAAATTGCTTCTTCAAATCCCTATACATCTTCTGCATTCCTGATGGATAGTATATCTTGCTTTGTGAGCCTCATCCAACACAAGTCGCTTTCACATCCTCAACGAGAAGGAACACAAACTCTCCCCGAAAGTCAAAATCCCATCTTGATTCATTGCAAACTCAGGGCGTCTCATTCTTACTCAAACCATCAATGATCTTCACTAATCGGATCGAATTTCTTTGAGTCTCCTTAATCTTTTCCAACAAAAGCGAATAGCCCTGACATTAGCAAACAACACACCATGATTAACCTCACTAGGACTCCAATCACGGACATCCTCCAACATCTTCCATTCCCGAATCATCAAACACGACAAATGAACTTTCCTACTCAAGGCGCCGGCAACCACGTTCGCCTTCCCGGATGATAAAGTATCGCATAATCATGATCTTTCAACTTCTCCATCCACCTCCTTTGTCTCATATTCAACTCCTTCGTGAGAACAAGTACTTCAAACTCTTGTGATCCGTGAAAATTTCAAACTTCGACCCATACAAATAATGCTTCCATTTGTGCAAAGCAAATATGATCGCCGCCAACTCAAGGTCACGCGTGGATACCTCGCTCATACTGAGACAACTTCCTCGATGCATAAGCGATCACCTTACCATCTCCGCATAAGAACACAACCCAATCCCTCTTTGATGCATCGATATAAACCACAAAGTTCTCATCTCCACTCTAGGCGGCAACGCTAAACCGGTGCCGTAGTCAACCTCTTCTTCAATTCTGAAAACTTGCTTCACACTTATCGCCCAAACAAATCCGTGTCTTCTTTGGGTCAAATTGTCATCGGTGTAGCAATCTTCGAAAATCCTCTATGAATCTCCGATAATACCCGCTAACCCCAAGAAACTTCTAACCTCCGTAGTCGGCCTCCTCCAATTCATCACCGCTTCAACCTTAGAAGGATCTACCGCTATCCCGGTACTAGAAACAACATGTCCCAAAATGAGACCTCCTCTAGCCAAAAGCACATTTGCTAAACTTAGCATAAAGTTGCCTCTCCCGAAGAATCGACAACACCATCCTCAAATGTTGTGCATGCTCATCCCGAGACTTAGAATACACAAGAATGTCATCTATGAAAACCACCACAAAACAATCGAGAAATTATGGAACACTCGATTCATCAAGTCCATAAATACCGCCGCGCATTAGTCAACCCAAATGGCATCACCATGAAATCATAATGTTCGCACTGCAAAATTTAAAAGCTTTTGGAACATCCTCGGCTCACCTTCAACCGATGATACCCGAACCTCAAATCAAGCTTAGAATACACCACCGATCCTTCAGATCCGATCAAACAAGTCATCTATATGCGGCAACGGATACTTGTTCTTGATCGCCGCTTGTTCAACTCCCTGTAATCGATGCACAACCTTAGGCTTCCATCCTTCTTCCCGACAAATAATACCAAATAAGCACCCCAAGGTGATACACTTGGCTTGATAAAGCCAATATCAAGAAGCCCCGCACCGCACCTTCAACTCCTTCAACTCCATAGGTGCCATTCTATACTGCGCCGATATCGGTAACGTCCCCGGCAACAACTCGATACAAAACTCAATCTCCCTATCCGGTGGCATCCCAAAAACTTGCACTTTATAAACTTTGCACCGCGATATATAAACTTGACTTAACGTAGCGCATCTATTGCTCATCAAGGGTATCGCAGTCTTTTTGCGTTCAAAAGTGACTTTTTCTGGTTTTAAAAAAAATGTAGTTTAGCTATTAGAAATTTGAGAAAGTGAACCGGCCCGAATTTTGCCCAAAGAAAAAATATATATATGAGAAATTACGGGTTGGTCCACTATCTAAAGTTTTCAATCGTTTCATTCTCATGTAAACTACAAGCCGGTACATTTTTTAAAACATTTTTTCAAATAAATCCAGCTATTTTTTGGACATATCTTTTAGGTACAGTTTTGGGGCGAAAGTGTGTCACTGCCCTTTATGTCTAAGTCTCAGAACTCAGAATTTGGTTATTTTGATTTTTCGTGTATTTATCCACCCTCCAACCCAGAGAAGCAAAAACACAAACATGATAGGTCTTTCTCTCTCTTCCTTTTCCATCATCATTCTCCGGTCAAATACAACCCCCACCACCACCTCTGTCACCGGCACCGCCCTAAGTTTGGCCTCACATATCCTTTTCTCTTAATCGTTTCCCCAATTTGATTTTGGGGAGTCGATCAGAAAGAGATAAGCAGTAAAAGCTAATGTAAAGGTAAATGCAAGTGATTTTGAGAAAAAGATTGAAATGAGTTTAGTATCTTAAGAAAATTGATGACAGCTACTTCGATTCTCGCTCGGATCTGATTGGATGAGAATTGAAATTGAAAAAACCAAAAGTTTGTAAGCGCACACACAAATATAGGTGAATGGAAATGTTGAACCTCTTGGAGGAGGAAGGATATCAGCGTAACAGAAGTGTTTGTCGAAGAAGAAGATGGAGGATTTGGTTATGTCTCCAATGCTTACTTCACCTCACCGGCATTGCCACCAGTACTGTTGGTGTTGGTATCACCAGCCATGCGACACCTATACCTACATCGACACAAACTGACTACGCTAAGCGTGGTGTTGGGGCAATGGTTAGTGCTGGCGCTGTTACCTTGGGTGCGGTTGCTAGAGCAACAGATGCGGTGACGGGGCATAGGCATCAACGGTCGAACTCTAGTTCAAGCTCATCTTCGGAGGAGGACGATGGACAGGTGACGAATTAATCAACTTTAAGCATTGGTTTCAACCACAGAGGACCAAAATCTAATTCTACTTCTTTTTCCATTCTAAATATTGGACTCACCTACAGGGAAGGGAGGTGGAGCTTGTTTGGGAGAAGGGTAGAGATGGGAATTGGGGGGATTTCACCGGTGGTTATGGCGGATTGGAGGAGAGAGCTGGGAGATATGTTGGAGAGTAGGCGGTTGGCCATGGGGGGTCACTAGGTTGCTGGGTGCAGAGAATTTGGGCAAAGGTAATTGGGAAAAAGACAAGGTCAGCGGCTTTTTGTGCTGTAGATGATTTGGGGATGGCGAAGGTCGCTGGGGTTTGGGGATTTTGAGAAGGAGCTGGATTGCTCGTTGGTCTAGAGAAGATGAAGAATGGGTTTGTCAACCTGATATCAGGAGCATTTGGCATCAGCAACCTGATGCCTGGATTATTGGATTTTTTTTCACCTAATGCCAAGCTTTGTCATCAACTTTTTTGAATTTTTTTTTTGTTTGAATAAAATGTAAAATCAACGCTGATGCCAAACCTTGGCATCAATTTTTTTGATTTTTTTTTTCACCTATTGCCAAGCCTTGGCATCAGTTTTTTTGAATTTTTTTGGTTTGAATAAACTGTGAAATCAATGCTGATGTCAAACCTTGGCATAAGCTTTTTTGAATTTTTTTCACCTGATGCCAAGCCTTGGCATCAGCTTTTTGACATCAGTTTTTTTGATTTTTTTTTTTTTGAATAAACTGTGAAATCAATGCTAATGTCAAATCTTGGCATCAGTCTTATTAAAAAAAATCCACTTGATGCCAAGCTTTGGCATCAGCTTTTTTGAATTTTTTTTAATTTGAATAAACTGTGAAATCAATGTTGATGTCAAACCTTGGCATCAGTTTTTTTAAAAAAATTTAGGTCGGATTAAATATGTCTTCATTAATGGCATTTTTATCATTTGGCAACCAATTTGTAGTTACATGAAATGTCCACAAAATTAATGGTCCTAAATGAAAGGATTAATATAATGTTTGGTCCCTGGACATGTCGAAAATCAATGTTTTGGTCCCCGGACAAAAAAACAATAGAATTTGGTCCCTGAACATGTATTTTTGGACCAATTTGCCCCCTCCCTCCGTTACTGTTATATTTTCCGTCAAAAAAATTACAATATGACTAAATTACCCTTCTGGACACTTCTTAGTCAACAGTCAACAGTCAACACTTTCTTATTTCCCTTCTCATTTGGATCTGGAAATGTAACATGCCTGCAATTTTGAAGCTTTCAATCACCCACAACAACTCAAACCACCAAATCATCATTGTTTCTTTTAACCCACCAATATTTTGTTCTCAACACAAATCGACGATGACGTCGTTGGCACCGGCGAAGCTGAGGAAGCGAGGTCGTGGAGGGTGGTGAGGAAGAGGCGGCTGTGAAGGTATTTTATACCTGAAATTGAGTTGAAAACTCAAATCCGAATCTCTCTATCAAATCCCATATTTGACTCTCGATCTGGCTGATCTGGAGGTGAGGGGGAAGTCGGCAATGGAGAAGGAGGTTGTCGAAGCCGGAGCAGGAGCCGACAATTAAGATGGGAACTGGTGGAGGCTCGTCGGGAGGAAGACGACTGAATAACCCACCAATATTTTGTTTTCAACACAAATCGACGACGACGTCGTTGGCACCGGCGGAGCTGAGGGAGAACCATGCGGCGAAGAAGGAGCCGGACTTGAAGTTCAGAGAGTCGAGGATGTAGGCGATCATGAGACCCACGGTTAGGGCTCCGACCACCGGAGTGCCGCCTAGGTCTAGGAGGAAGGCGCGATGGGACGGCGGCGATCCTGGCGTTGTGGACAAGGGGACAGAGAGAATCGAGAGTTCTTGAGGGATCTAGAAGATGAGCCGCTACTCGCTGCCGTTCTGCCGTGTGGTAAGAGGAATTATTGCTGGAGGAGGTAGGGTTTCGTTCGGGGGAGGTAGGGTTCGCTCTTTTCAAAAATCAAAAACAATAGAAAATGGAAGGGACAATATTTGCAGAATTTGGCGTACCAATTTCACTTTATTGAAGAAAAAAGGTTGACTTAAATAATTTAATGAAGACTTGTAAGTAGTTTTTTTCATGGAATCTTTCTAAAATTTCAAAATATATTTAAACCCTATATTAAACCCAGAATATAGATCATGTGCTTGTTTAGATCGAGAGCATTTTCGTCAATTAAAAAAAACTGACGGTAAAACTAACGCTAACGGTGGGAGGGGTCAAATTGGACCAAAAATACATGTCCAGGGACCAAATTCTATTGTTTTTTTGTCCGGAGACCAAAACATTGATTTTCGACATGTCCAGGGACCAAATTAATATTTAATTTTAAATGAAAACATGTTTCTAAAATTGTACCCACTTGAAATTTGCCCCTTTTTTTTCAACCGAAAAGAACACTTTCGGAGGCAAAAAGACACTGATACACTTAATGAGGGTGAGACGTGCTAGGAAAATGCATTGCGGTGCATCGATTTTTGCATCGCGATGAATCAATTTCAATGGAATAAATTTTAATTATAAAATCTATTTTTTGCACAGCGATACATAAATTTTAATTACCTAATCCAAATTGCACCGCAGTATCAACTTTTATATACCGCGATAAATTAATTTTTGAACTACGGTACATTATCTAATCCAATTTGCACATATATATCGCGATGAATTAATTTTTAATCCGCAATACATAAAATATTATATAAATCATTTTTGCACCACGATACAAAATGATAATGAACAGCACATATATCATCCACCTTCTTCTTTCATCTCTTCCGTCATAAACCTTCTCCCCCGCCTTTGTCCCTTTGTAAAATCTTTCAACAAACACAAATCCACTACAGTTTCATATTTAATGAATAAAAAAAACCTTTTACCTTCGGGGAGGGGGGGTGTTGCCTCCAACCCGCCACAAAGGCTGCCCGTCGACCCCTTGCACCGGGCGATCAATCCTAGTTTCGTTGTCCAAAAATAATGATTTTTGAATCCAATATGTTTGGCGAAGCAATTGAAAAAGACGATGACATTTTCAGAACAATATTTTGAAAAATGGTCATTTGCGGATGAAAAAAACGAGATATTTGAGGATTACAAACTTTAAAAGGGGACCGGTCGAATTCATCCCAAAAATATAATCTGCTATACTCGGTGCCGTGATGAGCTTCAAGCCCCGTGCCAGGGTCATGCTTGGCATTTGGGAGTAGTGGCCCAACCCAACCCAACCCAACCCAACCCAAGGCTCTGTATCATACAAATATTCAATGCTCGACCCATACAGACCTGGGACGTGCTATGCGACCATTCGACACCTCAAGTTTTAGCCCAATAGTCAACTCGGAGAGTGATTTAATAGTAGATCTGGGATTCACAAACTGACTTGAAAAGTCGGGTTCATTCGTCAATAGTCTGGAACCAAAAACATGGAAAAATAAAATAAAAATATCCCATAAATAAGATAATAGTATTAAAAATAATTAGGAGAACAAGCTTGAAAAACTTAGAAATGTTTGTATGTGGTCTACCACTAACCCATTTCACTTGGGGATGGTTTAAATTTTTTAATAATGGTAAACCACTTTCCTTTTTCATCAAGAGACGTGAAACCCACCAGCAGTCTGATCCTACAAGCTTCTACCTTAAAAAGAGAACCCATCTACCATCCTCATCTCTCTCTCTCTCTCTCTCTCTCTCTCTCTCTCTCTCTCTGCTGCAGCATCACCAACCGTCACTCACTCGGTTTCTCTAGCTCCCAACCAAAGAAGAAAGCAGTACCCAGAAAAGGCTATTGACCTTTACTTTCCTTCATCAACACTCTGTCCGCAATCATTCAAAAATGAAACCTAACGGTTGTGTTTCCTTCAAGTGCAAGAATTTCTTCAACCCATGCAAAAGAATGCTACAATCATTCAAATTCAAACTCAAAAAACCCCTCATTATAAAAACCCTTCCATTTCACCGACACCAAGTCAGAGCAACAAAGACATCTAAAAGAAAACGGTTCGCTGCACTACTATCAATATTCCGTCCACGGAAAACCAGGAGAGAGATGGACCGGGTCATGGAACTCAAGCTCGTTTCGGATGTAGGGCATCATCAGCAAGCACCATTCCCCTCCCCTCTTACCCCGGCTTATGTCAAGATGGTTGGAGTGAGAAAGGAAGTTTCAGGTCAGGAAGATGTGGAAGATGCGTGCAGGAGTTTTGAGAATTATTTGGTGGAGATGATCGTGGAAGAAGGAAAAATGAGGGATTTGACTGACGTTGAAGAACTTCTCTACTGCTGGAAGAACCTCAAGAGCCCTGTATTCATTAATTTGGTATGTAGGTTTTATGGGGAGCTTTGTAAGGATTTATTTTCCAGTAATGTTGAAGAGGATGATGCTTATAGAATGGTGTGACTCCACTTTTCTGTTCCCCTCTTGTAACCAAAGGAACAAAGCCCATTGGGGGTTTCCAAAATCCTATATTGATGCTGTACTGCCACTGTAGCTAAATAATACTTAAAGAAGTTACAGTTAATTACTTGTCATCATATTTCCCCCTAACAACTAAAGGACTACAAAGGCGACAAGTGACAATTCCATTTTTTTTTCTTTTTTTGAAGAAAAAAAAAACCTTGTTTTGGTTATTCTCTAGTGTGGTTGATATAAGAACTACTTTTCCTTCTTTATCCACATCCCAAAAACCAGTCGATGGACAAAGAGACGAGCAAAGATTACAGTAAGGGACCCCTACCGGAAATCAAGGATGTTAAGAGATGCTAGGAAGATCAATCACTTGGACCACTGAAAAAATAACCATCAGGAAGCATTCCATAAGTTTATCATTAAATTACTCATTCTTGTTAATAGTAATTTTTCTTGATACCACAATTCATGAGTAAATATTAGAGACGATGACCTTTTGAATACACCTATATGATAAAGTATATCACTCTCAGTTTCTCTTCGTTTATCTTTTTTCTGACTAATAAGCCCACACTTCTCATATGAACTATAGAAATTAAGTTACATTCTACATGGCCTGAAATCAAATCAACAAGAGATGTGCAGACTTAAATGTTATCACAATCAGCAGATACACAATGACTCTCACCAGTACTAATGGTGTCGAGCAAAAAACAAACAAAGAAAAGAAGCTCACACAATATCTTAGGAGATCCAAAGAAAGGAGGTCTCCGATCAAAGGTACCATGGTAATCCAAACATCATAGCATTGTTAACTATATACACTTCAAAAGGGAGAACATCCCTCTACATGTAAACCAATAGAAACATCCTTGCAGCTCCCAAAACAAAAAAAAACAAAAAACAAGTAGCAGCTTCTTAGAGGTAGAAGTTTTGAGTTTCTATAATGTAGCCCAACTGATAACACAAAATTAGAGGGTAATAACTGCATTAGCAACTCTAATTTAACGTCAAAGGGTAAAGTATAACTATAACCGGAGCAAAAGACAAGAAGATAAAAAGTGAACGCATTACCATGATTTATCAATTTTCGAGGGCCCCTCTTCCTAGCATGCATTTGAGGATTGCAATTTTGAGTAGTAAACTTGAGATCTGATAATCGTTTCCCCAATTCTAAACCCCGGCATGATCATAAATTCAACTTTGGATGCTTCTTGCTTATCAAACAAATTTATATCTTCTTTCTCCTACGTATCCATATAAACATCAGAAAACTTGCTTCCTCGCTGAACCCGAAACATTTCAGCCTTGGGATCAACTGAAGACCCAATCCCCTGTAGAGCCCAAACCCACCTTGCCATTTTGATGAATT